>PVHT020004944.1:24464893-24479085 GCA_004024745.2 Catagonus wagneri
ATTTTTTAATTTTATTTTAAATTTTCGTTTTATTTTATTTATTTATTTATTTATTTATTTTATTTTTCTTTTCTTTTGGTCTTTTAGGGCCACCCCAGAGGCATATGGAAGTCCCCAGGCCTGGGGTCGAATTGGAGCTGCAGCTGCTGGTCTACACCACAGCAGCGGCAGATCTGAGCCACGTCTGTGAGCTACTCCACAGCAACACCACAGCCCATGGCAATGCCACAGCTCACAGCAACGCCAGATCCTTAACCCACTGAGCGATTCTGTGGATGGAACCAGCGTCCTCATGGACACTAGTTGGGTTGTTACCACTGAGCCACGGTGGGATCTCCTAGGTCTTATCTTTTAAATGGAAACGTATTTATCGTGGAGATATAAGCAAAAAAGATAAAATGGCACGCCCCTGATGACTTCTGCACATTACACATACTCCAGAGATAGAAAGTTTACAGTAGAAGTTCCCCACCTCGCTTGCTTTTTGCACGTGTCTCCCCGCACGCTAGCACGAGGCCCGAAGAAACAAACCCGAAGAGGACACGCCGCTGAGGGGAGTTGCGCATCCCGGGAAAGGAGCTCGTACAAAGCTTGAGTAAAACCTGATTTTCTAGGAAGGTGGAGTGTGTTCTCTGATTGAGCCTTCTGGGAGGAGGAGAGCGCCCCCTCCTGCCTCCTCCAGGCGTGGGTTAGGTGACTCCGCCCAGATGGGATCCTTTAAGAGATGACGTCGCGGCCTCAGAATAATCTGCTCTGTGGTGTGGACCAGTGGAATGGAGGGGGATGACGGGGCCCGCACAGGAGCCACAGGGCCGGCCCCTCCCCCCCTCTCCCTGCCTTTCAGCCCTCAGACCGCCTAGACAGAGACCTCTGGTCCCTGGAAGTCACTCATGGAATCTGTTGCAATCGCCTTTATGATAATTTGATTGTTTTGCTGGCAGAGGATGTTTTCCTAACCTTGGCTCGTTACTCCTAGGAAAGTTAAATGCATTTAAAAATCTGGATGTATACAAAGAAATAGACCAGCAATTGCCAGGAAAATTCAATCCTCATGAAGATCAAATGCAGATTTCTCACGTGAGAGGGCTGTTTTCCGCCCAAAGAGCAGTTTTCTGTTTCTTTCTGAATCCTTTGAATAACGGCCTGGGTGGTGCGTCTTGCTTCTCCTGTTTCTGGCCTGGGGACTGATTTAGCTTTAAATGTTCTGAGTGCAAGTCTTCCATCACCTACCTGTAGAAATCATTTGGCAGTCTAATTTTAATTCTTGCACTTGTGAATTTGTCCAAGTGTTTCTTTTCTCATTTGAATTCCATTCCCTTTTTTTTTTTAAGGGGGTGTGTGTCTTTTTAGGGCCACACATGGAGTTTCCCAGACTAGGGGTCCAGTCGAAACTGGAGCTGCTGGCCTACACCACAGCCCACGGCAACGCCAGATCCCCAACACACTGAGTAAGGCCAGGGATCAAACCCATGTCCCTTTGGATCCTAGTCTGGTTCCTTAAATCACAGAGCCACTACAGGAACTCCCTGTTATTTCTTTATCCCATCGCTCCCCTTTGTTATGTTAAACCTTTCTCCAACATTAGAGGAAATGGTGACTTTCTCTCTTAAGCAGATCCAGATGCCAGAGATTTTATTCCTCACGATCCACATTCCCGATCTGGGACTGGCGGGGGTGGGGGGGAGTCCTCAAGAATGTGGGCATAGGAATTCCCATCGTGGCTCAGCAGTTAGCGAACCTGACTAGCATCCATGAGGACTGTGGTTCGATCCCTGGCCTCGCTCAGTGGATTAAGGATCCGGCGTTGCCGTGAGCTGTGGTGTAGGTCGCAGACGTGGCTTGGATCTGGCATTGCTGTGGCTGTGGTGTCAGCTGGCGGCTGCAGCTCCAATTGGACCCCTAGCCTGGGAACCTCCCATGTGTGGCCCTAAAAAGACAAAAAGACCGAAAAAATAAAAAGAATGTTGGCATATTTGCTTCTCATCTTCTTTCTGGCATAGACACGTGGGTGGGAAAACAGGCCACGGCAGATACTGAGCTGCACCTGGGAGACAGCTCTCCAAGAGCGTGTCAGTTCTGAACACTCTGGGCAAGGATGCCCCCTGGCCTCTTCCTGCTTCTGGTGGCTCCAGGTCCCTCTCGGCTTGTGGCTGCCTCACTCCTCTGTCTCCATCTTTACGTGCTGTTCTCCTCTGCGTCTGTGTCTCCTCTTCCGTTTCTTGTAAGGACTTGTTATTGGAGGGAGGGCCCATCTGAGCAGTCCGGGATGATCTCATCCTGAGATCCTAACTTAATTATATATTTATACATATTTACACACACATAAATATGTATATGTGTGTGCACATATATATATATATACACACACGTGTATATATATATACACATATGTGTGTGTGTCTGTGTTTTTGTCTGCACCCACAGCATATGGATGTTCCTGGACCAGGGATTCATCAAGGCTGTAGCGACCCCAGATCCTTAACCCACTGTGCGGGGCCAGGGATCAAACCCATGCCTTGACATTGACCCGAGCCCCTGTATAGACACTGCCAGATCCTTAACCCACTGCATTGCAACAGAAATTCGCTAGCTTAACTATATTTACAAAGGCTCCTTTTCCAAATGAGGTCACCGTCCCAGTTTCTAGGAGTCAGAACATGGATCTACATTTTGGGAGCCACCGTTCAACCCCCTACAGTGGTCATCTCTCTCTCTACTTGCTGCCTTGGCCTGAAATTGCCACCGTTTAGAAATAGAACTGCAATGTAAGCGCTAAATCTCTACAGGGCTCCTGTCTAAAATATCCCTGAGAAAAGTTGCCTGACCTTCCAGTGCCCACTGGCACAGGATAGAGAGCGGGATCCCGGGGAAGGGGACAATTTTAGTAAAGCAGTAGAAGGCAGGAACGGTGTGATCTTGGGCTCCCAGCAGACCAAAACCACGAAAGGGCACCCGGAGGGAAAAGTCAAAATTTGGCTATTCCTAATTTTGCATCTTATTCATATTGGGCTCGCCTTCCAGGACGCCAGAGGGAAACTGACCGCCTTCCTGTTCTCACCTCTTTGTTCCTGGATCATCCCAGAGTAAGGATAGCGTCTCCAGTGGAACTGAGTTAGGCTTTTGAGCATGAACAGGATGTCGATAGCCATTTATCCCATCATGAAACAAAGATCCACGAGCTGAGGGTCACGTGCCTAGCCAGTGGGGAAATGGATAGACAACCCCCCGGCCCCTTCAAGTGCACCTTTTCCTATCACCTTTGGTTGTCTCTAGTGAACTTAGTGGATTTTAGGACTATATTTCACATATGGAAACCTTTCTGTTAGAACTGAAGTTTAGGCGTTCCCATCATGGCACAAGCGGTTAACGAATCCGACTAGGAACCATGAATGAGGTTGCGGGTTCGATCCCTGGCCTTGCTCAGTGGGTTAAGGATCCGGCGTTGCCTGGAACTGTGGTGTAGGTCACAGACGCGGCTCGGAACCTGAGTTGCTGTGGCTGTAGTGTAGGCCGGCAGCTGTAGCTCCGATTTGACCCCTAGCCTGGGAACCTCCATATGCAGCGGGTGTACCCTAAAGAGGCAAAAAAATAAATAAGTAAAATTGAAGTTTGTTTTGATCACCAGTGGACATCACAAAATCCCAAATTTGTAGAGACCCTGGTGGTGCACATTGCTTCCTCCCTAGGAGGTATGACTTTGACCTCTCTCTTTTAACCGTAGCTTACATGCTATATCATAATGAATAAATGAATGAACGGATGAATAAATCATTTACATCAACCTTCCCTTTAAGGGGTTCGTGTTTGCCCAGCCTAAGAATCACGGTTAGCAAATAGAGCCCTGGGTGATGGAAGTCTCATTTTAAGTCTCTTCTCATTTCTGCTAATTGAACCCTCTGTGCTGTTTGCTCCGAGAGACCATGTGAAGCGGGGTGGGTTGGCACTTTGCGTTCTGGAGCCAGACTGTGTTTAAATTGTGGTTACTCCATTTGATATGCAAGGGGATTGGGGCTAATTGCTTGACTTCTCTAGGACTCAGTGTTCTCATCTGCAAAGGGTGGAGGGGGCAGTAAATAGTTGTTCTCTTTAAAGGCTATTGGGAAGATGGAACAAAGAAAACTTAAAGAGCTTGAGGGTTTTTTTTTTATTATTATTAAAGTCTAGTGGATTTACAATGTCGGGCGAATTTCTGCTGTACAGCCAAGTGACCCAGTCATTCGTATCTCTACATTTTTTTCCTCTTTATCATCTTCCATCATGTTCTCTCCCAAGAGATTGGACAGAGTTCTCTACGCTATACAGCCGGACCTCATTGCTTATCCATTCCAAATGTAATAGTTTGCATCTACTAACCTTGAACTCCTTGTCCATCCCACTCCCTCCCCCCGTCCCCTTGGCAACCACAAGAAAGAGCTTGAGTCTTTAGGAAATGTTCACGGTTGAGACTTCTCTCAAGAGCAACGCCGTTCACCTGGGAGCTGGTCAAGATCAGATGGGATGGAAGGACAGGAAGTTTCTAGTCAATGCCCTGCCCTCTGGGCTGGGATCAAGAGAAGGAGATCATAGTTCTTTATTAAGGATCCGGTTCTGCCAGCCCGGCTTCCCTCTTGAGCATTTACTCCCTGTACCCCTCCAGGTCCTGCACCTGTCTTGCCTGTGATCAGCTCTTCCCAGGAAACCAGCTTTACGTGCGTAGGTATCACAATGAAATTGGTCATTAGAAAGACTCCCACTGGGCTCCCCAAGCACACGGTATGATCCGTTGGTACTTATGTGTGTTGTTTGGAGTGTGAGGCATTAAGAAATTGAAACGCCGTGAACTTTATAGAAGTGAGGGTGAGCACGGAGATAAGCCGTGACTTTAATGGTTTCCAAATGCAAACTGAACGTCTTTCTTTTGATCCCAAATCATGGCAAGAAGCGAACATGGATCTTTGATCCTTTGCCAGTGTCTAGAGGAATTATGAGTTCTCCAGGATAGGATAATAGATCCTCATCCAGACTTCTGGCTTTAGGAAATCATTTAATCTCCATTCTCAGTGGCTTCGAGGCAGCTGTGACTGAAAGGTCCCAGTGCTATTCAAAACAGCTCATCGGTTCAGAACAAAGCCGATTATGTAAATCGTGCATTAAGATGCAGCTCCAATTTAATTTTACTCTGTAAATAAATATCCCATTAACATCCATCTGTTGAAAGTCAGGTAAGACATTCTCCAAGACTATATGGCTAGGACCTCAGTGAATGTTGCACAAATACTGACAGGGAAGGGATTACGACATCCAGCTTCGCTATGTAGAACTTTATTATTATCTTTTTCTTTAAATGGCATGTCAGCTCTAAAATCAGTTTAAAGCAAGAAGAAGCTCTGATTGGCCAAGAGAGACACTGCATCTATTTCTGATCCTACTCTTTTGAGGCGACACGAAAGCTTTCTCTGATTGCTGTCACAGAGATCAATAATAATTACGGCTCACCAATTCTCTCCCAAAATAAAAACATTTCAGCTGATGAGAAGTGAGCACTAAATTAGCACCAGCTCTTTCTGCTGTAGGGCAATTTTCCTAGCCAGAAACGCCCGATGTGGGCATTGTCTTTGCAGAATGGGCGCAGCTTCCCTCCCAGAGACGGGGTGGAGGAAAATCCCATCTGGACCCTGGAACCGGAACCAGAACCAGCAGTGGGATTGCGGGGGGTGAGGGAGCCTGCCTCTGGAAAGCTGCCCTTCTTCTCTCAGCCCCATAACTACTCTTGGCCCTTGGGCTCCAGGAAAAGCTTTGTTACTTTCACGGTTGCCTCTTAGTATCAAGGGCTCCCAGGGGCACAATGCTTAGTTATTACCTGATAAGATTTTGGTGGGAACGAATTGCCAATCAGCTGCCGCGGGACAGGTAAGAACCTGTTGTGTTTCTGGCTGTGCTGCTGCTCATGGTGATGGTGTGTGAAAGAGGTGGGGCTTGCGATGGGCCTGGGGCCGAAGAGGCTGCATGGATGACCTGTTGTGGGCTATGCATTCTAACCCACAGGCTCCGTTTTCCAAGCTGTTGCTCACTTTTATAGGAAAAGTGACATTACTGCTGGCTAGGGCCATCCTTGAAGGGTGTAAAGCAGTGGTCCTTCAACCAAGACTACTAGGTCCAAGCCCACCAGCATAAGTAACACTTTTGTGCAAATTGCAAAAAAGGAGACCCCTCTGAGAAGAAAAATTTCAAAAATGTTCCCAGCTGAAGAAGCCCTGAGTTAAGGCCCATGGATTTAGAACGCACATCTTCCCCATACTCGCCTCTCTAAACTATGCTCCTTCCCCCAGGATGAGGCCTGGGCCTCTGCCCCATCTTTTGTCCAATAGGGATGGAACTGAAGCTGATTTCTCCCCTTCTCTTCTTCCCATCTGGAAAGCAGTTGTGATGCTGGAGCTAAAGCAGCCATCTTACAATCACGAGGCAATGTGCTAACCTGTTTGGGAAGGTGAAAGGAAAGATGGGTGGAGCCTGGGTCCTTAATGCCAGTATTGAACTGTGACACTTGTCCTAGACTGGCTATCCCTGAACTTCTTCATATGTGAAAAAGAAATTTCCTGTTTTGAACCACTGTTATTTAAATATTCTGTTATGGCCAAAGTACCTGTAATGGAAGCAGGGAATGAGGGAGACGGCAGATATGTGAATGGTAGAGAAATCTGGATTTCTGATTAGCAAACTCATCTTTGGAAATATCACTCATGCCTCCTTTGCAAAAGGACTTCATTATCCCCCTTTCTTAATGTTTCTTGAAGACCAGATGTCTGAGCCCTTGGTATAGAGCCCTTGTCAGAATTTCCTTCAGTCGTGTGTCCCAGGGTTATTTTTCTTTGCACTATCATCACGGTCCGGATTGAATAAAAGATGCAGGTTGATTGAGGACTTATGGCAATTGTCAGTCCTAGAAGTAAAATATCAGGGAGTTCCCATTGTGGCTCAGCATCCATGAGGACGCAGGTTCCATCCCTGGCCTCACTTAGTGGGTTAAAGGATCCACTGTTGCCATGAGCTGTGGTGTAGGTTGCAGATGTGGCTTAGATCCTGTGTTACTGTGGCTGTTGCGTCAGTGGGTGGCTACAGCTCCTGTTAGACCCCTAGTCTGGGAACCTCCATATGCCATGGGTGCAGCCCTAAAAAGACAGGAAAAAATAGGTAAAATATCATAACTGGTCCTATGGGCAGGAATGAAATAAAAACATGTCAGCACACATAGGTGCTGAGTGATCCCTAAAAGCCAAGTTCTTTATAAGACCCATATAGCCTTGTCTGACACTGGTGGGTCTGAAGTGTCACTGGACAAAAAATATCATTTCATGTTGAGGTTCCCCTTCAAAAAAGAAAGAAACAGGTGTGTGTATGGCGGGGACATTCCTGCACATGCAGGGATGATTATAGGCAAGATAGTGACATAGGAAATATCTGTGTCCCTTTCCTGCTGTACGTCTGGCCCCACCTCCATCCAGACTGGCTCCTCGAGTCTTCATCCTTCTTGTATCAGTTAGAATAGACTGGGTCATGCTGCGGTAATGAACAAACCCAATATCAGTGGCTTAGACTAACAGATTTATTTCTTGCTTATATTGCCTGTCGTTTGAGGGTAGCAGGAGGGCTCTCTCCATATCATTGTCATTCTCACTCCAGGACCCCGGTCATGAGGAGTAACCTTGTCTGGCACATTCCCAGTCACTGTAGAAGACGAGAGAGAAGCTCTAGGGCAGCACCGTCCGATAGGAATATAACGTGAGCTACGTATGCAAGTTTAAACTTTTTGGTAGGTGCATTAAAAAGGTGACATGACGGCAATTAAGGTGAAATTAATTTTGATAATGAATTTTACGTAGCCATTAGGCCGATTTCCCCATGTGCATTTTACGCTTGCGGCACATCTCAGTTTGGACCAGCCGCATTTCAAGAGCTCAGTCGTTACACGTGGCTGGTGGCCGCCCTATTGGGCAGTGAGGCTCCAGGGTCTCCCTTTGGCAATCACACCCTTGGTCTAGAAGTAACGAAAGCATACCTTTTCTGCTTACAACTCATTGGGTTAAACTTGTCACATGGCTCCATCAAACCACGAGGAGCCAGCTGGGGCCAGCCTTCCCTGCACCTTAACACAGAGAAGTAGGAATATTGGACATAAGCAGCTATGACCAGCCAGCCCTCCTCAACCACCGCTGCCCTCTGCTGCGACATCCCACTGGGCGATGCCTTTTCTGGTAGGAAAGTCTTCCGGGCCAGCAGTCTGTTTTGGCAGGACTTCATTTCTTGCTCAGCCAAAGGATCGAAGGCAGACATGCCAGATCTTATAGGCTCTGACCCAGGAGACATCACTAGGGTCACTTTTTTTTTTTTTTAGTTCTTGGAAGTTTGAGGTGAATGCTATGAGACTGAGGTATGTGGGCAAGCCAAAGGCTGGAGTTTCAGGAAGCAAGAGGAGGTGCTCATGGAGCAGAGGCACCTTATTCATGCTTTACATCTGCCAACGCCTTTAGCTTCCTTTCTGGCTGCCTTGTTGCCGGTACCTGGAGCTCCCCTCCCTGACGACGCGTGACACCACGCCTAGGAGGCCAGGAGCAGGCTGACAGTTTTCTATACTCTATAGAATATAAGGTGATGTATGGGTACCATTTTTTCTAAATACCAGAACCTCTTAGAGATCTGGATCACAACTTATGATTGAATCTCTGGTGCTGCCAGGTGTATTATAGATGCTCAGTACATATCCGAATGAATGAATTTTATGTGGGCTTTCACAAAACCATTTCCTAAGCTGTTTGTATTTTTTTTTTTTTTTTTTTTTTTTTTTTTTTTGCTTTTTATGGCCGCACCCATGGCATATGGAAGTTCCCAGGCTAGGGGTCCAATCAGAGCTACAGCTGCCGGCCTACACCACAGTCACAGCAACACAGGATCTGAGCTGCACCTGTAACCTATATCACAGCTTACAGCAATGCCAGATCCTTAACCCACTGAGCGAGGCCAGGGATCGAACCCACAACCTCATGGCTCCTAGTCAGATTCATTTCTGCTGTGCATGACGGGAACTCCTGTTTGAATTTTTAATGGCGCTGTAACTGAGAGTTGGAATTGGCCTATGTGTCAGCTGTGCAGGGGTTACTGAGGACCTTTCAGGGAGTCCCTGACAGGCCTCTTGGGCAGAGCCTTAAGTCGTCAGTTGGACCAAGTAGTTGGATATGTACTTTGTAATATGTCTATAATATATAGAAGTGCATTGTTTTAAATGTAGATTTTTTATTGTTATTCAGGTATGGTGAGGCCAGCAGGGCAGAGACAATTGCCATTGAGAAGATAGCTTGTTACTCACAGTTCCCAAGAGGAGGGGCTGCTGTGCCACATGGGGAAGCACCAGGGCAGGTCAGGAGCAGGAGTGAGGGGGGCCATGCGGGCAAGAGACTTTATTGGGGTTTTTGCAGAAAATACAAGGCAAGGTAAGCAGGTTAGGGTTGGATAGTTGGGATCACTTCTTTGGGTTCTGGGGTGCAGGTTGTCTGGTACTTAACTGGTCCAGGGGGATTAGGTTCACTGTGTGAGAGCCCAACAGGGGAGATGATGGGGGTGTGGACTCTGGATTGCTTCGTTTGCATAAACAAGGCACACCTGCAGGCAAGTCCTTTACTGTCCCTAGGAACGGGCTAGCCCTGGGAAGGCGGTTTCTCTAGAGTCACCAGGGTCCCATGTGTCAGAGCATCAGAAATACAGAAAATAAAATGGCATGATTGGGAGTTCCTGTTGTGGCTCAGTGGTTAACGAACCCGACTAGGAACCATGAGGTTGTGGGTTCCATCCCTGGCCTCGCTCAGTGGGTTAAGGATCTGGGGTTGCCGTGAGCTGTGGTGTAGGTCGCAGACGCAGCTCGGATCTGGTGTTGCTGTGGCTGTGGTGTAGGCCGGCAGCTGCAGCTCCTGTTAGACCCCTAGCCTGGGAATCTCCATATGCCATGGGTGTGGTCCTAGAAAAGGCAAAAAGACCAAAAAAAAAAAAAGGCATGATTAATACATAGATAAATGACTCTGCTGAGTTGAAAGGTGCCATTTCAGTCTCTCAGGGCCTAACAGAAAACTGGAGCTTCAATGCCCTTTTACTTGTAAGTGTTCAAAAGTGGTTTTTATCCCTTGTCTGGTGATTGAAGGGTGAGATGCAAGTCCAGAAGCGAGAGACCTGAGTTGTATTTTTGCATCTGAGCTACTGAAGCAGATTCTCTGGCATGCCCGAGAGCACGCTGCAGAGCAAGTGTCTGAATCTTTGGATTAAAAACAACAGAAATGTGTTCCCCTGCAAAGGGTAAATGTTACTGCATATAAAGTCTTAGCTTAATCTATCTAACTTAAAAAAAAAGGGGGGGGGGAACAGCGCTTGTCCCAGCTCTCCAGGGACAAAATAAGGGTTAATTAATTTTCTTCCTTCTTCTCTGTAACCCGTAGAGAAGACTCGCTTTTAGGTGAGAGACCAAAACTGGGGGAATTGAGTGGCACCGAGGGTGCAGGCATGATTATCTGCCTAAACTTCCCTGCCTTGGCCCTGTTGCCAGGGCTCGGCATTCTGGCGCCGTGTGACAGTCCCTAGCACCTTGGCCAGCAGCTGGAGGGCCCGCAAGGGGTGCCTGACCTTCTCTGGGAGCTTGTGTTTCTGAGCACGCTGAGCTCTGGGAGTTCCTCCAAGTGTCTTAGATGCTGTGGTCACTCGGAAGGTCAAGTGCGACTGAACATTCCCTGAAAAATGTTGATGCACCGCTTGGCTGTCCCTTAAGCTTTCCTCCCTACAACTCTCAGTCATTTAACAAAATGGAGCACCGAGTCCAATCAGAAGTTGAAAATTAAGCCTCCATCTCAAAAGACTGGGACGTTTCAGTGTGTCCTGATGTCCATGGGGGCCTGTGCACACGATACAGCGAGGAGAACTCTTTTTTTTTTTTTTTTTATGTATAGCTGCACCTGCGGCATATGGAGGTTCCCAGGCTAGGGGTCTAACAGGAGCTGTAGCTGCCAGCCTTTGCCACAGCCACAGCAACGCGGGATCCGAGCCGCGTCTGCAACCTACACCACAGCTCACGGCAACGCCGGATCCTTAACCTGCTGAGCGAGGCCAGGGATCGAACCCGCAACCTCATAGTTCCTAGTTGGATTCGTTAACCACTGAGCCACGAAGGGAACTCCCAAGAACTCTTAACATGATGGTGTCTGGAACCGAGAATTGTAGCTACTTAGGGCCAATAGCCTATAGGGAACCCTGGCATTGTGAGTGGTAGAAACCCCCCTGGCCTGATGCATGTGCACATAGGTTTTTCTGTCCCTAAGAATTTACTAGTTAGAGTCTACCTGGAAGAAACATAATTCGTGGGTCAAAACTGGCCTCATGGTCCGTCCCCCTCGCCACGCCCCGCCGCCAACCATAGGGGACCCGCAAGTGCAGTTGCCAGATGTGCCTAGAGGTGGGAGAACAGGTGGTAGCTGGCAAACAGCATTAACACCCTCCACGTGGCTCGGTCTGAACCAACAGGACGACTTCAGAGAGCCCCGGGTACACTCATCAGAACCTGCCGAGATCTTGACAGCTCAGTGAATGGGGATCGGTGCCAGGCTTTACTGAGTCTGACTTAAATACATTAGATTAGAAAGCAGTCAATTGAGCTGGTTGTTTTCTCGACTTCAGTGACAGCTCCGTCCTTTCTCTCTGCTTCCCTGCACCGCTCCTCCCCCACCCACCTGCCAGGTTCCAAAGCTGTACCGGGTCGCTGATCGGTCAGCCCGAGGCAAGGCTCCGGGGCAGATTTCATTCACAGTGGCTTAAAGGGTTGAATGAAACCGTGATTACAAAGAGTGAGGAGCAGCATATATCTGCAAACATCTTGTGTCTCATCCGCTGATTAAGTGCTCACCAGAGGGAGAACGGTGGGACTCCTTCCTTGCCCGTCTTGCGATAGGGCTAGACTTAATTTCGTCCTCACTGTTTTTTGGTGTGTGTTAGATAAGAACTCTTCAGCACATAGAAACTTGCCGTCACGTTTGATTCTGGGTTGACCTAGAGCAGAGGAGCGAGACCTGTCCCTACTTCTCAGTCGGGCTGATTGTAGGGAAAGGCTGGCTGCAAACGTGCGGTCTCCACAAGGAAAAAGAGGAAGGGGAGTTGATTTTGGAGTCATTTAGACCTGGGTTCAAATTTTAATGGGGCCAATTATTAGTCTGTGATCTGGGACAGATCCATTTCTTCATCTGTCATACAATAAAAAACCCTCAGTGTCGACTGATCTCTTCAAATGGACGTAAGATAAGGAAAGCACTAGGCTGCCATGACCTTGTCTTTGGTTCTGACATGTTAGGAACTACAGGGCTGTTGCAGCAACGTACCCATAGGGTTCTGCTTAGGTCCAATACCGGAGCCCGGGAGGCACGGCTTTGTTTATGTGAACTTGTCACCCAGCCCCTTCAAGAAACCGTAAGGAAAATATTTCAACCTGTGGTTCATATTTAGGGGGCCAAGAAATAGAGCTCACTAGTAAAAAGACCTTTCAAGGAAAGACGTGAAAATAGTCCAGGGTAGGGTGGGGTGGGGACTGATATTGTCAGGTTATTGAGTGTAAGCAGCCTGATTTTTATTTATTTTTTTAGTTTTTTTTCTTAATGGATTTTATTTCAATTATAGGTGTACATAAACCATCACAAGTCAATTTTACAGATTTTGTATCCCAAACCCACAGTGCATCCCCCCACCCCCCAGATTGTCTTATTTGAAACACCAAGGTTTTCCAAAATCTGTGAGTCATTGTCTGTTCTGCAAAGAGGTTCATTGTATCTTTTCAGTTTCCACATGTAAGGGGTAGCATTGGGTGTTGCTGTCTCATTGTCTGACTGGTTTCACTTGGCATGACAATTTCTAGGTCCATCCATGTTGCTATAAATGTTGGTAATTCGTTCCTTTTAATGGCTGAGTAATATTCCATTGTGTGTATGTACCATATCTTCCCTATCCAATCCTCTGTCGGTGGGCATTTAGGTTGTTTCCATGACCTGGCTATTGCATAGAGTGCTGCAATGAACACTGGAGTACAGGTGTCTTTTCGACTCATGGTTTCCTCTGGGTAGATGCCCAGGAGTGGGATTGCTGGATTAAATGGTAATTCTATTTCGAGTTTTCTGAGGAATCTCCATACTGTTTTCCACAGTGGTTGCATCAATTTGCATTCCCACCAACAGTGTAATAGGGTTCCTTTTTCTCTACACCCTCTCCAGCACTTATTGTTTGTAGACTTTTTGATGATGGCCATTCTGGCCGGTGTAAGGTGGTACCTCATAGTGGTTTTGATTTGCATTTCTCTAATGAGGAGCGACGTTGAACATCTTTTCGTGTGTTTATTTGCTATCTACATGTCTTCTTTGGAGAATTGTCTGCCTAAATCCTCTGCCCATTTTTTGATGGGGTTGTTTGTTTCTTTGGTGTTGAGCTGTAGGAGGTGTTTGTAAATTTTCGAGATTAATCCCTTGTCAGTTGAATCATTTGCAAATATTTTCTCCCATTCTGTGTGTTGTCTTTTCGTTTTGTTTAGGGTTTCCTTAGCTGTGCAGAAACTTTGAAGTTTAATTAAGTCCCATTTGTTTATTTCTCTTTTTACTGTCCTTACTCTGACACATGGATCTGAGAAGATGTTGCTATCATTTATGTCAGAGAGTGTTTGGCCTATGTTTTCCTCTAAGAGGTTTATAGTATGTGGTCTTATAACTAGATCTTTAATCCATTTTGAGTTTATTTTTGTGCATGGTGTTAGGAAGTGTTCTAGTTTCATTGTTTTACATGTAGCTGTCCAGTTTTCCCAGCACCACTTATTGAAGAGGCTGTCTTTTGTCCAATGTATATTCTTGGTTCCTTTGTCATAGAGTAGTTGACTATAGATGTGTGGATTTAATTCTGGGCTTTCTATCCTGTTCCACTGATCTATATTTCTGTCTTTGTGCCAGTACCATAGGGTTTTGATGACTGTAGCTTTGTAGTAGAGTCTGAAGTCAGGGAGCCTGATTCCTCCAGCTCCATTTTTCTTTTTCAGGATGTCTTTTGCTATTCTGGGTTTTTTGTGTTTCCAGACAAACTTTAAACTATTTTGTTCTAGTTCTGTGAAAAAGGTCCTTGGTAATTTGATAGGGATTGCATTGAATGTGTAGATTGCC
>PVHT020004944.1:24482252-24569363 GCA_004024745.2 Catagonus wagneri
GCCTGTAATTTTCTTTTTTTGTGGTATCTTTGTCTGGTTTTGGTATCAGGGTGATGGTTGCTTCATAGAATGAGTTTGGGAGTGTCCCTTCCTCTGCAATTTTTTGGAAGAGTTTCAGAAGGATAGGTGTTAGCTCTTCTCTAAATGTTTGATAGAATTCACCTGTGAAACCATCTGGTCCTGGACTTTTGTTTGTTGGGAGTTTTTTAATCACACTTTCAATTTCAGAACTTGTGATTAGTCTATTGATATTTTCTATTTCATCTTGGTTTAGTCTTGGGAGATTGTACTTTTCTAAGAATTTGTCCATTTCTTCTAGGTTTTCCATTTTATTGCCATAGAGTTGCATATAGTAGTCTCTTATGATCCTTTGTGTTTCTGTGATGTCTGTTGTTACTTCTCCTTTTTCATTTCTAATTTTATTGATTTGTGTCCTCTCTCTTTTTTTCTTGATAAGTCTGGCTAAGGGTTTATCAATTTTGTTGATCTTTTCAAAGGACCAGCTTTTAGTTTCATTGATCTTTTCTATGGTTTTCTTCATTTCTATTTCATTGATTTCTGCTCTGATCTTTGTGATTTCTTTTCTTCTACTAATTTTAGGTCTTGTCAGTTCTTCCCTCTCTAGCTGCTATAGATGTAAAGTTAGGTTGTTTATTTGAGCTTTTTCTTGTTTCCTGAGGTAGGCTTGTATTGCTATAAACTTTCCTCTTAGAACTGCTTTTGCTGTATCCCAGAGGTTTTGGAGTGTCGTGTCTTTGTTGTCATTTGCTTCTAGGTATTTTTTAATTTCCTCTTTGATTTCTTCAGTGATCCATTGGTTATTTAGTAGCATGTTGTTTAGTCTCCACGTATTTGTATTTTTGGCCATTTTTTTCTTGTTGTTGATTTCCAGTCGTATAGCATTGTGGTCAGAGAAGATGCTTGAAATGATTTCAGTTTTCTTAAAGTTACTGAGGCTTAATTTGTAACCCAGGATGTGATCAATCTTAGAAAATATTCTATGTGCACTTGAGAAGAATGTGTATTCTGTTGCTTTTGGATGGAATGTCCTATAAATATCTATTAAGTCCATCTGGTCTAATGCTTCATTCAGGGCCTGTGTTTCCTTATTGATTTTCTGCCTGGATGACCTGTCCATTGCTGTAAGTGGGGTGTTAAAGTCCCCCACTATGATGGTGTTATTGTTGATTTCTCCTTTTAAGGTTGTTAGCAGTTGTCTCATATATTGTGGTGATCCTATGTTGAGTGCATAGATATTTAAAATTGTTATATCTTCTCCTTGGATTGATTCTTTGATCATGATGTATTGCCCTTCCTTGTCTCTAAAATGTTCTTCATCTTAAAGTCTGTTTTGTCTGATAGGAGTATTGCTACTCCGGCTTTCTTTTGATGCCCGTTTGCATGGAATATTTTCTTCCATCCTCTCACTTTCAATTTGTATGTGTCTCTAGAAGTGAAGTGGGTCTCTTGAAGACAGCATATATATGGGTCTTGTTTTTGTATCCATTCGGCTAGTCTGTGTCTTTTGGTTGGGGCATTCAGTCCATTAACATTTAAGGTAATTATTGATATATATGTCCTTATTGCCATTGTATTAACTGTTTGGGGTTTTCGTTGCCCTTTTTTTCTTCCCTTATTCTCTTGTTGTCTCCTCTCACAAGATGGCTATCTTTAATGTTGTATTTGAGTTGATTTTTCTTATTTGTTTGTGTATCAATTGTAGATTTTTGGTTTGTGGTTACCCTGAAGTTTTGATATAGAGGTTTATATATAACTGAGATTGTATTAAGTTGTTGGTTTCTTAATTGCACATGCTTCTCCAGTGACCTGCATTTGTGCTCTCTTCTCATGATTTCTGATTTTGGTAGCATAATTGTGCATGGATGATTTAGTATCTTTACTGTATATATGCCTTTATTGGTGGGCCTTGTCATTTGTGTTGTTTTTGATTCTGGTTGTGGCCTTTTCTTTTCTACCTAGAGAAGTTCCCTTAGGATTTGTTGTAAAGCTGGTTTAGTGTTGCAGAACTCTCTTAGCTTTTGCTTATCTGTAAAGGTTTTGATCTCTCCTTCAAATCTGAAAGAGAGCCTTGCTGGATAAAGTAATCTTGGTTGGAAGTTTTTCCCTTTCATCACATTTAGTATATCATGCCACTTCCTTCTGGCCTGCAGAGTTTCAGCTGAGAAATCTGCTGATAACCTTATCGGGGTTCCCTTGTATGTCATTTGTTTCTTTTCCCTAGCTGCTTTCAATATTTTCTCTTTGTCTTTAATTTTGGTCATTTTGATTAATATGTGTCTGGGGGTGTTCCTCCTTGGGTTTATTTTATATGGTACTCATTGCGCTTCCTGGATTTGAGTGAGTGGTTCCTTTCCCATATTAGGAAAGTTTTCAGCTATAATCTCCTCCAATAATTTTTCTGTCCCCTTCTCTCTCTCTTCTCCCTCTGGCACCCCTATAATACGGATGTTGGTGTGTTTAACATTATCCCAGAGTTCTCTGAGACTCTGCTCATTTCCATTCAATCTTTTATCTCTTTTCTCTTCTGCATTAGTGATTTCCACTAATCTGTCCTCCACCTCACTGATTCATTCTTCTGCCTCTTGTATTCTACTGTTGGCTGCTTCTAAGGAATTTTTTATTTCAGTTATTGTATTTTGCATCTCTTCTTGTTTAATTTTTATAGCTTGTATTTCTTTGCTCAGTGTTTCCTGTAAATTATCAGTCTTTGCCTCCAGTCTATTTCCAATGCCTTGCATCATCATCAGCATCAACAGTCTAAAGTCTCTTTCTGGGAGGCTGATAATATCCTCATCACTGAGCTGTGTTTCTGGGCTTTTCTCTTTCTCCCTTATCTGAGTTAGAGTTTTCTGTCTTTTCATTTTTATAGGTTTTTGGTGTGGTGACCTTTTTGCTGACAATAGAGTTGTAGCCTCTCTTAGTTCTGGCGTTTGCCTCCCCTGTGACTAAAGTTGGTATGGAGGGGGCTTGCTGTAGGCTTCCTGATGGGAGGGACTGATGCCTGCCCACTGGTAGGTGGGGTTGATTCTTATCCCTCTGATGGGTGGGGCTTTGTCTCTGGATGAGATTAGAGGCTGGCTGTGTGCCTGAGGGGTGTTTAGGCAGCCTGTTTACTGATGGGTGGGGTTGAGATCCCATCTGGATTGCTGTTTGGCCTGAGGCTTCTCAGCGTTGATGGGAGGGACCAGATTTTCCCAGAAATGGCCCCCTCCAGAGAAATGCAGGCTGATGAATGTCCCCGAGATCTTCACCTCCAATGCCCTTCCCCCACAACAAGGCACAGTCACCCCTGTTTTCCCAGGGGATCCTCCAGGAATTGCAGTCAGGTTCCACCCGGATTCCTATGGAGACTGCTCTGCCCTGAGACCCAGTGCATGTGAAAGACTGTGTGTGCCTTTCAAGAACGGGGTTTCTGTTTCCCCCAGTTCTTTGGAGCTCCTGCACACAGGCCCTGCTGGCCTTCAATGCCAGATGCTCCGGGGGCTCTTTCTCCCTGTGCCCTTTCCCCAGGCGTGGGGTTTTGACGTGGGGCTCAGAACTCTCAGTCCTGTAGCTAAGTCTCTGTGATGCAGTTACTTTCCAGTCTGTGGGGCTTCCCTCCCAGGAGGTATGGGGTTGCTTCTATCGCGTAATCGCCCCTCCTACCTCTTGATGTGGTCTCCGCTTTGTCTTCTGGAGCAGAATATCTTTTTGGAAGTTTACAGTCCATTTGGTTGAAGGTTGCTCAGCATTTGGTTGTAGTTTTGTTATTTTTTGGGAGAGAAGTTGAGTTCCAGTCCTTCTATTCTGCCATTGTCTGCAGCAGCCTGATTTTTAAAATTACCACACCCAAATGCATCGAAAGTAGGAAAAGTCCAACCAAAGTGGTTGCTTTTATTCCTTCATTATTGATGCAGTGCTGGGTGAATATACTCCACTGCATTTTTCAGAAAATAGATCGACATCGTCTTTCTTGTTTTCTGTTTCGTTAAAGTGAAAAGTATAAAAATATGGGCTTGAAATAGAACTCATGAGTTCTGAGGAAATGAGTAAATCACTAGAATCACAGACCAATATCAAAGCAGAGGTCCTGTTGACTGCCCCCTCCTCAAATCTAATCCCGGGGAACCCGGTTGCTTTCCTGCTCATTCCGATCTGTGGCAGCACTGACAGGTTATTAGAACCTGTGGCCACCTGACTAAAGATAACTTGGTGAATCAAAATCCCTGGAGGAGTTCCCTTCATGACTCAGTGGTTAACGAATCCGACTAAGAACCATGAGGTTGCGGGTTCAATCCCTGGCCTTGCTCAGTGGGTTAAGGACCCAGCGTTGCCGTGAGCTGTGGTGTAGGTTGCAGACGTGCCTTGGATCCCGCGTTGCTGTGGCTGTGGCATAGGCCAGTGGCTACAGCTCCTGTCAGACCTCTAGCCTGGGAACCTCCATATGCCGTGGGTGCGGCTCTACATAAAAGGAAAAAAGACAAAAAAAAAATCCCTGGAGATGTGGTCCAGGACTCTGAGTTTTTAATAAGTTCCCCAAACACTGATGTTTTATGAAGTCATTCCTAAACTTCCTTATCGGCAAAGAGAAGCATCACACCTTTGAAAGCCAGAGGTGGCGTGTTCTAGAGCTTGACCATAGGCAGAAATCCTCCTGAAATTCAAGCAGGTGTCTACTTATCTCAATTTTATACTCAGACCTCCAATAAGCATCCAGAATAAGGAGTCATTTTCCAGGGATTTTCTACCTCTATTTTACATTAGTTCATTGAATTTTTGGGTGACTTTTCATGGACTTTTCCTTAAATTTTCATAGGCTTATGTCTTTCCCCTCAAACTAAAGATGACGCTCTTGGCTGTGTTTTGGCACTTCTTTGTGTTGCCTCTAATGCCCAACACATAATCTGTGACCTATGGAGACCCGTGAATTCATTGATTTGGGTGCAGCTCAAGTGTTATTTCAGCTAAGAGGTTAAAGCTGCCTTGAAGGACATATTCATGTCTGATTCTTCCTGCCCACCCCTCATGTGCCTGGAGCAGTTCTGCCACGTGGCAGGTTCCCAGAAAATACATGCTAATTGATGGATTGATCTTAGACTTGCTATCTTATTTTACCCAATATCTTCATATCTTTCGGAAAAGATGCTCCTGCTGGCAGCCACCTGTGAACATTCAGCCATTACTTTAGAGATGGCTGCATCCTAGGTGCTTCCTCCAAGAGTTAATGCTA
Organism: Catagonus wagneri; assembly: GCA_004024745.2. Taxonomy (NCBI): domain Eukaryota; kingdom Metazoa; phylum Chordata; class Mammalia; order Artiodactyla; family Tayassuidae; genus Catagonus; species Catagonus wagneri. Next base: position 24,487,483 of record PVHT020004944.1, read on the forward strand.
CCATCACGTGACTGCCTATCAGACGTCTCCTCTTGGATGTCCAGTGGGCAGTTAATTCAACTCGCCACAAACAGAACTCCTTGTCTTCTCCTCTCTATTCCGCCCCATTCCCATTCTTCCCATCATGGGTAACGAAAATCCCATGCTTCCAGAGGCTCGGGTGCAAAACTTTGGAGTCCTCTTTTATGCCTCTCTTCTTCTTGTATCCCATCTCCATGTGCAGTAAATTTTGTTGACTCAACAAAGTACATCCACCATCTGACTACATCTCGGCACCTCCACGGGTAGCACCCTGGTCCTCGCCGCCGCCATCTCTCTCCTGCAGCTCTGTAGTGACCTCATAAGTGGCCTCCTTAATTTCACCTTCATCCCGCTCCAGTCCCTTCTCAATACAGCAGCCAGGGTGATCCTCTGAAAACTTAAGCTAGATTATGTGACTCTGCTGCTAAAAGCCTACACATCCTTAATAAAAGCCAAAACCCGTAATTGGGCTCTTCTCTGCCTCTATGACCTCATTTTCAACTACTTCTTGCTCAGTTGGCCTCCTTGCGGTTCCACAGTCATGCCAGGCACTGCATTACACCCTCACTCCCCACCCCAGGAAATGGAATGCTCTTTTCTTAACATGCTCATGAATAACTCCTTTGCTTCCTTCACACTCTTGCTCAGATACCACTTTCACAGGGATCTCCCAACATTCAGTTTAACCTTTGACCATCCCGCCAGCACTGGTTTGCGATCTTAATTTTCCCATAGCATTTACAGCATTTTAGCTTAATGTATACATTGTTTAGTGCGCTTGTTGGTCTTTTCCCAGCCAGAATGAAAGCTGGGCAGAGATTTTTGTTTATTTGGGTCGCTGAACTTTTCCTGATGCAGAGATTATTTAATAAATTAGGGAGGAAGGAAGAATGGAGGGAAAGGAGGAGCGAAGGCAGGAAGATAAGAAGGAATAGAAGAAAGAAGGATCAGGAAGGAAGGAAGGAAAGAGGGAGGGAGGGGAGGAAAGAGGGAAGGAAGAAAGAAAAGAAAGAAGGTTTGGGAAGAAAGAAGGGGAGGGAGGACTATGTTTTGTTAGAAGCTCTAAATATTAGATTGAGGTTGTTAAACCAAAATCAATACAAATCCATGTCGCATGGGGAAAGAGCACCAAATTACTCTTCAAGGAGGTATTTCTCACATGCAGATTGTTTCTGATTGAGCTCTGCATGAGTGGTCTGCAGCGCCTGCTCAGATCGATTGCATGGCCTCCTGCCTAATCAGCTCTGCACTGGTTACCTGCCACCTTCTCACGCGTCCACCATATTGAATGGTGAACACTTCCCTCTGGCTCCATGTCAGGCTTTCAGGGCCTTGGGTTTTGTGATGTGAAATTCGTAGGAGGATGAAAGTTGACCGTATGCTGTAGAGGCTGAGATGATCTCCTTCTCGGTGGTCAAGTGTCCCCACTAAGTGTCCCCTGGAAGTCAAGGCCTTTCTGGGGTATTGGATTATGTGAACCTGATGTGGAAGATCATATCCCATCATACCTGATCTCAGAGCTTCTTCCTGTGGTGAGGAGATGGACCCAAGAAAAACGTGGATGGTGGGAAGCTCTTACTGCTCATTGGCAATATCCTCTGTTCGGATTCAACAGTAGCACCAAGTGTTAGTGGTGGAGAATCTGTGGTCATTGCCAGGCCCGTGATTCCCGGTGAATATGGTCCTTATAGCTCTCCCACAGGTTGCATTAAAGGTGAGCTCATGCCATCGGTATCTTTCAGCAATCAGCAACTCATTCTTTCAGGCGGGACCCAAGTAGATCCATGTTCTAGTGGTTGATGTCCTCATGGGCTGAGTTCTTAAGTCTTCTGTGTGGTTCCAGAAGGCAGGGGCCACACGTGAGCGTGTTTCCTTCGGGTGAAAGCAATCGTGATGGTTTTACAATATGGTCACGAGTTCTTTGACACATCCCCCCATCGAGAGGTGGGGTCTATGTCCCCTACCTTGAATCTGGGTGGGCTCTGTGACCACAGTGTGAAGTAATGCCATGTGACCTCCAGGCTTAAGTCATTAAACGTCACGCGGCTTCCGCCTTGTGGAAACGGTCTGGAGCCCTGAGCCTCTGTGTAGTGTGACTATCCTGAGACTGACATGCCAGAGAGGCCACATGGAGATGCTCCAAATGAGGGTCCCAGCTGAATATCCTTAAGCCTTCCTGAGCCAGGCAGCAGACGTGAGCCAAGAAACCCCTTTGGAAGTGTGTCCTCCAGACATGAGGGTGGCGAGAACCTTCTCCGTTGTGCCTTTTCTGAATCCTGTTCTGCAGGATCCTTGAGTGTAATCACATGGATGTTTGAGGCCACTAAATTTTGGGGTAGTTTCATAGCAATACATGCATAACAGAAGCAGTATATGGGAAAAATGGCAGCTTTGGAGTCAGTTATAGATCAGTTCAAATGCCAACTCCACTAGCTCTGTGACCTTGGACAGGGTCTAATGCAGCTTTAAAAAGGGGAAAAGATCACCTGTATTTCAGGCTGATGTGAAGGTTAAATGAAGTAATATGTTTGCAAGGTCAATCACATATTAACTTAAACAAATCTTAGTTTCCCTTTTCCTCCCTTCCATCCCTCTAGGATAGTTGGAAATGCAAGTTTATCCAATGCATATTGTGGTCCCTGGAGGGTCATAATAAATGTGTTGAAGAGATGTCTACAGGCAGAAAGCAGAAACTGTATATGGCTTTATTGTGGGACGGGGGTGTATGAGGAATTTTATAGCTCTAAGAATTAAAACTGATTTTTAGAAGTCAGATTCTGTCACTTGACTGCCAGGGATCAGATCCTGGTTCTGTTCCCTATTGGCTGTGTGACCTTAGCCAAGTTGCACAACCTCTCTGTGCCTACATGTCTTACAAAAGCGGAGAAAAACAATGGCACCCGCCGAAGAGGTTTGCTGTGATGTGTACATACTATGCAGAAAGCACCTGTAACAGTGCCTGACTCGTGGTAACACTGAAATGTTGTGGTCCGTGGACCAGGCACATCCACAACATCTACGAACTTGTTAGAAATGCAGGAACCTCGAGCCCCAACCCAAACCGATCAAATCAGAATCTGCTTTTTAACAAGATCCCAAGGTGATTCACGTGCCTATTCAAACTGGAGAAAGACAGCTTTGCTAAACTCTCGCTACTATTATGGTGTGGGGGAGAATCGTCATGCGTGGGGAAAACATTCTCCTAAAAGTTTTGGGCAGTGCCAGCTTGCAGGTTTCACAGAAACAAGCTGACCTTGGGGATTAGGGCAAATGAAGGGCAATGCCAAGGGCCACCACACACCCACCCAGCAGCATCTTCTCCCCTCCCTCACCCCCGCTGTACTCCATCCTTCAGGCTGTCCTCTCTTCTTGCTTTCAGGCTAATGCACACCCTGCTAGGTGGCTCCTGGCTTATTCCTGAGCCTGATCCCTCTCTTTGGTTCAAGTGTGGCTTGTTGTCTCGTGCTCATTCCAGGTAAAGGGAAATGGTGTCGTCTGCCATATCCTCTGCCGTGGAAATTTGCATTTGTCAGGGGCATCCTCCTTTGTCACGCTGTAATTTTATCTCCAGCCGGCAACCCATGAAAATGTATTCTTTTATGTAAAGACTTAGACAGCCTCACAGTTAACACCTCTGCCCCCCTTAGGCAAAAATAACAATCGTGGCTTATTTGCGGACTGGGCTTTTTAGTAATGCAGACCTCCCTAACTACCTTGCATCGCTGTGGAGACAGTCATTCGCACGTTTTTTTTGTTTTTTTTTGGAATGAAGATAATCAGTCCCTGTAAATTTACCGCAAGCCGACTTCTCATTAAAACTTCATTAATCCTTTTCTGAGTGTGTTGAATTGCATGCTTTTGAAAGCATATCATTCCATTATATTTCCATTAGTATCGTCCACTATTTTAATAGCCCTGGAATGTTTTAATACCTTTGCATAGTGACTGTGAGAAGAAGCAATGTTGAGTGATTGGATTAGAGTAAAATCCTCATTTTTTCTGCAGTATTTTGCACTGCTCTATCTCACCCCTATGCCTCACTAACTCTGTAGAACCCAGAGATTAAAGCAGCCTTAGAGACAATGCTGGGAAAATAGGAAATCAGTGGGTTCTGCATAGGGGTCCTTGGGCCCCTGTGTCTTTTGACTGATAAGGGCCACCCAGGACTGGGAATGCAGTCTTTTCGGTGGCGTGGTGGTGGCTGGGATCTTTCCCAGGAAGAGCAGGGGTGCTCCAGCCACGCAGAACTCTCTCGACTTTGTGACCAAGTTAGGAACAGGGTGGGGACCCAGGCATCATGTAAGTCCAGGCCCTACCTGCCCCACGGCCTTCCCGTTTCCCTCCTGTGCTCACAGCCGTAGCCTCTTAAGACACTGCAGACTCCAGACGTGAAGGACACGAAGTGGGTTGGAACAAAAAAGGAGAAAGAAGTGACAGCCTCCTGGAGGCGCCTGTGCGCATGCTGCCTCCTCCCGCTGTGGTTTAACGCTTCAGTTGTGGGCAAAGAAGCTACATGTCTTTATGTCCCCAAAGGGAGTCATTCAAATTTGCAAATCCTCCAGCCCCGCCCGTAGGCATCCGAAGGTTTTCTGGACCAAACGATCCGCCCCAGTACCGATGTTATTGTTTTAATATAATGAAAAATGCAGTGGCATCAGAGGCTTACAATAGCCTCCATCATTCATCCTTTCAAGCCCTGCGAGTGTATTTAGTAAACGAATAGAGTAATCTGGGAACACAAGGCAGGCTGCTTTTTTTTTCAGGTTATTATGGAATCAGCAATGTTTACTTTCTTATGATAGTTTTCCAATTAGCCGGAAAGCAACAGCAATAGCCTGGCTCGGGGTCTCCTGGGAGACGCCTGAAATTTTACACGCAGCTTAAAGGCATAGAGGGAGTTATCAGGGCTGCGGACTTGTGCTAATCTTCCCTTTTCACCGAGGGATTAGGTGGAGAGTTGCGGATTTGCGGTTTGAATCAGAGGAGCTGCTGGAACTTTCATCACAGCCTCTGAATTATGCCCGTGCCTCCCTCCCCGTCTGATGGAACAGGTCTCTGGCTCCTTTGTGCGCAGGATCTAGGATTATCAGGGCTTCCTGGAATTGGCAGCCGTGTGGTCAACTGTTCCCCCGCTCTGAGTCGGATGAACCTTTCCTCCAGGCCAGGCTCTGGACCCCTGGTCCTTCCATGAGGGTGGGCGAGGAGGCGGTACTTAGCCAGGGCCCTCCCCAGCTCCCCAGGCTTGGCCACGCCCACCACCTTGCCCCGCCCCCTGTCCTTTTCCCCTTTGGTAACCATAAGTTTGTTTTCTATGCCTATGGGTCTGTTTCTTTTCTGTAAATAAGTTCATTTATATCATATTCTAGATTCCAAATACAAGTGATGTCATGTAATGCTTGTCTTTCTCTGTCTGACTTAGTATGATAATCTCTTGGTCCATCCATGTTGCTGCAAATGGCATTTCATTCTTTTTCATGGCCAGGTAATATTCCTGTGTGTGTGTGTGTGTGTGTGTGTGTGTGTGTGTGTACGTACACAATCTTCTTTATCCATTCATCTGTCAACAGGCATTTATGTTGCTTCCACATTTTGGCTATTGTAAATAATGCTGCCATGATCATGGGCTGCATGTAGCTTTTCAAATTAGAGTTTTTTCTGGGTATATGTCCAGAAGTGGGACTTCTGGATCTCGTGTCAACTCTATTTTTAGCTTTTTGAGGAACCTCCGTATTGTTTTCCATAGCGTCTGCACAAATTTACATTCTTACAAACAGTGTAGGAGGGTTCCCTTTTCTCCATACCCTCTCCAGCATTTATTTTTTGCAGACTTTTTAATTATGGCCATTCTCACTGGTATGATGTAATACTTCATTGTAGTTTTCATTTGCATTTCTCTAATAATTAGTGATACTGAATATCTTTTCATGTGCTCTGTATGTCTTCTTTGAAATGTCTGTTTAGATCTTCTGCCCTTTTTTTTTTTCTGCACTCGTGGCATATGGAAGTTCTTGGGTCAGGGATTGAATCCAAGCCACAACTGTGCCACAGATGTGGCAATGCCAGACCCTAAACCATTGCACTGGGCCGGGTATTGAACCCGCACCTCCATAGCAACCTGAGCCACTGCACATGGATTCTTAACCCACTATACCCCAGCAGGAACTCCCTTCTGCCCATTTTTTGATTTTTTTTTTTTTTCGATGAGTTATATGAGCTGTTTGCATAGTTTGGAAATTAACCCCTTGTTGGTTGTATCATTTGTTCATATTTTCTCCCAGTCTGTAAGTTGTCTTTTCATTTTGTTGATGATTTCCTTTGTTGCAGCGCAAAGTCTTGTAAGTCTGATCAGGTCCCATTTTTTTCCTTTTTACTTGTATTCCTATTTCCTTGGGCGACTGACCTAAGAAAACATTTGCTACGATTCTGAGAATGTTTTGCCTATGTTTTCTTCTGAGAGTTCTATGGTGTCATGTCTTATCCTTAGGTCTTTAAGCCATTTTGAGTTTATTTTTCTGCACGGTGGGCAGGAGAGTTCTAACCTCATTGATTTCTAGCTGGCTGTCCGATTTCCCCCACAACACTTGCTAAAGAGACTGTTTCTTTTCTCCATTGTATATGTTCTTGCCTCTTTTGTCAGAATTTAGTTGCCCGTAGGTATGTGTGGTTTTATTTCTGGGCTCCAAGAGTGTCTGTCTTAGAGTTCGTGCTTTGCCAATAAAGTACCGAGCCCCGTGCTCAGCACATAAGAGGTGAGTCAGTGCCTGTGTGGCAGAGGCCGTAATGATCCTCTAGAACTTTTTATGTTTTTTGTTTTTGTCTTTTTTAGGACTGCACTTGTGGCGTATGGAGGTTCTCAGGCTAGGGGTTGAATCAGAGCTGCAGCTGCTGGCCTGCACCACAGCCACAGTCATGTGGGATCCGAGCCGAGTGTGTGACCTACACCACAGCTCACAGCAAGGCCGGATCCTTAACCCACTGAGCAAGGCCAGGGATGGAACCTGCATCCTCATGGATACTAGTCAGGTTCTTTTCCTCTGAGCCACAACGGGGACTCCCTGCCTCTTGCTCTCGCGTTCACCGTGGCTGCGATCTCCCCTGCACCCCTACCCTCTCTGAGTGTTAACAGTGGGTGCTCTTTCTCCCTGTCCCTTCTCTCTGGTGGCCTCTTCCCACATGGGGCAGAGAAGTAGGACAAGAGAAGTTGCTTTCCCTTTACTCTAGGCTCTCAAGATGCTCCTGCCTTGTCGTACATTCTGGAAGTCCCCAGTCCACCAGTCTTGGCTCTGACTTACACAGGAAGGATGAGGGCTTGTGTGGAAACAAGTCACCGGCTTCTTCAGTGACTGCAGCCTTCCCAAACCTGCAGGAGGAGGTGACATGTCCCTGTGGGCCCCAGAGGACATAGGATCCACATAGGTGGTGGGTCTGGGGATAGGCATAGAGAGAGTGCGCAGGCGAAGCCCAGACTTAGGCTAGCTGAGTGACATTGGGACTGCGCTGAGGTCACCCCAGCCTAGCTTCAGATCTGCAGACAGGGACCCAGTATATACTATCAGAAAGGCCAAGACATGAATCCTGTGGAGTGATTTTTTTCCGAGTTTGCAAAAGTCAAGTTGCTCTCAGCTTTCTAGGTGTCTCTGTACTTCACCTTTTGCACACTAGCCATCAAATTAAGCTTTTTCATTCTTTTATTTTTTTGCCTTATCTAGGACTGCACCTGCGGCATATGGAGGTTCCCAGGCTAGGGGATCTAACAGGAGCTGTAGCTGCCAGCCACAGCCACAGCCACGGCAACGCGGGATCCGAGCCACATCTGCGACCTACACCACAGCTCATGGCAACGCCGGATCCTTAACCCACTGAGCAAGGCTGGGTATCGAACACACAAACTCATGGTTTCTAGTTGGATTCATTAAGCACTGAGCCATGATGGGAACTCCTCTTTTTTTTTTTTTTTTTTTAAGAGCCTGCAGCATACGGAGGTTCCGAGGCTAGGGGTCCAATTGGAGCTACAGCTGCTGCCCTACACCACAGCCCCAGCAACTCCAGATCCGATCCGTATCTGTGACCTAATACCGGATCCTTAACCCACTGAGGGAGGCCAGGGATCAAACCCACATCCTCATGGATACTGGTCGGGTTCTTAATCCCCTGAACCACAACGGGAACTCCAAATTACCTTTTTCAAAGGGAGCAAATGTTAACTGAGCTTGTACTCTGTGCTGGGCTGTGTGCAGGGCTGAGGTAGCGATGGCCCTTACCTTCGTGCTCACAAATGGAGACAGAGACAGTTATGAACAACTGGAGTCCAAGAGGACCTGAAGGAGTTCCCATCGTGGTGCAGCAGAAACGGATCTGACTAGGAACCATGAGGTTGTGGGTTCGATCCCTGGCCTTGCCCAGTGGGTTAAGGATCCGGTGTTGCCGTGACCTGTGGTGTGGGCTGCAGACGTAGCTCAGATCCCGCATTGCTGTGGCTGTGGTGTAGGCTGGCGGCCGGAGGTCTGATTAGACCCCTAGCCTGGGAACCTCCATATGCCGTGAGTGCAGCCCTAAAATGACAAAATGCCAAAAAAAAAAAAGAGGATCTGAGAGGGAGCTGTGATAGAGACACAGAAGACAGGAGAGATGGGGGGGGACATGGGATCTGGGGGGAGGTGGCCCCCACCCTGGCTGCCAACCCCAAGGTCATCGGCCTTGTTTCTTCTCCCAACAACATCACCCTAATGTTGTGTGGGTGTTGGGTGATCAGAGGCTCCAAGGGACTTGGAACTCAGGTAACCTTGGCAACCTGAGCAGGTTCATAGAGAGAATTTTACCTCTTCAAAAACATCACCGTTGGAAATAATCATATTCCTTTTTCATCTGTTCATGTCTTTTTAAAATCTTTCTCTTCCCAATTGACCGTTAAGACCCTTGGCTACAGAGGTCCTGCCTGCCACGTTCAGGGCTGTCCTCCAGCACTTTGGGACCCAGTGCCTGGCATGGGGTAGGCGGTCACATCAGCAGACCCACACTCAGGCAGCTCATTTCAGTTCAGAGGGGAGCTATTCATTTTCTGCCCTGAGCCAGACCCTGTGCTGGGTCCCGGGGAAACTCTGGCGAAGACCCACAGCCCCGGGAAGACAAAGTACTCCTCCGAGCGCGGTGAGAATGAAGGAGAGACAGGACGCAGGGCGCCCTAGCTGAGGAATGTCACGTAGCATGAGCCTTGCGTTAAATCGCAGGTGCCAGGACCGGCCTCCCCGAGGCTCAAGGAATTATCCGGAAAAATGGAGATGAGTGAACAGGAGGGAGAGCCTTCCAGGCAGAGGCCACAGCATGAAGACTCACGAGAGAGGGGGGACCTCGCAGGGCCCAGGGTGCGAAAGATGATCAGGGCTGCAGGACAACAGAGTGAGGGGAGGATGGGGGACATAAGAGGAAGTGGAGCCCGTGAAGGCAGAAGGGGTAGTGGGCTGGGAAGGGACCCCGACCAGGGCTGGGTCACCGCGGAGGGCCACATGGGGCACGCGGCAGGGCTGCGTGCTGGGCCCTGAAGGCAGCTGTGCCTCCCTGCTGGTTACACCGGACGGCAGGGAGCATCCACCAGCCCCCACCCCCGAGGCGTCCCTGGCCCGGAGTCCACTGCTGAGTGTGGATTCCGTGTGTCGTGGCCCCAAGAGCAATGCAGGAAGAGTCACCCCTGCCCTAACAGCGCCACCAGGAGGGACTTCTGGGGCAGAAACGGTGATGGTAGTGGGTGCCTATGGAGCAAAGTTCTGGAAGTTAAGCTGGGCTTGATAGCATGGCCTTTTAAGAAAATGCATTTCGGGAGTTCCCGTTGTGGTTCAGTGGTTAACAAATCTGACTAGGAACTACGAGGTTGCGGGTTTGATCCCTGGCCTTGGTCAGTGGGTTAAGGATCCGGCATTGCCGTGAGCTGTGGTGTAGGTTGCAGACGTGGCTCGGATCCTGCGTTGCTGTGGCTGTGGTGTAGGCCAGTGGCTACAGCTCCTGTTAGACCCCTAGCCCGGGAACCTCCGTATGCCGCGGGTGTCGCCCTAAAATGCAAAAAAAAAAAAAAAAAAAAAAGCGCCTCTGGGTTTCAAGTCCACGTGATGGAGAGGAGAGCGCTGCCTTGCCAGAGGCGGGGGACCCAAGAATGGAAGCTTCCGTGGGGACGCTCCTGTGCGGCAGAGGAAGCAGGTCAGCACTGCCTTTGGCTCACGGCTGGGCTGGGGATGCAGGGCGCACACCCTGTCAGCGTGCTCCGTACGGAGGAAAATGAGGCGGTCCTGGCTCAGGGACACCCATTAGGGGAGAGGTGTGTAATAAGCGGCACCGTGGTGCGAGGAAGGATGAACCAGGTCCTTGAATGGGTCTAAGTAAAGCGCCCAGGGGAGTGGGGGACCCGGGGACTGGGCAGGTTTCACTGAGGGGTGACTCTTGGCACTGATGCCTGCAGGAGGGATAAGCAGCTCCGACAGAGGGAAGGAAGAGAATAAGCCAAGGACTAGAGGGACCGGAGTGCTACAGGGTCTGGAGCGTAGAATGTGTGGAGGGACACAGCCTGAAAAGCAGTAGGCACCCCCTTGTAAGAGCTTTACACACCATGCTCAAGAGTTAGACTTGCCTCTTGAGACAGTGGGGAGGTATTGAAGGAGGATAGTGACCCCGCCTAACTTGTGCTGCATGAGTATCACCTTTCTTTTCCTTCCTTCCTTCTTCCTTCCTTCCTTCCTGGGCCATAGGTGTGGCGTATGAAGGTTCCCAGGCTAGGGGTCGAATCGGAGCTAGAGCCGCCAGCCTACACCACAGCCACAGCAATGCAGGATCCAAGTCACATCTGCGACCTACTCCACAGCTCATGGCAACACTGGGTCCTTAACCCACTGAGCAAGGCCAGGGATCGAACCTGCATCCTCACAGATATTAGTCAGATTCGTTTCCACTGAGCCACAACAGGAACTCCAGGGTCACCTTTCTGATCAAAGGAGGATTGGAGGGGCAGGAAGTTGGAGATACGGTGGGGCAGGGGATGGAAGCAAAGTTTAGTGGCTAGGGAAGCAATTGCAACAGAGCGGTGAGCCTGGAAAGAAAGGTTAGATAAGTGTTTATCAATCCTGCCTGAAACGAAGCCAGTAAGTAATCTAACCTACTGCCATAACTGCAGAAATTATGCCCCACGAAGTGTAGCATAAAGGACAAACACCAGGAAGACATTTATAATCAAATAACATGCATCTCAATATGAAGTAGTCGGATATTTTCATCAGTACTCAAATCACTGTGAAGGCGCCAACTGCAAATACAGCATGGTGTAAAGGGGAGCTCTTTATATGGCTGTTTGCACGCCTTGAGTGGCACTGCTTTTGGTGATATGATTTTTCTTGCAGAGAATTGATGTAGGGAAGAATCAAGTGGCTACAGAGGCAGACCAAAAAAGCCAGAGGAGAGTAAGGAGGGTGTTAAGGTGCTGCTGGGTTCCTAGTCCAGGAGACCGAGAGGAGGGTGCTGCCTTGCCAGAGGCGGGGAGCCCAAGAATGGAAGGTTCCGTGGGGATGTGCCTGTAGGTAGGGGAAGCCGACCGGCCTTGACTTTGGGTAAAGCGCAGCGTGGCCCTCTCTGCGCAGGGCTTGGAAATTTCCCGGAAACTCATGAGCGCCCGCGACAGCAGTTGTAGCAGAAAGTCTGAGTAAAAGAAGAGGCCCCTGAATTTGGCAATAAAGTGGTAGTTTGTGATGTGAGGGATGAAGGTAGAACACAGAATAAGGAGGACATTAGAGGTTAGGAAGTCTAAGCAGCAGGTTTTAAGGGTCTAGTTGTGACAAGGAGTGGGAAACTAATCGGGACTCTGTGTGTGTGTGTGTGTGTGTGTGTGTGTGTGTGTGTGTGTGTAATATAGGGATGGCTGAGGAAATGGAGGTCATAAGAACTTGGAGAATTATGCCCGAGACATTTTATAAAATTTGTTGAATATCAATGTCAAGTTTTGTTTTTTTTTTTCTCAAGAAATTTAAGAGGTATCTGCTCCAGTGTTCCTGGTACACGATATCACCACTTTATTACTGTCAGTTGAATCTAGGTGACAGGCCTTCTAGTAAAACAGAGGCAACCTAGTGAAAGGACGCGTTGGCGATTTCATTATTGTTTTCTAATGACTGGGACGAAGGATCTCCTGGAACTGGTAGAAGATTCTATTGGGCTAAGTCTCCTTGAGGAGGCAGTGATATATATATATATATATATATTTTTCTTTCTTTTCTTTCTTTTTTTTTTTTTTTTTTTTTACAAAAGCCCACCTGCCTGGGCCAAGACAGAAACCCATGTAGGTTTTAGTCATGAGACGAGACTACAGAGAGGCCGATGGTTGAGTTGACTCAAGGCAGCACAGCCCCTCAGCCCCTCCCAGAAAATTTCATCTAATTCCATTTTAGTCTCTGACCTGCTGGGCTTCTCACCTTGCTTTCCCCATATTCACCCAACTGTTTACTAGGACCCAATCGAGGTGACGGTTTGATAATAAACTCCAGGGTGAGGTGAGTTTTCAAATCTGGTGTCTTTTCCCCCTAACACGGTTTCCATTGATTCCGAGAGTTGTTGAAACAGCGGTGGGTTTACAGTTCCCGGCCAGGGACGGCGACGTTTACTGGAGCGGGTAGGTGAGAACTCGCTCTCTCTTTGCTCGGAGATGGCGGCGACGTCTTCACAGCCTCCAGTCCTGCCCCGGCTCGGGAAGCATAAACGGCTTGGGGGATGGGCCGCGGGGCGAATGGAAGTGTTTCGTGAATTTCAAAGCTACGGAACACAATCGATCCTTCAGAACGATTTGTGCTTTTCTACGGCCACCTAGTCCTGGGAACGGAAGCTCCCCCTCTTCCTTAACTGGCCGTCTGGAGCCTTTTTCGCTTTTTCCTCGTCGCTGGCAGAAAATAGGATTTCTCACCCACAGATGGTGAAGGGAGAGAGGAGGCTAGCCAGAACATTAGGTAGAAATTACTTGTCAAGTTTGATCAATTCAGAGGAAATCCAAATCCCCTCTGAAACGGCACAGTTGCCGTTTCAGAGATCCGCGGGGATGTCCTTACAGAGCCATTGTTTGGCTAAATTGTCTGCATATGCCTCGTGTTTGCTAAATGAATCATACATTTGCATCTAAATGGTCCATAAAGGACTTGATTCTGCTCCAGACAGGGTAATCAGCAAGCCCCTCCCCACAGTTGGACTGTGAGGGAGGCGGGCGAGTGTGGACACCTCCCGTGTGGCTTGGAACGTGCCATTATTTGACAAGGCATTGGGGAAGGACTGCACGAATCTATTAAGGAGAACCAGTCTCCGTTATGCGCTGAGACTGGAGCGAACTGGCAGAGAAATCTTTCACAGTGTACAACTTTTGGCCTCCGGCTCTCTGGGCAAAAATTAAAAAAAAAAAGAAAAGAAAAGAAAAATCAGAAATCTGAGTTGCTGCCGCTGTAACAAATCTGTTTAGCGCGTTGGGGACAGCGCGAGGTGTTAATTACCATCTGCGCGCTGCTTCTGACGAGAGCGTTAAGTACCTGCCTCCCATTCAGCGCCTGAGTGGGTATTTACAGCACCCAGGTGGATGCGGCCCCGGATCTATGCTCCAGGCGGTGCTCTGAGGTCCTTGGCTCCCCGGTGGACACAGCCAGGTATTCAGATCACACAGACCTTTCCCGCCACCTCCAAGCTGATGTGTTCCCATTTTTCCTTTGGAAGGCAAGGAACTTAAGGATGGCGTTGCCAGTTGCCAGTTGCCAGTTTCCATTCTGCAGTTATGTCGGGCCTGTTCTGTCAAAACTGTGACTTTTTATGGGCTGCTTTTGGGAGATTTGTGATGTCCCGTTCTTTTAAAGGTTCCAAAGGGATAGTACACCTTGATTTAAGAAAGCTCGATATATTAAACCCAGCCTCACGTGAAAAAAAATATAAAGAAGGACGGTTACTCACTTTGCAAAAGGATGCGCCGTGGGATTCTTTACGTTGTAAATATTATAGGTTGTAATTTAGGGCATCGTTTCCGGAGTAGGTCTATTGGCAAAATGCAGTATACTTAAAGGATTTTGGTTCTTCTAACTTCATATTTTTCACGTCTGGTTTCCTAGCCCACACCAGGCTAGGGGCAATCCAGAACTCAGGCGATAATCCCAGGGGCAGCTGCTTCTAATCCCCGGTTTTGTTCCTGGAGCCCTGAGCCTCGTTCTTGACTGTGACAGGTAGAGCCAGTTGGCTTGTGCAGTGCAGATTCCGATGGCTTTTAGTCTGCTTTCCGGAGCTAGAGAGTCTGAAATTTAAGACCTCTTGTGCCCAGTTTCCCTGGCATGTAAGATTCTTGTATGATTGAGGGATTTGATCTTCTGGCAAGCACAGTGGCAGAGAGATTTGGCTCTTGTAGGGGAGGAAAAATACTTTCCCTCCAGCCTTGCGAGCACTTGGCTGAGATCCACGTGGTAAAACACAGACTGACGAGAGAAAAACAAACCGGTAATTAACATGTACATCTCGTGTATACAAGGGAGACACCCAGGAAAAACAAGTAACTCAAAGAGGTGGCTTAGAATTCAGACTTACATACCATCTTAATAAGGATGGGGGGGCGGGAGTTCCCGTCGTGGCTCAGTGGTTAACGAATCCGACTAGGAACCATGAAGTTGTGGGTTAGATCCCTGGCCTTGCTCAGTGGGTTAAGGATCCGGCGTTGCCGTGAGCTGTGGTGTAGGTTGCAGACGCGGCTCGGATCCTGCATTGCTGTGGCTGTGGCGAAGGCCGGCGGCTACAGCTCCTGTTAGACCCCTAGCCTGGGAACCCCCATATGCCACTGGTGCAGCCCTAGATAAGGCAAAAAGACAGGGAGAGGGATGTAGGTTTCTTAGCAGGGGGAGGGGGAATGCTGATTTTTAGGAAGGATGAATGGGCCCTTAAAAGAACCGGTGGGAGGGATGTAATTTGTGATGAAGCCTCTTCGAATGTGGTGCCGACTTCTGGTCGCCCCGTTCTGTGATAGGTTCGTCTCCCCTGGTTGATGAACCTCCTGAGGAGGGGATTTATGACAGGTGAGGTCCTTTTGGAGGAGCTGTCTTTAGGCCAGTAAGGGGAGAGTCCAGAGAAAGCCTTTCCTTGTATTTGCTGTTTTCCGAGGGCCTAGGGCTCAAAATATTCTGTACACCAAAGAGGCCTATTTGGGGGTGGCACATCCCCAACTCCTGCAGTCCCATTGTGGGGGGCCTTCGCTCTTCTGAGGCCCCTAGCATCAAGGTGTTGAGAAGCGGAAGTCAGCGCAGCGGTATTTCTGCTGGAAGAATCCTGTGTTGTAGCTGGGTGCTTTCTCTGACTGCTCTGTCCCTTACTGTATGACTCTCTGACCGGCCTGTGAACTGCCGCATATATTTTCTGCTTAAACGAGCTGCAGTCGATTTGTTGTCCACAACTAAAAATCTTGACCGATAAACTCTGCCGTTCCCATGTGTCCTGGGTGGTTCACGCTCAGGGCTGGGGTGTACAGCTGTGCAGGTAGTGCACTGCACAACTCCACAGGGCACGGTTCACGTTAGCCAAACACCTTTGCCATATGCACTGCTATGGCTCTTTCAGTCTCTAAGCTCTGCTGCTCCCACTGCCTTAGTGTGGGCCTCACTCTGCAGCTTGCACTATAGCCACCGAAGTGTGAAGGGAGAATTTTCTAAGGAGATGACAACTCTTTCAGCCCACATGACCTTCTTAAAACGATTAAAACTCTTTCAGGCTATCGTTTCTTCTGTCCAGACATTTAGAACAAAATTTTCCAGGGGCTGGATGTATTAATCATGTGTTTTATTTCTCTGTTTTATGATGTTTTGACATCTTGGGGCCTTGAAGACCCAGGAGAGGGACAGCCCTTCCTAAGTTTAGAGAGATAATTTCTTGAGGGAGCAAACAGCTTGCCTGACAGTGCGCCTTTGACATGCCCACCAAGCAACTCTACCTCCATACCCTACCCTCCTGCTTTCACCACTGGTCCTAAATCACCCCAGGGCCAAATAAGAGAGGAGATGGGCCCCTGAGATGATCCAGGTACCCAACCCTAAACCTGCTCAGTGCTTTCTCAGCCTCACCCCTTCCTTCTCAGAAAAAAAACACACTAAGGGCTTTTGCCCAGGGTGACCCGCCCTCACTCCTGCCTCCTGATGGACCCCGGGCTTCCTCGTGCGGTTCTGTGCGGCATGGTGGACCCCCTCCCCTTGGGAATGGTAAGGAATAAACTTCTCTTACAAAGGCAGTTGCATCCGTGTCCATCACTTTCCCATAGTTGATTAAGGTACATCCTGGGCATCTTAAAACACTGGGAAAGAAGCACTGGAGCAGCGCTACCTCGTATCATGTTCTAAGGTCTTTATTGCTTAGAGTGACCCGGATTTCCCAAGGCGGAGCCCTTGCATTTTGACGATCTTCTGCCTCAGAGATGTTATCTGAAGAGTTCCCCATCAGCGCGCTCCCCCCTCGTGGTGATAATCCTGGTGTCATGGACAGGTCACTGGCCATCAGACTCCAAGTCCCCTTCAGTGGTTATTTCAGGGAAACTGGGAGCTGTCGCGGGGAAGGCTCTCTGTGGCCTGCTAGAATCTGTAGCTCTTCTAGAAGTTTGGAGGTGAACACATAGGTGAAAATTCTAACAGGACTCTAACTTCATTCTTCTATCTGGAAGAAAACTCAAGATACCCTTAGGGTTTATAGTTCCTCTACCGAGTCCCTTGGAATTTGGGAGTGATATAGGGCCGTAGGAATTGCCGAGTGTAGATATTTCCTCTATCGCTCTTTTTATTATTCAGTGCTTCTTCATCCAGCCCTCTTCCCATTGAACAAATCCCTTCTGCCATTTCCAACATTTGATCATCCCGTTGCATGTGTGTGTGATAGTTCCCTGTTGGGTGTTCGACTGCAGGAGTTGACAAACTATAGCCCATTGGACAAATCCAGTCTGTTGCCTGCTTTTGTAAATACGGTTTTCTTGGGACCCAGTCACATTCATTCATGTGGTGTCTAAGCCTGCTTTCACACCACCGCACAATTAAATAGTTGTAGTAGAGGGCATATGAGCTGTAAAGCCTCATTTATTATCTGGCCCTTTACAGAAAGAGTTGGCCAACCTTTGTCTGAGCAGCTAGAATAGGCTGGAGTCTTGGACATTATTTACACATTCCTCAGAAACAGCCTCAAGTTCTTCCTCCATGAAGCCTTTTTTTTTTTAGGACCATGCCTGTGGCTTGTAGAAGTTCCCAGGCTAGGGATTGACAAGTTGGAGCCGCAGCTGCCGGCCTATGCCACAGCCACAGCCACTCCAGATCCAAGCTGCATCTGTGACCTACACCACAGCTCACAGCAATACCGGATCCTTAACCCACTGAGCGGGGCTGGGGCTCAAACCTGCATCCTCGTGGATACTAATCGGGTTCATACCCCGCTAAGCCACAATGAGAACTCCCTGAAACACTCTTTTAAATAGCACGTGAAGACTTGGGGCTGTTTCTGCATTGCCATGGCTTCGCTCTGCCAAGTGTCCCCGGGACTCTGTGATCTAAAGCCAGCCTGGCCTTGTTAAGAAGTGGAGGCAAGTTCCAGCCCCCTGGTGCCACCCAGAGAACAGCCCACCATGGATGTGGCAGCAGGGCCGAGGGGCCCACACCTGTGTCCCCAGATTAGGGGCAGAATTAGCAAGGGGGTGCTCTCCCGCTGAGGGCTTGCTGCATAGAGTCACTTGCACCTGCAATAACCCAGATGGCCTCTTTCCTCCTAGGTTGCCAGATTTGGCAAATAAACAATTTCCTATTCTGCTAAACAGGCCTATTCTCTGCCTTCTCCCGTCTGGAGCCCGTTTCCCAGCTAAGCCTCGCCCTCAGGAGATACGTGCCTCACTAGACCAGCCCCGTGATAATGGTTTTCCTGATTCTCCTTTTCTTATAGAGCACCGTTTCTGAGTTGGTGACAAAGCAGATCTGAATGTGGAGGGGATCGATCCAGACTTTCAGGAGACCTGCCTCGGGTTTTGCCAGCTGGCCTCGACCTTCTGTCGTCATTCACAGGGAGCAGGACCCTAAGGTAGGGGGGCGGTCTTGCCCTTTGAATGATCTGGAAGCATTTCGATGTATTGGGGTGGGGGGGCTTGATTTCCTGTTTGGCTGTGTTTTGTTTTTTAAATCTGTGATCACCAGAATTATGTGTCAAGTCGGATGTAAAAATGGAGACCTGCGTGTCTCGGTGTATTCACAAAAGTTGATTTGGAACCTAGGAAGAGGCTGAGAAAAGGGAAGATTCGTTTACTTCCTGGGTGGGTGGTAATCTGTGCCCCCAACTTGGATCCTTAATAGATGCTTTTCCCGTCGGCCCCTTCATGGGGGGGGGAGCACGTACAGAGTGTATCTCCTCTGTCTCTAGGCTAACAAGAAACTAGTTCGGTGATTTCCTTCTCTCGCCCCATAGGCAAGGCTTACTGGAGGCTTAGCTCTGAGCCGCAGCTGAAAGTGCCCTGATAATTCACATCCCCCATGGAGGGCGCTGAAATGCTGAGCCCTGATCAGGCGTCCTGGGAGATTTGCAGGCTAAATAAATGCCTTCCTGGGGATTTGTGAGGTAGCTCTCCATCAGGGCTGGGGGCAGAGATTTAAATATGAATGATCATCCCAGCCTGGCGGGGATTTATAAGAAGAGCCCCTTCCGTGCTCACGGGGGAAGATTTATACAGTCAGCGCCAGGCTGCCTGGATGGCCACTGCATGACACTTGGCCCTGGGGGACCCTCCCACGCTGGCTGCCGTCATGGGCCAGCCCTGGTCACGGCTCCGGCATCCTGCCTGCCCAGGCCGCACTCGGATCTCTGTCCCTGCCACCGCCACCCTCCATCTCCTCCCCCAGATGACAGGAGACTACAGTTCCCTCTATAGCTTGGTTGCTGGGAACCCTTCCTAATTCCCCTGGCCTCTCCTTCTTGGAATCCATGTACGTCGTTCCTGCTTCTCTATCTGAATATAACTGCGGTCACTTCCGGTCACTTCCTTTCCCGCCTTCCACCTCTGGCGTAAGGGCCAGCTCGCTTCTTCAGGTGACTGTATCTGCCCCTATGTTTGCGGTGGCCCCTGCTACCACCAGCGTGCTCAGTTCTGGGTTTGAGAATCCAATCATCAGCCCCATCCTGCCGGCAGAATTCTGGGCGGGGGAATGTTAAAGATCTGAATCCTGGGAGTTCCCCTTGTGACTCGGCAGGTTAAGAACCAGACATCGTGTGTCCGTGAGGATGCAGGTTCGATCCCTGGCCTCACACAGTGGGTGAAGGATCCAGCATTGCTGCGTGCTGCAGCAATAGTCACAGAGGCAGCTCAGATCCCGCACTGCTGTGGATGTGGCTTAGCCGGCTTTTGAAACTCTGATTTAACCCGAATTCCAGGTGGCTGAGGTTTCCCTTTTTTTCAGTGGGGTCTCTCTCCAGCACTTGGTGGCCTGACTGTGTATCTCTGAGGGTATTTTGAGGGCAAGGGCGAATATCCAGAATGCCAGGGGGTACAGAACTGTCCCAGGACAGGCTTGAAAAGTAACCTGGCTCGTGAATGTTCAGGCAGACCCCATGGTCAGTTCTGATCGCTCAGATCAATTCAGGGCGCTCTCTCTAAGCCTTTGTCAGAGCAGGAAACAGGTTCCGGGACTAAGGACACAGGGAAGAGGATAGAGGTTAAGGTGAATTGACAGGCAATAGGATTAAAACTCTTGCTCGGTCCTGATCTTGTGAGTAACTAACGGTGGCCTGAAATTAAAGAATTAAACCACGAAGGCTGTCTTGACAAGTGATCTGATGGGCCCAGAAGTAAATTTCAAGGGCACTGCTGTCAGGCAGAGGCAGGGGAGAGCTGAGATGAGGGGGGCTGCGAAGACGGGGGTGGGCAGAGGAAGCCTGGATCTTTGCAACCTACCAAGGGAGGCTTGGCTCCTCTTTCCAGAGTAGCACCTGATGCTGCAATAATACTAGGCGCGAACAAGCTGGCAGGGCTTTTATTCAACTTCAGTAGTACTTTCTTTCTTATGTCCAATTATGACTTTAACAATGAAGGCAAAAATGCAAAGGGGCGGGAGCTAGTGAAACAGAAGTAAAATGTGGCAACTGGTGAATTTCTGACAAATGGCACTTTCCCCGTAGAGCAGAGCGTTTCATTTCTATTCCCCTGTGTCGCACAGTGACCTGTGAAGAAGAAAAAAAAATACAGCCACCAACAAAAAACAACTCCAAAGGTTTCAAGGAAACAATATCAAACGCAATTTAATGTCATTTTTCATGGGAGACAGGGCAGAGAAAAAGCAAGTCTGCTTCTGCTTGTCTTTAACATCATAAGAAAGCCTAGAAAATTGTATATACATCAGTTCAGGTCAAGCAAAATGATTCTCGATTTCCTTTCTCCCTCTCTCATCTCGACACCCTAAACAAAGGTGAAATAGGGGAGGGGGATTTTTCTAGTCTAGTACTCAAGGTCAAATCGTTTCATACAGTATTGGGAAAGACAAACTCTAACCCATGTAGGTAACCCACGTGTAATCTGATTGGGGGAGGGGGGAATAAATGCTTATGTACAATAGATTTCTTGGATCTCTTTTCAGTGAGGGTTTTCTTGGCTGGCCATTTTCCAAGTTAACCCAGTGGTGAGCTTGCCAATTCATTTGTTTGTTTGTTTGTTTAGGGCCGCACCTGCGGCATATGGAGGTTCCCAGGCTAGGGGGCAAATAGGGGCTGTAGCCATTGGTCTACACCATAGCCACAGCAACGTGGGATCCGAGCTGTGTCTGCGAGCTACACCGCAGCTCACGGCAACACCGGATCCTTAACCCACTGAGCAAGACCAGGGATCGAACCCTTGACCTTATGGTTCCTAGTCGAATTCGTTTCCTCTGTGCTATGAGGGGAACTCCAAGTTTGCCGATTCTTAAAGGAAATGCTCAGAACAAAGAATCTGAAGATTTAACCACCTACGAGCAGACCCTACTCGATACTGTTTGTAGCTGAACTGGAATGTACGGGTCACAGTTGCTTTCTCTTCCACCAGAAATGGCATCCAAGTGGAAGCTCCAACAAGCCCACCTTCTTTCCCTTACATTGAAGCCACTGGGGTCAGAGTAACTGATTCACTGCTGACCTTGGAGATTCCACCTGCCACAAGGCACTCAGCCTGGAGTTTCCTTTGACTTCTGTCCTTGTGGGAACCATACCCTTAACTGGGGAAAAGTCGTGGTCTGGGTAGGCTAAGGGTTGTGAGCAGGGTCCTCGTTGGGTTGCAGTGAAGTCGGCAGATTAGCGCTGGGCTCTGCTCTTCCCGTGACATGCCCTGACCCCTTTCCTTTTCTGTCCCTCCGCTTTGCGCGACGTGAGGATCCTTTTCTTGTGGCCACACATTTTATGCAGCGTTTGTAGCCGCTGCCCACTTTGTCCTTCTCCGATGCTTGGATATGTCAGTCTCTAATTTCAAAGTAAATCCAGCTTCTAATTTCAATCTCTCATCCGATCCGATCTCTAATTTCAAAGTAAAAAAAAAAAATTTTTTTTTAGGTTTGGCTTAGGTCTACGTGTAGAGGTCAGAAAGATGACGTATAAGAAGAAGCCATGGGAGACGATAACCTTGTAGCTTTTGGTCTGTCTTTGGAGATTGGGATCCAGTAGACTGGTTTTGTGGGGCCATAATTTTTCTATGAGAGTCATCAGATAGAGCTTCCCACGCTCACAGTAGTAGGAGAGGTGTGGACGAGGGCAGGAAGTGCCCTGGAGCCTGCTTAGAAGCCTCAGACTTCCTTCTCCAAAGCAGTTTGCCTTTTCCCCATGTTACTGTTTCTCTGGCTTGGCCATCATCTCTGTCCCTGTCATTGTGGCCACCAGGATCTTATTTCTCCTTCCAAAGTCCCATCTCCCCTCTGCTTGTGTGAATCAGACTTTTCTAGGCAGTGGTGTGCTGATGAATGTTTAACAGCTAGTTCGCCAAGTGGGATGATTGTTCTTATAGCTTTGCCAATTCCCGTGGTGTAAACACTGCCACCAGGGCCCACTTCAAGTTTAATAGATGCAAGCTTCGATGTCACCAAACATGGCTTTGGGAGCACATTATTACAGAGTATGTTCACCACACACATATGACCGAGGTAAATAAACCCAAGAGCATAGAAAATAAGTGTAGTGAAGTAATTAGGAAGTGATAAGTTTGGAGTATTTATCGCCTTGCTTTTAATATAACTTATTTAATTGTAAACTTGTATAATTTAATTTTTAATAGCGGCTGTGCCTAACAGTCAGTTTGTAAAATTCCTAAGAAACTTAACAACCATCCTACAAACCAGTTCTAGCACACCACCCAGGCCTGGGAAAAGAGGAAGCAAAGGGAGACTTGAAAGGGTACATTTCATACTAAATTTAGTACTAAAAGGCTTCTATGCCATTCAGACTTCAGGGCTGGTCCTTCTGAGTCTGGGTCCATGAATTCCTAGAAATTGCGTAGGTGGTATTCCTCTGAAGCCTGGACTTTGGAGCAGGGCAGCTGAATTCCAGACCCAGCTTTGCTGTTTGCTAGCTATGCAACCTTAAACGGTGTCTAACCGCTCTTAGCTCAAGTTCTCATGGGTGAAATAATAGTACCTATCCGTGAGGTTATTATGGGCATTAAATGAGCTAATATGCTCCAAGTCCTTAGTCCACTGGGTCAGATAGTAAACTTTGACTAAGTGGTAGCTGTGAGTACTATTATTGTTATTAACCTGGTCCATTTCTAAAATGTCCACAATAGCCACAGGCAGTGGTGGGATCTAGCCCAGGTGCACGTTCATTCAGGGAAGGAGAAATACAGGCAGTCTTTCTTTGCATGGCCTGACCTCAGTTTCTGCACTGATGATTTCTGCAGGCTTAGCCTCAAAGGCAGGGATGTGTCGTTGTCGTGGGGTGGTCGGGTCCGTCATCTCCTCCTCCCCCGCCCCAGTCACACACACACACTTCCTGCCTGAAAATCAAATGTTATTAACTCGGAGTTCCCATCGTGGCTCAGTGGTTAAGGAATCTGACTAGGAAACATGAGGATGCGGGTTCAATCCCTGGCCTCGCTCAGCGGGTTAAGGATCTGGCGTTGCCGTGAGCTGTGGTGTAGGTTGCAGACGCGGCTCTGATCCTGCGTGGCTGTGGCTGTGGCGAAGGCCGGTGGCTACAGCTCCTGTTCGACCCCTAGCCTGGGAACCTCCATATGCCGCAGGTTCGGCCCTAGATAAGGCAAAAAGACCAAAAAAAAAAAATTGTTAGTAACCATTTCTTGCTGTTAAGGGCTGCTCTGTCTTTAGGTCTGCTTTTTAAATGCAACTGTAATTGGCCGTCTGCATCCATGGGTTCCGACTGCACGATGCTGCTTTACGTAAGGGACTCTAGCATCCGTGGATGTGGGTATCCGCTGGCGGAGGCGGGGATGGGGCGGGATCATCCTGACCCAGTCTCCCGCAGACACCGA
The DNA here is from genome assembly GCA_004024745.2 of Catagonus wagneri. Classification (NCBI taxonomy): domain Eukaryota; kingdom Metazoa; phylum Chordata; class Mammalia; order Artiodactyla; family Tayassuidae; genus Catagonus; species Catagonus wagneri. Next base: position 24,510,986 of record PVHT020004944.1, read on the forward strand.
GGCTGACTGTGCTCCTTGGGGAGTGAGCATGAAGTCAGCACCTGGACGTGCCCCAGGCAGTCAGAGCCAGCGGCCTCTGCGCTGAGCAGATCCCGGGAATCTAAAAACGAGGAAGCTGCAGTGGGTGACGGGGTGCAGAGAGGGCCCTGAGGCCACCGAAGGCCCCACTGCTTGGTTTCCCGTCCCCTTCACCCCAGCCCCTGCCGACGGGTCGACCAGTTCTTCAAGCTGAGATGCCTCTAAAGGCAAAGCCACTTCAGAGCCTCTCTCCCTAAGGCTCCCCCAGGTGCCCTGGAAGCAAGTCCCAGCGGACCCTCGGGCCACAGTCTGCTGGTGAGACGGGAATATGCTGACTCCTTTGGGTCCGCCTTCCTATCACAGGAACACTTGCAGGCAGTGGGCCAGGCTCAAGTCATGGCCCCAGCCACTTGATGTGTGACCTTGGGAAGGTCATTTCACATCTCTTTCTATTTTTTTTTTTTTTTTTTTTAGTATATCGAGGATGCTGATAAGGATTCACCTGAGACTCAAATGGGGGAGTCCTCTGTGACTCTAAAGCACAGCACAGCGCACATTTTTGGTACCATATTCTAATCCCAATTCATTTCGTTTGTTCCTTTTGCTTCAATACTTCCCACGTGGCTATAGAGAGGGGGGCCTTCTGGGGAGCACCCTAGATGGATGGAAATAACACATCTCTGCCCTTTAAACGTTTCGAGGCTACCAGTCCCTAACGGAGATCACTTATTCGTGATACAGTCTTGCGAGCACTAATAATAACCTGAAGTCCTTCTCCGTTTGGCTCACGTAGCTTGGCACAACAACAAGGCCAGGGTGGTGTGGGAAGGAGCCCTAAAGCCTCGTGGGCAGTGATTATGTTCTTTGCTTTTTTTGGTCTTTTGTCTTCTTTTTTTTTTAGGGCCACACCCACAACATATGGAGGTTCCGAGCCATATCTGCGACCTACACCATGCATCACGGCAATGCTGGATCCTTAACCCACTGAGTGAGGCCAGGGATGGAACCTGCAACTTCATGGATGCTAGTCAGATTCGTTTCCACTGAGCCATGACGGGGACTCCAATTATGTTCTTATTGTGGTTTTGTTTGGTTGTTTACCAGGCCACATAGATGTTTTTTGAAGTGGTTGAGTATGGGGAACCGGGGGCTGAACTTGGCTCCCGGAGGTATCAGACTTACAGCTGAGGGGGGCTGGGGAAGTCTTAGGTCCTGGAGAAGGGCCTGCGGGTGAAAGAAGGAGCCAATGAGCTGGTCTCTCCCTACGTGGCCCAGACAACCTCAGCCTGTCCCTGGGCCTTCAGTCTGGTTCTGGGTGGGGCTGCGGGGAGCCAGTCCCCATCGGATGTTCTGACAGCGCTAAGAGGAGAGAGGTTACAGCTCTCTCCTTGGGACCGTGAACCTGGCCTTCGCTTCAATGGATGACATGATTTTTACTGGCCCCCTGAGGGCTCTAACGGAACAAAACCTTGGCTCTAACGGAACAAAACCTTGGCTCCGGGGTTTCAGCCATTACCGTGTAACCAGAGGGGGCTGTGATGAAATCTTTTATCGTCTGGCACTGCCCTGCTGGAGCTGGAGCTGGGGGACTGGGGGCTGGCAGTGCAGGTGGTGTCAGGATTACCCAGTTGTTGGGGGAAGGGCGTTGTGTTTCAGGATCAGTGATTTTTTTGGCGGAGAAGAGATTGCTGATGGCCAGCCAGGGCAAGCTGCCTGAAACTAAATATGCCCTGGGAGGCCCGCCAGGATCCAGCCGAGATGGCCGAGGTGAGGGAACGAGGCTGAGAGCAACGTCTGGGTGGCGAAAGGCCCACTAGTGAGCTCTGCGTGGGGCTTGGTGGGTGGCGGGGGTGGGGGGCACGCTTATGCTGTGACTGGGGAGTGGCCAAGGGGAGAAGGAAAAATGACAAAAAGGAGGGAGAAGAGGGCCTCCTGGGAGGGCTTGCGGGTGTAGAGCTTCCATCAGAAGCGATGGAGTGGGAGTTCCCATCGTGGCTCAGTGGTTAACAAATCCAACTAACGAATTGCGGGTTCGATCCCTGGCCTTGCTCAGTGGGTTAAGGATCCGGCGTTGCCGTGAGCTGTGGTGTAGGTTGCAGACGCGGCTCGGATCCCATGTTGCTGTGGCTGTGGCGAAGGCCGGCGGCTACAGCTCCTGTTAGACCCCTAGCCTGGGAATCTCCATGTGCCATGGGTGCGGCCCTAGATAGGGCAAAAAGACAAAAAAAAAAGAAGCGATGAAGTGGATGGAACACGCTTCCTTTTCTTTCAAAACATGTGAGACTCGCACAAGAAGAGGCTGGCAAGTTGCTGTGACAGCTGAGTGAGAGAAGTCCCGTCCGTAAGGAGGCGGTACGGGTGGTCATGGCCTTTAAAGTCGTACCGCAGCAGGGGTGCAGGGTGCCTGCCTGACCAGTGATGGCGTCTGCGCCGAACACAGCCTCAGCGCCTTTTAGAAGGAAAAGAAAAACGACCCTCCCAGGTGTGTGAGAGACAGGGCCAGGCCTCCAGGTCAGAGGACCTGGGCGTGCCCCCCGAGTCCTTGTATCTGATGCTGCGTCACCGGTCTGCTTTTATCACCTGTCAAATCCCAGAGGGCTCTTTGACTGACCCGCAGAGGCGCCACCCCAGGGAAAGGCTCGGTGGGACTTTACCACTTGCTCATGAAACTCTCGGGAGGCATTTCCTTCCTGGAGATGGGAGATTATTTGTGTCCTTTGCTTTTGGGGGGCCGCTTCTCTTCCCCCGCGTCTTGCCCGTCCTTTTCTACCACTTGCTCGGTGGAAGGCAAAGAGGTTTTCCAGAAAGCACCAGACCCTTGAGGACTCTGATTTCAGAGCAGGGAAAGCTGGCCCAGCCTGAGAGCAAGCTCGCGGCAGCCCGCTGAAGAGGGTTCAACCTGGGCCTAGTCCCTGAGCCCTGGGATCAATCCAGGGCATCAGCCTAGAAACATTGGATGGCTCCCCCAGCTCGGTGCCCTGGCTTTCGGAGAAGACACCATCTCCTTGTTTCCAGGCAGCGAGGTCCCAGAGTTTCCTGGGAAGGTGGCCACGTTGTGCCTGAAAAGCATCTCTTTGAGCCGGCCCGGTCACCTTCCCTAACTGCTGTCTGCACACATTTCCAAATTAGCTCACTCTGAAAGAGATTAGAGAAGGAAGAAATGACTGGGATACTAAGTCCGGTGACTTTGGCTCCCTTTCGAAGCAGAGCAGGGGGGGCACTGGGGGCGGCAAGAAATCACCGTTCAGATTAAATCTGGTTAAAAAATGTCCTATAAAACGATACCAACAAATCAGGACAAACATCACGCCAGGATCTCGAATCACAGGATGTTTACATCATATAATGCCCGTGGCAGATAAATATCAAATACCACAAAAGTACCTGAGACAAAAAAAAGAAAAAGAAAGAAAGAAAGAAAGGAAGGAAGGAGGGAGAAGAACAGAGAGGCGCCTGGAGTCCTGCTGTTCGGAGACCCGAGGGCGCAGGCAGAGTTCTCGGTGGACCGGTGGTTACACGCCAGCGTCTGACGGCTTCACGTCTCAGCTTCGGAGGAGCAGACATCGGTCGCGGCCGTGATGGCGATTCCAATGGCGAGGCTGCCGTTCTCGGAGAAGAGCTGGGCCAGCGAGGTGTTGAGGACCAGGCAGTCCCCGTCGGTGATCACCGAGTCCACGCACTCCAGGACAGACCGCGGGGTGGCCTCCCATTTGAGACGGCGATGGTTTCTGCTGAGTTCCAGGCGGTAGGTGAAGCAGTCGGCCTGGGTGGGGGTCCCGATCAGCATCATGGTGGCAAAGAACTGGGGGTGCCCGGCGTGCCTCTCCTGTTTCCGGAGCACCAGCAGAAAGTGATGGCCGAGGCAGGAGTGCATGATGATCCAGTCGGCCGGCGCCGGCAGGTGCATGTCCGTGGCCAGGAAGACGATCTCAGCTCCCTGAAGGGTGTCCACCCTGTGTGTTTGCCGCAGGTGGGGCACCACCACCTCGAGGTGGCCTTCCCACTGGCAGGAGAACAAGGGGCACCCGCAGGGCGTCACCTGGGCGCCGTGCAGCCCTGCTTCCTGGTGGTGGAGGTGGTGGGGGCGGGCGTGGTGGCGGACGTGATGGTGGCGGCGGTGGTGGCGGTGATGGTGGGGGAGGTGGTGCGGGGGGCAGCTGCCCGGCTCCGGGGCGCTCTGAGTGACCGCACGTCGGCTGGACACATACTGTAGGAGACAGAGAAGGATGTTAGTGGCCTCGAGATCCGTCTCTCGGCCCGGCTGAACCTGCCCTTGTTGCCAGAGTATGGAAAGCAGACTCCCCAGTACAGGTGCAGAAGGCTTTAGTTCTCAAAAAATGAGAAGTGCCAGACGGCAGCACCGTTTTACATTCCCGTCAGCCACATAAGAGAGTTCCGATTTCTCCGCTTCCTTGCCCACACTTGCTAGTATCAGTTTTGGCACATGTTCGTTTGAGACAAAATTCGTTGTTTTGAGTGTTTTGCTAAACTTGGATGCTGGAACATTGGAAGTCTTCTCCGTGTCGTTTCATTTCAGTATAATCTAAATTTGTTCAATTGAAAACAGAAGCTTGGGAGTTCCCGCTGAGGCTCGGTGGGTTAAGAATCTGACTGCAGTGGCTCAGGTTGCAGCTGCTGTTCGGATTCAGTGCCTGGCCTCGGAACTTCCATCTGCATGGTAATTAAAAATTTATGTAGGAGTTTCCGTCGTGGTGCAGCGGAAATGAATCTGACTAGGAACCATGAGGTTGTGGGTTCGATCCCGGGCCTTGCTCAGTGGTTTAAGGACCTGGCGTTGCCACGAGCTTCTGGTGTAGGTTGCAGACGCAGCTCGGATCTGGTGTTGCTGTGGCTGTGGTGTAGGCTGGCAGCTGTAGCAGCTGTAGCTCCGATTAGACCCCTAGCCTGGGAACCTCCATATGCCACGGGTACAGCCCTAAAAAGCAAAAAAAAAAAAAAAAAAAAACTTGAAAATAATAAGGGACATGGTGAATGCCTTGGGTGGTTGAGATTTTGAAAACTCAGTCTAAGAAAACTCAGTATTTATGCGTTTCTGATTCTTTAATAGGATATTCAAACAAATAGGCAATTTTCATCTTTGAATAGCTCTTTCCGATGGTCATTAGTCATAAAGAACAAAAAAAAATCAATTTTTTTTTGTTATTTGCTTTTATGATGCCGTTGATATTTTTGTGCAAGTACTAGAGGTCAGTGGATTTTCCCTATATTTTAGCACTACTATTATATTTAGAACAAAGTTTTGATAGATACCCATTTGTCCTTCCTGTGCTGCCAGGGGTTGAACAATCTGGGCTGCCCCTCTCCTGGCTCCTAAGACAGCCGTGGGACCCAGAGCTGATTGTGTGCGGCTGGGCCATAGTCCCCAGGGAGGGGGCCTCACCCGGGACTCGTGGGACTTTGCTCCATCAGACATGCTCCTTCCTGCTGGGTGCTCACTGTTCCAGAACAGCTTGCCAGGGGCTCACCCCCAGGCAGCTTCCAGCCTGAGACAGCCTTGACCTTGGCTATGGCGACACCTTCCAATCAAGTATCAGTAAATTTTATTGTGCACCTGCTGTTATCAGAACCCGGTGGGAGGAGTTCCCGTCATGGCTCAGTGGTTAACGAATCCGACTAGGAACCATGAGATTGTGGGTTCGATCCCTGGCCTTGCTCAGTGGGTTAAGGATCCGGCGTTGCCGTGAGCTTTGGTGTAGGTTGCAGACGCGGCTCGGATCCTGCGTTGCTGTGGCTGTGGCGACGGCCGGAGGCTATAGCTCCTGTTAGACCCCTAGCCTGGGAACCTCCATATGCCGCGGGTGCGGCTCTAGATAAGGCAAAAGACAAAAAAAAAAAGAAGAAGAAGAACCCGGTGGGAGCTAGAGTTGGGGTTGCGAGCAACATAAACACGGCATTTCTTGGCCTGGGTGGTACAGACATTAGCATGTGTCTAGTTACTTATGATTTATGACAAGGTCCTCCCTGTGGCACGAGGACTATGGTTTCTATTTTTCGGCCGACGAAGCAGGCTTCAGGAGCAAGATGCTCAAGTCCACACAGCTAGGGAGTGAAAGGGCGGCGCTTCATCTTCACGCCTCCTGACGCTGAACCCAGCAGCCCCCGGCCCCCAACCATCCCAGCTCCCTCTTCCATCCCCGGGTTCTCTTCCTCTTTACCTAGCCTGCAGGGTCTTTACTTAGGGTCCAGGCTGTGCGGGGGAGGGCGGCCGCTTTGCATGGTGCTCCGGGAGTGAGGCGCTCACATGCCCTCTACTCCGGACTGCCCTCAGCAGAGAGTGTCCCATCTCCCTTCGTTCTCTGAGCCCCCTCTGGACCGCGGGTGCCTCTGGGCATTTGCCTCCTGGCTTGATTCCTTCCCATTGACTAGGGGACCAGGGTGACGGGTGGTGGTCTGTCTTTCACCCACCCTCGTTGTGGCCAGAGTCTCCATCTCCCAGGGCCACGAGTGTGGCTGAGAGCGGAGAGCTTGCCGGCTCCCCTTTCTTTGGGGTGCTCTGGGTCATCCCCCACACTGGCGGCAACTGGAGGCCCCGCTAGCTCCGCTCTGCGGTCGTTGGCTTCCATTCTCCCCTACCCCGGGGACCCAGGCAACCTGGAAAGTGAGCTGCTCCTCCCAATAGCTCCTGCATGGCGGCTACTGGCTGGTCACCCATCCTGCACACCCACCAAGCTCCCCTGGCCCAGGGAATGGGCTGTGTTCCCGAATCCTGCTAGCGGTGAGTCAGACTCAACCACAAACAGGGGGAAGAGAATGAACCAGTACGTAGCATCTACTAAGTGTTAGGCACTGTGGAAAGTAGGTATTTTTGGTGTCATTATTTCATTTAATTTTTCACCAAAAAGATCAGTTTTCTTATTTCAAGGTAAAGCTGGAGTTTTCTTCGTGGCTCAGTGGTTAACGAATCTGACTAAGAACCATGACGTTGCGGGTTCGATCCCTGGCCTTGCTCAGTGGGTTAAGGATCCGGCGTTGCCGTGAGCTGTGGTGAAGGTTGCAGACGTGGCTCGGATCCTGCGTTGCTGTGGCTGTGGTGAAGGCCGGTGGCTACAGCTCCTGTTAGACCCCTAGCCTGGGAACCTCCACATGCCGCGGGTGCGGCTCTGCATAAAGGCAAAAAGACCAAAAAAAAAAAAAAAAAAGAGCTAAATCTGGCTTTGTTCCTACCTGCTTGCTGGTGGCTGAAACCATTTAATCAGTGGGCGAAGGAGGGGACAGGTTCCTCCCATCCTTTGGGACTGGACGAGAAGCCCGGGCTCACACACTCCAGCAGCCAGGTATGAGGGCCCCTCCCGGGTCCTTCCAACAGTCTCAGGCCCGGCAGAAGGTCAGCATCTTCTGTTTCAATCAAGAGGACCTGGTGTGGGCTTCTCACGGAAAGCCCCAAACGCTGTCCCCTCTCCCAGCCCCTGAGAAGCCCCTTCTCTCACTTAGCTTATAACAGTCATGAGGAACGTGTTTGGTGTGTCTTACAGATGAAGAAACCGACACAGAGAGGTTGAGTCACTTGCCCAGGGTCACACAGCACCAAAAGTGTACGACTGGGAATGAAGCCCAGATCAATTAAACATGGTATAGATCAGAGCCTGGGAAGATCACAGGCTGAGTGTCAGCTGACTTTGGTCTCTTCCATTGTTCGCTTGTCTTGCAGCCTTGATTAAGTCAGTTTCCCCATTAGCAAAATATTTGTCTCAAAGGCTTAGGAGGGGATCCAGTGAAACATTGCCTGTCAAAGAGCTTTAACAACCCCATCAAGCGTTCCGTCAACGTGGCATTTCCACTTAGATATGTTTGGGGAGGAAGCGTGGCGGTGGCCTTTCCCCTCAGTCCATGGCTCCCTGTCTCTGTCCTGGTCAGCTGACCTTCACACCTGGGTGGCACCCTGGGCTGAGCCCAGGCCACCATAAGGCCTTGGAGACCCCAATAAAGCCCTGGTCCTGGGGCTTCTTCACCAACGCTGACGCATGAGGACAGACTGCCCTGAAACTCCCAGCTCCGAAATGGCCCCGAGGCGGGTTCTTCGCTGCGTGCCCGTCTCCAGCTCCGTTGTCCATATTTTCCAACCTGTTCTGTGCAGCTAGTGTCAGAGATGGGAAATGGAAGGAGGGAGGGGCGGGGAAGAAACACTTGGCCTCCCCCCTATTTCTTCCCTCCCTCCAGTCGCCTGCCAGAGCCTCCCATTGGCCAAACCCAACCAGAGATGCACCAGAAGGAAGCCCGGAAGGTGCATTCAACCACGGTCAGCGCCCTTTGGAAACGGTGCTTCTCCAGTGAGGCCCACGTGTGCGGAGAGAACGTGCACCCGTGTGCAAACGTCTCAGTTCCGTCCTTGGTGATGTGCGCCGATCCGACCGGGCTGGGCCTCCTGGGCTGAGCTTTGATGAGGCTGATGGGCAGAGGCAAGGAGGGTTAATACATGCCCGCGATCGTTCAGCCATTGGACAAAAATATATCCATCCCCTGACATGTGCACCGCCTCGGCACTGGCTGATAATACTGAGCAGAGCACGATCTGTCTTCCCGTCTCGGTAGCTCACTGTGAATACGTGTAACACGGCACAGTGCAGAAATGCGGCCTGCGGTAGGGGCTCTGAGCATGCAAAGTGGGGGCCGTGGCTGTTCTCGTCAGTGTAAAGTGACGTCTACTCTGGGCGAAGCAGGAAGGGCGAATGCTCTAGCAAAACAGGCAAAAGCCGAGCCGAGGGGGTGGGCACTGGGAGCCGGATCTAAAAGATCATGAGACGTTTAAGAAATGAGAAGTTCCACGGAAGTTCCCGTTGTGGCTCAGCGGCAACGAACCCAACTAGTATCTATGAGGACGCAGGTTCGATCCCTGGTTTTGCTTAGTGGGTTGAGGATCCAGCATTGTCACGAACTGTTGGTGTAGGTCGCCGATGCGGCTCAGATCTGGCATTGCTGTGGCTGCGGTGTAGGCCAGCAGGTGGAGTCCCCATTGGACCCCTAGCCTGGGAACCTCCATATGCTGAGGGCACAGCCCTAAAAAGACAAAAAGAAAGCAAAGAAAAGTGGGAAGAAAAGGGGTAGTTCCAAGTGGCTCTGGCTAGAGGATCTGGCAGCGATGGTGAGGATCTGGCAGCGATGGTGAGGAGCTGAGCTGGAGCAGTCGGACCGTATTGCCAAAGTCTTAGCATGGAGATGACTGCTGGCACTCGGGGGCAATTGCTTGGAGGGCCCAAGAGACACAGCTTCATGCTTCAGGGTGTCCCCAGGGGCAGCGTGATGCCCCAAAGCACACCGGCAGAGCGGCTTCCCGCTGGCTCTCAGGATGGGGCTCCCGTGAGTCTCGGCCCTTGTCCAACCACTGGCCCCCAGCCACGATCATTCCACCCACACTGTTCTCTTGCTCCCTGTTGGCCTCATCTTTCACTGCCTCTTCCATTTTTTAATTGCTGCGAGCGAAACAAAGCAGCCGACAGTATAATCTAAAGCGACTGAAGCAAATGGCTATGCAAATAAAGCGAGACATTATAAACTCGGGGGGCCCCTGCGCCAGCGGTGCCCCCAAGAAGGCGCTAAGAATAAACGCAGCCTTAGTTCTTCATTTCTTCCTGCTCCATCTTCTGATGCAAAATGTGTTTCATTTAAACGATCTTGGAGCGAGCGAGGTCACAGGGGCTGCTGGCAGAGAGAAGAGATACTTTCAATTGTCAAAATGCTAATCGTTTTGGAAAATGAATTCTGATCTCCCCATCTGATGCAGTGGATGTGTGAGTAATCACTTTCCTTCATTTAACTGTTAATGCAACATTAGTGATTACACTAATTAAAACTAATGAACTCTTACAGACTGATAAACCCCTCCGTCACTCAGTGGATGCCTTCCTTCCTTTGGCTGTATTTAACTTCCCGTTTGGAAGAGAGATCTTGAATTAACCTTTCGAATAATTCGCAAAATTGGGTTTAGAAATGTTAGGCTTTATGGACTGGGTATAATTCTCTCCCCAAGCATTAGTGAGACCATTTCCACTGAGGGGGTAATTGAATTTAAACACCCGCCTTCCTTAATTTCATCAGCCACACTCCCATAGCTAATAACGGCAATCCCTCCAAATCCTGGCATCTAAAGAGGAAACCAGCCCCTACAAGTCACGAGACCTTTTCTCTGGCATTTGCACCCTCCAGTCCCCCAGCTATCTGTCCTTCAGCTCCATCCCAGCAATGGTGCCATGCTAGCGAATACATTTCAGCTGAAGGTGGGTTTTGCACCCAATTTGAGAGGACAGGTTTGTGCTTTGAGTTTTCTTATGCCCTTATTTGTGAGAGTTCATGAAGTTTTTTCGTTTTTTGTTTTTGCTTTTTTTTAGGACCACGCCTGCCGTATATGGAAGTTCCCAGGCTAGGGGTCCAATGGGAGCTGCACCTGTCAGCCACCATCACAGCCAACGCCAGATCTGAGCCGCGTCTGTGACCTACACCACAGCTCACAGCAGCGCTGGGTCCTTAGCCCACTGAGCGAGGCCAGGGATTGAACCCATGTCCTCATGGATACTAGTCAGTTTCGTTACTACTGAGCCACTATGGGAACTCCATTTCATGGCGTTTTCAGGACTGTTTCAGAGCAGCTATCAGCGTATTGGGATAAAGTCAAGGCGGGAAGGTGTTTGGGAATCAGGTCATCAAAGAAGGGGGAGTAATTGAACCTGCTCCCAGGTCCTACCTGGTAGCTCTTAAAAATCCCTTCTGTTTCTGGGAAGGACCGTCAAAGCTGAAGGTTTAGTGCTGTCTATTCTGTGTTCCCGGGACCTCCTGGCTCTCCACCCCATTCCTCGAAACCTAGCCTGACTGCGCATGTGCACACAAAGCCTGCAAGGACCCTGGAAAGCGTCCACTGAACAGTTAAGAAATGTTAACCGAGGTGGAAAACGGGGTTTTATCACCTGGCACATAGCATCTTTAGAACATGTCATCCCCTGCTTCTTTTCCCGCAGACTTCGTTTTACTTAGCCCGTAATAAATAAGATCTTCATGTGGGCAGCATGATAATGTAGCATGTGTGTGTGTTTTTAACCTGCAGTCCAGGGGCTATCGAGTCCCTAATCAGGAATTCACGCTTGGAAGAGATCACCCAACATTTGATCCGAAAGGCCACACTGCAGAGCCGACGACTGCAGTCGCCTCAATTTGTAACCATGTTTCTGATCCACAGCAGATACTGCTAATGAACGTTTCCACAGAGGATTTCGTTGGCGAAATTAGTGGTTTGTTAATCGGCGCGATAGATGCTGGCAATGGACCCTCGTCGATGAAATTTGTGGTTCTCAAGCTACTGTGACTGTTTAAAATTTTTCAGAGAGATTCTCCACTTTAGGGACGAGCCAGGGAGCCTGTTCCCTAACTTCTCCCGAGTCTGGCCACTGAGTCCAGGACTTAACTGCGGTCCGATGCCGTCTCTGGGAATGTCAGTATCTCGCTCTTGATACATCACTGTGTACACATTTTCTTCACTGGCGATCAAGGTTATGTACACTGAGCCTAGAGACACTGGTTAGTAGACAGAGAAAAGCCTCGAGTCCTGAGCTACATATGCCATTAACTAATTGGGTCACAGGGAGGTGAGTTTGTATAGTGGAAAGAGGAAAAGAAAAATTGGGGTGAACCAAATTAAAAAAAAAAAAAAAGCCTTGGGAGTTCCAGTCGTGGCTCAGTGGTTAACAAATCCGACTAAGAACCATGAGGTTGTGGGTTCAATCCCTGGCCTCGCTCAGTGGGTTAAGGATCTGGCGTTGCCATGAGCTGTGGTGTAGGTCACAGATGCGGCTTGGATCTGGCGTTGCTATGGCTGTGGTGTAGGCTGGAGGCTACAGCTCCGATTAGACCCCTAGCCTGGGAACCTCCACATGCCACGGGTGCGGCCATAAAAGGACAAAAAGACAAAAAAAAAAAAAGGCCTTTGGGTGAAAAACAAGGAAAGGGGTCCATACAGATGTCTACACAGGTACCAGTTCTGTGAACACAAGTCTCCTGACTGAGCTGGTTATCTTATAAATTCTGACTCTGGCTGCGTGTGAAGCTGGAAGAAATACTTAGGCAACGCTGGAAAAAAACTATGACTTTGTTCTCAAGCACAGGGGGCTTTTCTTTCCTAGATCCTGACCCGTGGGGGCCCAGCATGTGTCAGTCACTGTCCCAGCTGGTGTCATCAGCCTCTGTAAGATGAGGCTGCTTGCCTCCCTCCCTGACATGCAAAGTCCAGCAATGGTTAAGATCTGGCCATGCAATTAATTCACTACTTATTTCGACTCATTTTGCAAATCGCTAGCACGCGGCTTTCTCTCCTCAGTCCCCACAGGGCAGGGACTGTGTTTAGTTTGCCCGGTGCCTAGTCCCATGATGGGCAAAGCCCCACTGCAGTTTGCAGTGTCTGCCACCATTCATTGAATGAATGAATGAATGAATGATTGATTGATTCATAAAGGGAACCTTGCTCTGGATCGTATCCACAGAAAGACTGTTTTCCATCAGAGGCTCTGTCCTCTGCCTTTCCTTCCTGCAGAAATACGTGGGGTGTGTGTGTGCACGCGCGCACGTGTGTGTGCTCTCACACGCCCACGAGTGCATAGCTGTGGGCTCATCAAGTAGGTCTCTTGGCTCCTCATCCGGAACCTGACAGTGATGGGAGACTGGGACCCGCCCGGGAGCAGGGCCCTGACACCTGCCCGGCTGCCCTTATGTTCCGGAAGTGAAAGAACAGCTTTGAAGAAGAAATTTAGGCCAGTGAGATGCTTCCTTAGCTTTTGCTTGTTGCAGAGATCGCTCGAAGCCTCAGCCATTCCCTTCATCAACAGCAGATTGTTTCTTACTCTGTCAGAGGAGGACAGTCTGCTGGATCAACCCAGGAAAGCAGCCCACCTCCTGGGCTGATCTGGACCCACTTTCCTCCAGACCCCAGCAGGACCGGTTTCCGGACCAAAGCCTGGCTGCCCCCTTACTTCCAACTCCTGTTAACAACCGCCAGGAATTAACTCCAGCACAACCGAAGGTTATTGCTTCCCTCTGTCCCGCAGCTTTATGCTTCCCCTAAGATGACTTGCTCACTGGTTGTGCCCACCCAGAGCCCTGAGCCGGCCCGTCTAGACCACGCTCCAGATGACTAGGATCCTGGAATTCCCTACTCAATGGCTCTGAGTCAGCCTCCGGGCGACTCTGCTGTTGCTGGGATCCATTAGCCAGAAGGCGGCCCCCTAGACGTGAGGTGAGGCCCACGGGGAATCTTTGGAGCGAGGATCTGGGGCTGTGGTGTCTGCTTGTCTTTGCCTGAGACTCAGTGCAGTGTAGGATTAAGTCTCATTTGGAAGAAAGTGAGACAGGTTGCTGGCCGGGAGCCGTGGCCAAACCAATCCTGATGAAGGAATAATTATTAAAGTAGGAGTGTAGGGCATATCTTAAGAGTCTCCTCGCGTGATCTTTACTTTGAAGTGTTTATTTATTTTTGTCCTTTTTTGGGGGGCCATACCCTCGGCTTATGGAGGTTCCCACACTAGGGCTCGAATCAGGAGCCGTAGTCGCCGGCCTCCGCCACAGCCACGCCAGATCTGAGCCGCATCTGCGACCTATACCACTGCTCACGGCAACGCTGGATCCTTAACCCACTGAGCAAAGCCAGGGATCAAACCTGCAGCCTTACGGATCCTAGTCAGATTCCTTTCTGCTGAGCCACGACAGGGATGCTACTTTTATTTTATTTTATTTATTTAATTATTTTTTGCCTTTTGTCATTTTAGGGCTACACTCACGGCATGTGGAGGTTCCCAGGCTAGGGGTCTAATGGGATTCTACTTTTAAGTGTTTAGACATACAGTGTGTGGGCCTCCGTCTGCACTTCCACCTTGAGCCCCTTAAATTGTCGGGCGGGTCTGCAGTCAAAGCATCAGTCAGAGGGATGCTGCTCCGTGTCCACTTTCTCTTTGACTCTGCCTTTCATCTGCGAGGTTTTTGAGCATGCTGATGAGCCTTATGAATCTTGTAGATGAAAGACCTTTTCTTAATTGCAGGCTTCTGAGTAGTCGCAATTTTATATCTGCAACTGGCAAGTGAAACCCAGGGCCTGTGTGAGCAGTTTAAAAGTTAAAATTTAATTACAAGGATCGCCACAGGGTGACTTCAGGACCATGGGGTGTGACTCGAGGGCCGTGTGCCTAGCAGGCTGGGAACACAGCCTCAGCCACCCTGGGCAACCTCAGATTGTGGATGACAGCTTTGCTCGTGCGCCCGGTCGCTCTGCTAGGATCCCGGGCTGCAACCTTGGGGAGGGGTGGGCTGTAAACCACGGTTACATGTGCAGTGCTAGCTTCAGAAGCGTGCGTGTGGGCAGGCTACGAGCGGGCAGAGATGTGTCCTGGGTGATCTGAGCCACTCTTGAGGGCCAGGCAGGCTGCCCTGAGGCCACGTGGCACCTTTGTTCATCTGGTTCTTTAAAGACATGCCCAGGAGCTCCGCGAATTCAGCTCTCTGCGGCGGGACTCTGCGCTGTCCCCGTCCCCCACCCCAGGGCACCCTTCGGCCTGGGTAAGTTGTATTCCTCTTTCTGGTGCTCAATACTGGGCGGCTTTGTCGCATGTTTCTTTATGTCTCAGAACACGCTTACTCGATGTCCCGTTTGGCGGCTAGACTGTGATGCAGGCCCAGGTGGGCGACTATCACACCTGTTTCTCCCCTGCTGTGTCCCCGCTGCTGGCAGTGCTTGGAACGTGGTAGGGGCCCAAGACATGTTTGTGGAGATGATGAATGAGACACCCCCCGCCCCCCGCCATCTGGCTGCCACCTCTCCAGGGCAGGTCACCCCCCACCCCACCCCACCCCCCGCCTTTCTGGGCTACTGTGCCAGCCTTCTAAGTAGTTGTAGTGGGTCAAAAGTCGGTCCCCAAAAGATACGTCCGCATCCAAACCCCTGGAATTGTGAATGTGACTTTGAGAAAAAGGTCTTTGCAGATCTAAGTATATGAAGGATTTCAAGGTGAGATCACCCTGGATTATCCACGTGGGCCCTAAATCCAATGACAAGGATTCTTAGAAGAGGAGAAGACACGGACACAGAAGAGAAGACCACATGAAGGTGGAGGTGAAGATGGGAGTAAAGCTGCTATAAGCCAAGGGAGGAGTGGGGCCACCAGGACCAGAAGAAGCAAGCGTTGCCCCCCCCCGCCCCCCCTAGAGCCTTCATTAAGACCATGGCCCCACCAGCAACTTAATTAGAGCATTTGGGCCCCCAGAACTGTGTGAAGAGAAATTTCAGTTATTTTGATCTGCAAAGTTTTTGGTAATTTGTAAGGCAGCCCTCAGAAATGAACCTGTATCTGTTCTTGGCTTCATACAGCCTGTGACTTCTCTCATGAGCTATTTTAATGGTTTGCCATCAATATCACTATGAAACACAAACTATCAATGCTATCAAGAAGCAACATACTTCCCCCCCACACACACTGGCTAAGCTCCCTGCTTCATCTTTTTCCCCCTCCATCCCCTTTGTCACCCTGCTCTAAGTCCATCACCTTTTGCTCTCCTGTGAATATGCCAGCTGCACACCTGCCACAGGGCCTTTGCACTGTCTATGCCCTTGACTTAGAACAGTACCAGATACCCACATGGCTCGCTCTCGCGCTTCCTTCCCGTCTCAGCACCACAGCTTCCTCCACCCTGAGGCTGTCCTCACTCACCTGTTCCAAAACACTCTCAGTCCCCTTACTATGCTTTATTTCGCTTCCTAGTATTTATCAGTACTATACAATTTATAACATATTGTATATATAGTGTAGGTCATATATTTATCTGTTTGGTCTGCCCTCCCTACTGCCGTGTAAGTTTCTTGGGACAAGGAATCTGGTTGTGTTCACCACTGTATCTCTAGAATATTATCTGGGACCTAAAAGAGCTCAATAGCTTTTTTTTTTACTTTCTGCGTCTTTAAAATATGTTTCCTAGAGTTCCCGTCATGGCTCAGTGGTTAACAAATCCGACTAGGAACCATGAGGTTACAGGTTCGATCCCTGGTCTTGCTCAGTGGGTTAAGGATCCGGCGTTGCCGTGAGCTGTGGTGTAGGTCGCAGACACGGCTTGGATTCCCCATTGCTGTGGTTGTGGCGAAGGCCGGCACTACAGCTCCTGTTAGACCCCTAGCCTGGGAACCTCCATATGCCGTGGGTGCAGCCCTAGATAAGGCAAAAAGACGAAAATATAAATAAACAAATAAAATGCGTTTCCTGAGAGAAGTTTGCCCTGTAAGTCTTTTTCTTTTTGCTTTTTAGGGCTGCATCCGTGGCATATGGGATTCCCAGGCTAGGGGTCCAATCAGAGCTGCAGCTACTGTCCTACACCACAGCCACAGCAACGCCAGATCCGAGCCACGTCTGTAACCTACACCACAGCTCATGGCAATACTGGGTCCCTGACCCACTGAGCGAGGCCAGGGATCGAACCTGCCTTCTCACGGATTCTAGTTGGATTCGTTTCTGCTGCGCCCCACTGGGAACTCCAGCCCTGTCTTTCTGCTCCCCCACAGCCTCATACCTACACTGCCCACCACTGACTTGGCAAATGGCTATTAATATATAATTGACAGATGAAAATTTGGTAAAGGCAATAATATTCATGTTGCTCTGACCCATCATTATAAATAACATCTAAACATCTGCCAGGTAGAAGAGTTCCTGAAAAACAAAGGCATAGCCACACTGGAATGGCTTAAATGAATCAGATCAAGAATACCAAGTGCTGGTCTCCTGGGCATCCATCCAGAGAAAATCTAATTCGAAAAGAAACATGCATTCTAGTGTTCATAGTAGCACTATTTACAATAGCCAAGACATGGAAGCAACCTGAATGTCTGACAGATGAATAGATAAAGAAGATGTGGTACATATATACACAATGGAATATTACTTGACCATAAAAAAGAATGAAATAATGCCATTTGCAGCAACATGAATGGATCCTAGGGATTATCATACCAACTGGAGTAAGCCAAAGATAATTATCATATGATGTCACTTATATTTGGGATCTAAAATATGATACAAATGACCTTATTTACAAAACAGAGGTGGACTCACAGATACGGAAAAAAAAACCCTTATGGCTGCCAAAGGCGAAGCAGAGGGAGGACTAAATTAGGCATGTGAGATTAGCAGAAAAAAAAATGAAAAAGGTTTCATATGGTTCCAAATATGCTACATTCTAGAAAAGGCAAAACAGCAGGGGCTTGTGGAATCTTCTAATAAATTCCTTTTTTGATTAAGCAAAAAAAAATGACCAAGTATATTCGGCATATATAAATAAATAAAAGAATATCGAGTGTTGGCAAGAATGTGGAGCAGCTGAAACCTCAGGCACTGCTAACAGGAGTATAAATTGGTGCGGTCACCTGGGGACACGTGTTTTGCAGTATCTGCTAAAGCTAAATATAGGCCAGCCCTCTTGACTCAGCGGTTCCACTCCGGGGCATTCTCCTATTGGGAAGCAATTCTCCACTGGGCTCTTGCATTTCTGTACACTTTACAAGCCAGGCACTGAATGTCCTTTGTTGCTGACTATATTTTCTTTTCTTTTTAGGGCCGAACCTGCAGCATATGGAAGTTCCTGGGCTAGGGGTCCAATTGGAGCTGCAGCTGCCGGCCTATCGCACAGCCACAGCATCGTAGGATTGGAGCTGCCTCTGTGACCCATGCCATAGCTTGGGTCTCAACACCAGGTCCTTAACCCACCACTGAGCAAGGCTAGGGATTGAACCTACATCCTCATGGATACCAGTCAGGTCCTCCCAACTGTGTTTTCAAGGATGTTTGTGTACTGAACAGCCTTGAGATACACAGATAGTGTCTCCCCTTGGAGCAAAAGGCAGATTTGCTTATAGCCTTGGGTCATAGGAATTGTATCTCCCTTCAGGGCTAGGGGCAGGCATGCTACTTTACTGTCCGTTATAAAAAATGCGGGTTCCCCAAGCATCTGTAATGCACCCTACTGTGTGTGTATGCCCTACTGTGTGTGCAGGTATCATTTGGCCTGTTCTGTGTTAATTAGCCTGTAGAGAATGGGTCTCAAGGAACTGGTGCCAAAATGCAAATACTCTGGCTGTTGCTATTGCTGGGAGTGAGAAACTGCCCTTATCTCTGACCCAGAATTGTCCTGTCTTTTGTCAGCATCCATGAAACGGGCAGGCTACCCTGTGAGCCTGCAAGCTGAGTAAAATCTCAGCTCCTTTATGGTGACATTCGACACCTTACAGAAGTGACTGTGAGATGATCAAAGAACATTGACATGGATATTTATAGAAAGATTAATTCATCATGGCCAGAAATCTAAAACCTACCTAAATGTCCTTTGGGAGGATACACTGTGTTCTAGTCTCCTAAGGATGTTATCCAGCTGTCACAAGTCAGTGAAAGACCACTCAACTATGGATGCATTTCAAAGACAGGTTGACTAAAGAGAAGCCAGGCATAGAAGAGGACATGCATAATGATTCTGTGTGTGTGAAGTTCAAAGACATGCGAAACTGACCTATGGTGACAGAAGCGTGAACACCGGTTACCTTTGCGTGGGGGACATTGACCAGAAAGGGACATGAGGGGGCCTCTGGGGAGGGGGCTGGAAATATTTTCACTCTTGATCTAGGTGGTGGTTAGACGGATGCATGTATAGGAAAAAAATCCATTGAGAGATATACTGAGGATTTGTGTATCTCACTGCATGCTCTACATGAAAAAAAAAAAAAAAAGACAACAAACAAGAAAGAAAGCGAGCACGGAAACGGGTCTGGGTGGTTGTTGTGTCCAGGTCACGTTAAAAGGGCCTGTTGTACGGGGCTTAAGGCGGAATCCGGAAAACGTTTTCTTCCGTGTTCCCCTGCGTTCATTTGACCCACTATTGATCTGCTTGCCTGTGACGCTAAAGACCAGGGGGGATGGAGGGTGGGGGTGGGAGTCACAGCAGGGACAGGCCCTGGAGATCCACGGAGAGTGAGTCCTTTGGGCTTTGAAGGTGGGGACGTGGCTGACCCCCTCCCTCCGCGCCTGGAGCCAGAAACGCACGGAAAGGACTGCAGGTCTGCACAGCCGGGCCTTTTGGTCCTCGGAGCAGAAGCCTCCTCCCTTAGACTGGATTAGAGACAGAAGAAGCTAGGACCGCACCCCGACCAAGGATTAGAGAACTAACCCCTGGCTGTGGGCCGAGGCCTGGCTGAATAAATGTCGCCTCCTCTCTCTGCACAGAGGCTGTCCTCACCACCGCCAGGGAAAGCTCCGCCAGCTCCAAGTAAATCCCCCTAAGCGAGGTGGGGGCAGGTGTTTTATTGACTCTAAAGCTCTCGCGGTAGCTGGGTACATATTTAATAAAAATCTTAGGCTTAAGGGGGGAAACCTGGGAAGGCAGAGAAGAGAACCGCTGCTCCCTGGGCTTGGGGGGACAGTATTCTGGCCTGTCCCTATTAACTCACTCATGCGGTATTCCTCCTTGAGTTATTACGGTCGCTCTGCGTCTCTCAGGAATGCGTTTATTAGTGTCCACTAAGATAATTAGTCGCACGCGCTTCAGGGCAGTTGAGACCGTCCCCCTAAGTGTGTCTCTTTCCAGAACTCACAGTGGCAACGTTTCAACGCTGGTCCTGGTTTATTCCCGTTTTTCTCCCATTGGACGGGACTCACTTTCCACAAGGGTCCTGAGTCCTCCAACCAGCCCCAGGGAAGGAGGCTCGGTTCTGAGGGCGCAGGCTCTGGCTCAGCCCTCTGCGGGCCGGGATTGCCGCAGCCTGCCAGCACCTGCCGCTGGGTCCCCTCGGAGTTCAGCCCTGCGCGGGGTGTGCTGTGTGTGTCGGGGGGGATGAGCTGGCTTCCCAGCTCTCCGCTGTTCCCCGTGCTCTCCGGGGATGTCGTAGAAGCGAAGGCCTGGCCCTGCGCCTGTAGGTGTCTCCCAGAGCATCTCTTGCAGTTTCATAAGCAGCAAAACTCTCCTTTCACGACTGCGCTGAGAGTGGGCTGGACCCGTCATCTGCAAACGCTGTGGTGTGCGCGCCGCTCACTGGGGCGTCTCGGGAACACTCAGACTGCTTCAGCAGGTGTGTCCCCGGGGCTGGGATCCTGCGTTCCTAATCGGCTCCCGGATGCCAAAGCCTGTCGCATCACCGACCACACTTTGAGGAACGAGGCGCGTGACCCCATCTTCCCTGCTGGGCGTCCCTTTCGGAGTCCAATAGGCGGTTCTCAATAACCTCAGACATTCCTCTTAACCCTCTGATCCTTTAACAAACTGCGAGGGTGCCTTCACAGCAGAGGTGATCGGGCTGCCTCATTCTGTGCAATAAAGGCTTGATTTGTCACACCGGGTCCCCAGTGCCCAGGCAGAACCTGGCAACACAGACCCGCTTCACAGGAGGGTCCAGGGAAGGGAGGAAGCATAGCTCTGAGGGAATTTTTTTTTCTTTTTTTTTTGTCTTTTTGCCTTTATCTAGAGCCGCACTCACGGCATATGGAGGTTCCCAGACTAGGGGTCTAACAGGAGCTGCAGCCGCCGGCCTCCGCCACAGCCACAGCAACGCGGGATCCGAGTCGCGTCTGCAACCTACACCACAGCTCACGGCAACGCCGGATCCTTAACCCACTGAGCGAGGCCAGGGATCGAACCCACAAACCTCACGGTTCTTAGTCGGATTCGTTAACCACTGAGCCACGAAGGGAACTCCCTGAGGGAATTTTTAATTCAGAGTGGGAAGTTGGTTTTTCCTCTTTCCTTTCACAGTGTTTAAATTCATTTTTTAGGAGTGAGCTTAGCTTTAATTAATAAATTCTTCATTTTTTAATGGCTGCCTGTGATTTTCTACTATTTAGTTTAATTGGGTTTTCACATTGAGAATTTAGAAGCAGTTCTCGCCTCTGTTTTTTTTTTTTTTTCCCCTTATGGCCACATATGGAAGTTCCTGGGGCCAGAGACTGCATCCAAGCCACAGTTGTGACCCACACCACAGCTGAGGCAATGTCTGGTCCTTTAAACCACTGTACTGGGGATTGAACCTGCGACTCCAGCGGCCCGAGCCACTGCAGTAGGATTCTTAATCCACCTCGCCACAGTGGGAGCTCCCCCTCTCTGAGTTTCAAGTAGTAGTACAGAAACAAACACATATCACCCTTATCAGCAGCATCCATCAATTTCTGTGCCGTTGTGCTGCCACATAGCTAATTCATTCATTCATTCACTCATTCATTCACCGAATCTACATTGAGCAGCTACCGTGTTCTGTGGGAGGTACGCCATGTGGTTCCTAGCCTTCCGGAGCCAACTCGCCTAGAGGCAAAGCACAGGCTCGCAGGGAGCAGGCAGGGCTTTGCAGGAGAATGAGCGGGGAGGTACCCTGTGCAGGGGCCCGCAGAGAGGCTGAGGGCAAACTGCCCTGTCCTTTCTGCTTTCTCCTCGCTTATTGTCAAGCCCAAGGAGTGCAGGGAAAATGAGAGAGAAAAGAAGGTGTCTTGGGTGGGAGGTGAGAAAGGAACTAGAGTCCACTCTGAAATCTAAGGGTCTGATCTGGATAGAAATTCCTTGCAAAGGAAGGCAGGTTTGGAAGGACTTGGTCCTTTCCCCATCGCTTCCCTGATTCCACCGCGGCCCCCGCAATCCTTCCACGTTTCTGATATTGGAGAAGATTTCAGAAGGGAGATAAGCTGATAATGGCATGGAGGGCTCCCTCCATAAGACACGGAAGTGACAAGTCCTTGATTCTAGTGCCGCTAACGCCGTGCCGGCCTCATGACAGAGTGAGCAGAAATCCCTTCCGTTTCGCCCTGTTCCTGGACCTCGATGCGTCCACGGCATTTGCTCTTGGCCGAGCACTTAGCAGTCATTTCCTGGCTAATCATCACAGGTCTTTTTGGACAGGCCTGGGGATGAGACTCAGACATCCTTGTCTTGGCTAAGAAAGACAGCGAGCTGAAGGGCCGAACAGCCCCCTCCCTGGCCCCCACCGTGTGTGACGCAGGGGCTGCCGGGGCACCTGGCAATGAAGGTCCCTGAAGAAATGAGACACGGTCCCAGTTCTTCCAATCCTCCTCACAAAACCAAAAGCAGCTCTTTTTCCGTTTCCAGGCCTTCATTCATTCCCATTATTATAAAAATGGGAATGATGGCGCCCGCCCCTCAACTAGAGCATATGAAGCAGATGTTAAAATGTGTTTGAAACGGTGAAATCCATTTGGAAGAAAGTATTTACATGGATGCAGATCCTGGAAGGGCGTGCCCCCAACAGAATCGTCCTGGCTGACACCTGCTGAGGGCCTGTGCTAAGCGCGTGACGCGCATCCTCTCACTTCATCCTCCTCTGGGCTTCAGGAAGTGAGGACGGGTTATCACTAGCAATTTGCATCCAGAGCACAGAAAGGAGAAGGGTCCTTCTTGAGACCCGGGGATGGGGCGTGTGTGTGTGTGTGTGTGGCGGGGGGTGTTAGCAGGAAACTGGCTTCTCAGCGGCAACGGAGCCCCTCCAGATTTCCCGCTGCTTCTCAAAGCTCAATTATCCGCCTGTGGAATATCTGCGGCTCATATTTCATTTCATCCCAAACTGACGTTTTCTTGCCATCCACTTCAGCTCATTAGCCGGCAAGGGACCTCAGGGACTTAGAACTAATCCTAATATTAAGTAAAGCAAAGCATAATTAGGAAGATAAATCTGCTGGGGGAGGGGGGGAAATGTATGTAACATATTCCAGAGTCAAGCATGGGTGATTTTTCCCATCTTCTAGATAATCTGCGCCTCTGCTCTCTTCTTCTAGTGTAGATAATGACAGGATGATGGTGTGATGGTGGATATTTTTTTAAACTTTTTTTTTTTTTTCTGATTACAAGGGAGTGTATTCTGGTCAGAGAAATTGCAGAAAATTCTGCCTCCTATAAAGAAGAAAATAGAAAACTCAGGAGGTCACCCTGCTGTCAGTACCATTATTAGAGTTTTGGTGGGTACTTTTTTCAGTGCCTTTGACACATAAATACGTAAATATTATATGTATTGTCTTGAAGCTGTTTTTCTTTCCATTTGACAGCTTATGGAACAATACATGTCAAAAAATGTTGGTTAACATCATCATTTTTTTTCTTTTTTTTGGCTCCATCGACCTCAGAGAACTCACGGAGAGTTCACACAGAGGTGGCATAAAGAGGTTCATTCAGATCTGGCTGAGAGCCCCCACAGCCGCATGCATCCCTTTGTTCATTCATTCTTTCAGCAGACTTGTGAGATATTGAGCATAAAAAGAAAACTCAGAGTCAGTTCAGATCGTCAAAGAGTTCACTGTCTTATCTCAGAGTCTCCGCATCAGTTTCTCAGGTGACCCGATCTCGCTGCCCTCCTTTGCCCCCTCCTTGCTGGTCCACAGTGTCCGAGACGTAATTCTGTCGCTGGAAGCAGCCAGGCCTTGTTCACTGACCCCGCTCCCCCTTCCAGCCCCTTCCCTTTTTTGGCTCTGGGTTTAACAGTAGCATAAAACTAATTTATAGCTCTTGCCAGGAAGAGGAGAAATTTTCATCTCAGCTCATCACGCGAAAAGCTCTGGTACAAATGAGTAATTGTCGACCCGTGCCACCTATTAGCAACTGAGCTGGGGTCACCTCGTTTGTTGTTTTAACACAAGAAATTAAGGGCCCTGGCGAGGGTTTCCACGGGGACTGAATGGGTAATGAGGTAGAACCTTGTCTTTGTGGGTGACCTCTCCTGGGACCATGTTCGGGGGCGGCGGGGGAAGGGGAGCTGGCTTCCACCACTATCCCAGGAGCAGGGCCAGCTCTGCCTATGTCCGCTTTTGATTGTAGGCTCGTGTCCATCCCCCCCCATCCCCCCCACCCCCGGCCAGGTTACGCGTCAGCCAGGATGTGCTTGTACAGTGTGATGTGTTGAAGGGGACATGGTCCTAGATGTTGCGATTGGGGCCACCAGGGGCTCTCCAGCACAGGCCTTGGGTGAAGCCATATGTTTCTATGAGAGAAGAGTGCGTGGACTGTTGCAGGCTTTGCTCCCTTTAGCATCCAGCAGCTTGAGTTGGGGGAAAAGGCTTTTGGGCAGGAAGTGACCCTTGAAATGGGCCAGAAACAGTGGTTGAAAGCTGGGTGGCGAAGAGATGGGAGGAGAGCGCTCCCGGAGGCCAGGAACAGCTTGAGCGTGGCTCTGGGTTGGAAAGATGCAACTGCATGACCAAGAGCTTTGAAAGCAAGATGGGTGGAGGGTGGGGGGGCCCCAGGGGTGGCACGGGGACTCGCTTTGGATTGGCTCCAGATCCTGAAGCTATGACCTTGACGCACAGGTTGAACTGAATATACCATGCCTCGTAATATTAATGTCTAAAAATTAGAGTGGAAATAAACCTGCGTGTAAAGCTTTTCTCGCAACAGGAGATCAACAGAGCCTGAATAACACATTCTTCACGTTATTCATTATTTGTCATCTCTTCAGTCAAGAACTATTGCCTTGAGCCATCACTTTAGCATCTTTAGAAGTGTTTTCATTCCCAGTGTCTCGAGTAATCCTGAACATAGGGTAAGCGCCCTTGTTACCACGTTGATGGCTTTTGCTGATATCCCTTGCATTCCAGGCATTGGTCAAGGTCAGCATGAAAAGATAGTCAGCGGCAGAGAGGCTGAGTTCGGTGGAGATGGTTCCTTCCACGGGGAAGACGCGGCCAGCAGGTTAGCAGAAGGGGAGACTGTTCTTCATGGAGACTGGGACGTGATGTAAAAGAATCAACCAGAACATTGCTGAAAAAAAGAGTTAGGCATTCCTGCTGTGGCCCAGGGGGTTAAGAACCCAACTAGTACCCATGAAGATGCGGGTTTGATCCCTGGCCTCGCTCGGTGGGTTGAGGATCAGGCGTTGCCGCGAGCTGTGGTGTAGGTCACAGACACGGCTCAGATCTGGCGTGGCTGTGGCGAAGGCCGGCAGCTGCAGCTTCCATTCAACTCCTAGACTGGGAACTCCTATATGCCGCAGCGGGGCACGGCCCTGAAAAAAAAAGGAAGGAGAAAGCCATGGTTCCTGTCTTACACCCTCCCAAGATGCAACCACCAGGCTCAGGTGGCCCCACAGAGGAATTCCACCAAATCTTTACCAAACAGATAATCCTTATCCGATTTAAATTGTTAAGCAGACCAAAAGGAAATGGATTTTTAGCAAACCATCAAAATACTAATAATGAAATCTAATGATGATAACCCCAAAAACAAGCTTAGACTGGTCGCATTTATGAATATTGAAGCACAGTTCTAAATAAAATGGTACAAATAGAGCATGGCAGCAGCACGGGGAAAGAATAACACCCCTTGGCTGAGAAGGGTTCCTATCAGGAATGCAAGGATGACTCAATATTTAGGAAGCTTTGATATGATTTCCCACATAAATAGATAAGAATTACACAGTTATCTTCCTTGATGTTGAGAAGATAAAGTGGTAAAGTGAGAAATGAGGGAAACCCTCTGTAAATACATATCTGATGAGGGGCTTGTAGCCAGAATATATAAAGAACTCTTTCAACTCAATCACAAAGAGACAGAGAACCCACATCAGAAATGGGTTAAGGATTTGAATAGGCATTTCTCCAAAGAAGATGTAGAGGCAATAAGCACATGCAAGGATGTTCGATGTCATCAGATTTTAGGAGATCTGATTCAAAACCGTGGGGAGGTACCGCTTTGCACCCACCAGGCTGGCCGAAATAAAACCAGTGCTGGTGAGGAGATGGAGAAATTGGAGCCCTCCTACGCTGTGGGTGGAGATGTAAGAGGGTGTGTTCGCTCTGGGAGGCGCTCTGGCAGTTCCTCAGGATGTAAAACGTAGAATTACCACATGACCTAAGGTACATGCCTAAGAGGAAGGAAAACATGGTTTTGGTTTTGTTTTTTGTCTTTTTAAGGCCACACCCGCGGCATATGGAGGTTCCCAGGCTAAGGATCCAATTGGAGCTGCAGCTGCCGGCCTACGGCACAGCCACAGCAACGCAGGATCCGAGCTGCGTCTGTGACCTACACCACAGCTCACGCAATGCTGGATTCTTAACTCACTGAGTGAGGTCAGGGATCGAACACACACCCTCATCGATACTAGTCAGGACTAGTAGCCGTGGCAGGAACTCCGACAAATGAAAATTTAGGTCCACACAAAAACTTTTACACGAATGTTCACAGCAGTACTATTTATAGTAGCCAAAGACTGGGGGAAAAAAATGCCCATCAACTGATAAGTGGATGAAGAAATTGTAGTCTCTCTATTCAGTGGTATATTATTTGGCAACAAAAAAGAATGAAGCATTAATCCATGTCATAACATGGATAAGCCTTGAAAATATTATGTTAAGTGAAAGAAAATCCAGTGACAAAAGACTCATATTGCATGATCACATTTACATAAAATGTCCCAAATATGTAAATTCATAGAGACAGAAAGTAGATTCGTGATTGCCGGGGCTGGAGGAGGGAGAGAGAATTCTTGCTAATGCATATGGGTTTCTTTCTAGAGACTAAAATGTTCTAAAATTAAAAGGTGGTGGTAGTTGTACAACTTTTTTTTTGTTGTTTCTTTTTACGGATGAACCTGCGTCATATGGAGGTTCCCAGGCTAGGGGATGAATTGAAGCTACAGCTGCCGGCCTACACCACAGCCACAGCAATGCCAGATCCTTAACCCACTGAGCAAGGCCAGGGATCGAACCCACATGGTTGCTAGTCAGCTTCATTTCCACTGAGTCACGCCCGGAGCTCCTGAGAACTGATGTTAAACATCGTCCAGAACATGACTTCACAGGCCCTTCAAAACTGGGACACGACTCCAGGCAAAAGCGGGCAGTCTTCAGCTTGGCTAAGACTGTTTCTACTCATGATGGGATGGGCACCCCAAATATAGATTAACTTCAGTTATAGAGAAAAGAATGTTGCATTGACCGCACTCCCCAAATGATGACTCTGTTTAAGATCTGTACCCACTTCTCCTTGGAAAGAGCTTCGTTGAGGAAGAAGCTTCTGAAACCAGAATGCCCTCTGTTTAACTACACCTTCAGCGGCTCGTTCCGCACGGTGAATGAGCGGGCTTCCAGCCCTGTTGTAACCATATTGATGGTCTCTTCTCGGTCCTGACACGTAACAGGGTCAGTGAGTCCTGCAGCGGACGTAAATCCTGAGGCTGCCCTGCAGAATCTTTGACCTTCCACCGGCTCCAGCCTTAAAGTAATTGGCTGAGCTGTTGGGAGTCAGGGTGGAGGGAACCGAGGATGCTGGGGACTCCGTAGGACCGAGACCTTTAAAAGGACTTTATAATTTCTGTTCCATACTCAAGACCACTCTGGAAATGTAGAGACCGTGGTTTGGAAATCATTGCAAGACCTAGGCATGCACCTGCAGATCTGTGGAATGAGCATTGCTGGATATTGTTCCCAAATACCCGAGATCAATCATATATGCCCACTGGAGATGGAGAGCTCGTGTCGTGTGGGGAAATTGCCAGGCATGACTCCTGATCAGGCAGATGAGCTGCTTTGTGACTGCAGGGAAAGTATCAGCCGACAGCATGAGTAATTTAGACCATCTTCCTCTAGCCTGGCTGAGACTTAAAGTCAGAGAACCAGTGGTTGGAAAGTTCCCAAAGCGCTTGCCCAAGAGGGTCCTGCCTTCATACTGACCTTGTGAAATGTCTGAAATATATTACTTTTTTAAAAGGCAAGAGAAGACTGTATATGCATAATGCTACTTAATGCTCTCCCTATAAAAATACATTTGAACATATTGTGTTAAAAATTTACCTGAAGCACAAGCGCCGGAATATTAATCATGGTTACCTCTGGGTTGGGTTGATAACAGGTAATTTTTTTCTTAGTGGTTTTCTGTCTTTTATAAACATCCTTACAGAGCATGTGCTAGTTTGGTCATTCGAAAATACCTGCGATGTTTAAAATAATGTGGGGGATCCAGGAGAAAGAGAGAAAGGGAGGGAGAAAGGATGAAACAAAGCAAAAGCAGAACAGAAAAACATTTCCATTTGGAATGCCTCCCATCAGCAGCCCAGGCCTGGGGCTGTCATTCATTGGGGGGGTTGGGGGTGCAATTTGAGCTATTCTTTTTTTTTTTGGTCTTTTTAGGGCCACATCTGCAGCATATGGAATTTCCCAGGCTAGGGGTCGAATCAGAGCTTCAGGTGCCAGCCTACACCACAGCCACAGCAATGCCAGATCCGGGCTGCATCTGCGACCTACACCACAGCTTACAGCTACGCCGGATCATTAACCCACTGAGCAGAGCAGGGATCGAACGTGCATCCTCATGGACACTAGTCAGATTTGTTATCATTGAGCCACGAAGGGAACTCCTTGAGCTAGTTCTGACCCACAGCGCCCAGAGTTCCTAAACCAGTGCCAAGTCCTGGGCCAGCAAGTTGAAGGTGCAATTCAGCAAAGGTAGCTGAGAAACCATCAGCTTAGATCACAATGGCCCACAGTCAAGTTCTGAACCTTCCCAGGAAACCGAGCTCTGCACCCTCTCCCGGGAGATGCCGGGCCCCTCCAGTTGCTCAACCCAGTGTCCACCTTCCAGTGAAGGTGAGAGGCAGGCAGATCCAGCCCTGTCCTGTGTGCCTCAGGGGTGCTCTGCAATAGCCAGGTGGCTGAATGGATGCATGCACTTCTGCTTTGCACCGGAGTCATCGTCCACCCCGGATCCGGGTGAGGAGTGGTTTTGCACCAGGGGCTCACATATATCTTGGCTCTTGCGTGTGTTGTCAGGCTGATCTCGTGCCGCCGCAAACCACTCTGATACTTAAAATCCGGGAGGCATTTTTCAAACTCTGCGACCAGTAGCTGGTGTTCAGTGGCTTAGACACAGGTATTGACGTGGCCTGGAATCGGAGCAAATCACCCTCAGGAAACAGAAAAATGCTGCCGTGGGGACCGAGGTAGGGCTGGAATTTTAGCCCAGCGTTTGCCTTGGAGCTAGTCAATTTCTCCCTTTTAGACTTGGAGTCAGAGGCACCTCCTTAAAGAAACGATAAGCTGCTACGCTTGTGTAACTGTGTAACTGGTGGGAGTCTGGAAGTGATATCCTACCAAAATGATTACTTTGAACCAGTTCTGCTGCTAAAATTTGCCCGTGCGTTATCACTACTGATTCAGTTACCAGCAACTCTGGAGATGTGAAGCGAACTTGGGCCCTCTGGTTCATTGTCTTTAATTAGAGTGAAGGTCTACCCGTGTCTTTCTGGTTGGCGTTCATGGGGATATGATAGAGAACCTAGTCTTTTATGCCCAAGAGCAGTAAAATAGGGACGACATTAAGAGCATGAGTTTTGGAGAACTGGGTTTGAGTCCTGGCTCGGCAGTTCGTTTACTGTGCAACCTGGGTAAAGTTACTTAATGTCTCTGAGCTTCCCATGTAAAATCAGGACCATAAGAGAAGTTCTGTCATAGAGTGATGTTAAGAATTAAAAGGGAATTCCAAGACGGTCCAGTGGTGAGGACTTGACGCTTTCACCACTGTGGCTTGGGTTTGATCCCTGGTCTGGGAGTCGAGATCTCATATTGAGCTGCTGCATGCTGTGGTCACATCTTTTAAAAAGGTATTACAAGAGAGATTCAGGTACCGTAGCACGTTGTCTGGGACAGAGGAGCTGCTAATCGGTGTTGGTGGTAGTGACGAGGAGGAGGCTGATGGTGGTTTTTGGGACTTATCGACGCGGTGCTAGTCGGAGGGGAGAAAGTGTGGTGGTAGTTGGTACTCTGGCCATGCTGGAAGCAGTGGACATTTCCTAAGAGAAATGAATGTTTTCAGCCTAACTAGAATTTGAAAACTCTGTAATTAGGCTTAGTTGATAAGGCAAATTGATGTTCTAGAAAAGTACTATTAATGCTCTCTAAATGACAAGTCTTATGGGGACTCCTTCCCTTCCTTCCTTCCTTCCTTCCTCCCTTCCTCCCTTCCTCCCTTCCTCCCTTCCTCCCTTCCTCCCTTCCTCCCTTCCTCCCTTCCTCCCTTCCTCCCTTCCTTCTTTCTTTCTTTCTTTCTTTCTTTTTCTCACCTGTGGCATATGGAAGTTTCCAGGCTAGGGTCGAATCAAAGCTGCAGAAGCCTACACCCCAGCCACGGCAGCACTGGATCTGAGCCAAGGCTTGCGGCAGTGCCAGATCCTTAACCCACTGAGCAATGCCAGAGATCGCACCTGCATCCTCATGGAGACTATGTCATGTTCCTAACCCGCTGAGCCACAAGGGGAACTTTCCTTTTTGATTTCAGGAAACCACATCAGGGTCTTGGGGCCCTGGCACTTCCTGTCCTGAAGTGAAGACAGCGGATAACCACTTTTGTTGTCACCTGCTCGAGTTTCTCCTTCCAAGGGTTCCCAGGGCCGTCTTGTCTTGGGGTCCGCTGCTCTTGGTTGAACTTCTGCTGCTCATGTCCTAATCAACCTCTACTGACCTGGGGCTCAGAGGTCATTTCAGGGAAAGAGTCTTCCAAAGGAAGATGATCTGTTCTCTGGAATTTTTAACCTGGTCCTGTTGTGAGAAGGGCTTGGCATGGGATGGGGAAACCTCCATCTGAACTTTCAGATCCCTCAGCTGTGGACTTGGGAGAGCTAGACCACCCGGATGTAGGTGCCAAGGACACATCCAGAGAACAGGAGCCACTGAGCACTCATTTTAGCCCAAAGCCACTCATCCAAAGGACACGTCGCAGCACAGGCGAAGATGGAGGCAAAACAAGCGAGTCACGTTCAAGCAGACCAGGGGCTTCTGAGGAGGAGCTGCCAGTGGACCCCCCAAGCTGCTGGATGCAGAAACGTACCCCGATGATTACTAGCATAGGGCCAGGCATGGGAAAATGTCCCATGCTTGTTAGTTTCCACGGGGCGTTCAATTACGCGATCCCCTTTTGTCCTCACCCAAACCCCAGGAGAGAGGGTGGACAAGCCCTGTGAGCCCACTTGGTGGACTGGCAGACAGAGCCAGAGAGGTGACAGGAGTGGGCCAAGGCCTCACAGCTAGGACACGGCAGGTTGATGGCCAGGATGTGGACCTGTTCCTAGTTGATCCTTTTTTTTTTTTTTTGGGTTAGAAACAGTGCCTGCTGAAGAGCTTTCGCCAAGGATTTGGTTACCAGCGTCCCATTAATCCTCACAGTTGTTCTGGAGCAGCAAGTGGCTGATATCATAATGATTGTAATGATCGTTATCATGACATAGAATCCCTGAGCACAGCTTCCTCAACGGCAGGTTTTCTGTGACACACACGGTCGCGCGTGCACACGTGTAGACTTTCCCACGCCCCGGAGTGCTGAGTGCTGAGAGGGAGGCCTGGGGTCCCAGCGCTAGGAAGCAGGAATTCCCTACGTCTTTCTGACGATCTAGGGGCAGGAAAGCCTTTGCAGATGACAAGCCCAGGGAGTCTATAATTTAGAGGGCGCTTGGGGCGTCTTCAAGGGTTCAAGTGCAGGTGCGGAGTGCCTGGCTGGAAACATGAGGCCCCATCACAGGAGCCGAAGGAAGCCTGTGTACGGAGGCCCACCCAAGCCTTCCGGGCTCCCAGGGGGCCGGCTGGGAGGTGAGGGGGTGTCCAGCCCTTGCCGTCGGCACCGTCCACACTCAGAAGCAGTTCGGTCAGACCCAGCAGGAAGGTGGTGAGTCGGCCCCAGGACCAACCCCTAGCGCACTGCTGGCCTCAACTCTCTCTCTCTCTTTTTCTTTTTTGGCCACACCCAGGGCTGGTGGAAGTTCTGGGGCCAGGGATTGAACCCGTACCGCAGCAACAACCTGAGCCACTGCGCGGCCTCAGCTCTTCACTCTGTGATTTTCTAGTGGAGCTGAGAGGCGGGGAAGGCAAGGCAGGAAGGAGGCCGTTTGGCTTCCACGATGTAAGGAACACGAGGAAAATCCTTGCGCTTGGTCCTCGGGAACCCGGATGCTGTGGTCTGGATGGGTGTGTCCCCCTCAAATTCGCTGAAGCCCAAAGTGACGGTGTTAGTGGGCCTCTGGGGAGGCGCTTAAGTCCTAAGGATGGAACCCACAGGAAGGGGAGCAGTGCTTTTACAAAAGGCGCTCCAGAGACACCCCCACCGCCACCCCTTTCTGTCATGTGAGCACCCGTGACCCAGAGCACCTGATCTCAAGCATCCAGCCTCCAGGACAGTGAGTCACACAGTGCTGTTGTTTAGCCGATGCCAGGTGTGTGGTTCTTTGTTTTAACCGTCCGGATGGGTTCAGACACTGGAGATGGTTGTTCCTGGGGTCCTGCGTCTGAGGTCCCTTTGGCCGGCTCTGTGCTGACCAGCCCTTCTGGCTAGGCTTACAGAGTCATTCATTCTGCTTCTCTCCTTTGTCGTAGTTCAGGCGGCTGTAGCAGAGTATTATAGACCGGGGGGCGTTGACAGCCATTTATTTCTTCTAGAGGCTGGGAAGTCCGAGATCCGGCTGCCGGCAGCTCCAGTGTCTGGGGAGGGCCCCCTTCCTGGTTTTGCAGACGGCCGTCTTCTTGTTGTGTCTTTGCATGGCCAAGGGAGCGCTAGTGTCTTCCTTTCTTAGGACACTAATCCCATCACGTGAGCTCCATCGTCACCCCTTCATTTGAGCCTAATCACCCCCCAAAGGCTCTGCCTCCTAATATCATCCCACCGGAGGCCAAGACTGCAGTATCTGAATTCTGGGGGCACGCAAACGTGAAGTCCATAACACTCATCTGTTCATTCAAGAAGTTTCTGGAGCATAATCCCCAAGGTGCTGACAGTTCAGTGGGAGAAACTGACAAGCAACCAGCAATGACATCACACGGAAAAAGGTTGTGGCTCATCGGTAATGAATCCTACTAGCATCTATGAGGACACGGGTTCCATCCCTGGCCTTGCTCAGGGGGTTGAAGGACCCAGTGTTGTCATGAGCTGTGGTGCAGGTCGCAGACGCGGCTCAGATCTCACGATGCTGTGGCTGTGGTATGGGCCAGCAGCTGCAGCTCCAGTTTGACCTCTGGCCTGGGAACTTCCATATGCTGTAGGTGTGTCCGTAAAAGGAAAGAAAGAAGGAAGAAAGGAGGAAGGAAGGAAGGAAGGAAAGAAGAAGGAAGGAAGGAAAGAAAGAAAGAAAGAAAGAGGGAAGGAAGGAGAGAGATAGAGAAAGAAAAGAGAAAAGAAAAGAAAAGAAAAAGATGTGGTCACTGGGGGCCACGGGATATTTAAGAGGAAAACCAGCACCATGGGGGGGGTCCCTGTTCTCTGGGAGGCCCGTCCCCGCCCCCGCCCCCTGTTATGTTTGCACATAACATTCCTGGGAAGTCCTCTCCTCCCCAAACTCGCCCTGCAGGCTCTGCTGCTCCTTCTCTGAGTTCTGCTCTGTGCTTTGACTCATGTCCCCCCACAATATGTTGAGGTCCTCATCCCCAGTACATGTGAACGTGACCTTGTCTGCAAATAGGGTCTTTGCTGATGAACAGGTTAAAATGAGGTTGTTCGGAGGGGTCCTGATCCCATATTATCAGTGTTCCTTTCAAAAGGGAATTTTGAACCCAGAGACAGGCATTTGCAGAAGAAAGAGGATGTGGAGACACAGGGAGAGTGCCTTCTACAAGCCAAGGAACTCCTGAGGCTACAGAATGAAGTGTGGGACAGACTCTCCCTCCCAGCCCCAACCCCAGCAGTGCCTGGATTTGGGTTTCCAGCTTCCAGGACTGTGAGCCAATTAGTTTCTTAGGTTTTGGTCCCCAAAGTTGTGGTTCTTTGTTATAGCAGCTGTAGGAAACTAATACAGAGACTAAGAGCGCAGTCACAGCCGGTTACATTGATGTGATCTCTTGTCTCCCTGACGACACCGTCAGCTCCGGGAGGACCTGGACCACGTTGCCAGGACCTAGTACGGGGCCTGACACATAGTAGGCAGTCAAAAAATGTCGGCGCCATAAGAATAATCAAACTTCAAAGCGGACAACTGCTAGAGAGAATTTTAACAGTTGCCCTCATTAACGATACAAAGATGCAAATTACAAGCAAGTGTTAATTTAAATGGCTCTTAATTATTTCATCACCTAGATAGGACCCCGAGGAAATCCCTGTTCTTGATTATTGGGCTGATCATCAATGAAGTGGGGCAGAAAGGTGGTGAAGGGGTATTTGCAGCTCAGTAAGCTGGGTAGGAAGGGAGAACAGAGCACAAGGTACTCGGAGGTGGTTGTTCATGAGCCAGACTGATTTCTGGGTCTTATCTTTCAGCACCACCCTCCAGGAAGCAGGGCTCAGGGGCTGGGGAGGAACCAGGGGTGATTTACGAGGCCATCAGCAGCGGTCACGGGAATGCATCATACTCCTGCGTTCCTAGCTCAGACTACATGCTTTTGCTCTTGGGGCATGTGTCCCCCCCGAGGTAAGGGACACAGGGGACCCAGGCCGTCTCAGAGAATTCTGGCTGCTGGAGCTCCCAGTCCACACTCCCCAGAGTTAGCCCTGAGACCCGCTCAACCAGTCCCAGGGCACTTTCTAAAGACACTGGGGTCTCAGCTCAGAACTGTCTAATATGCCGCTCCCGTAATTTGGGAACAATGAGCAGAAAAACTGCAGTCTTTCTGGAATGCTTATTTGGGGACCTGAGCTTCAACTCTAATGTGAATTTCTTAGAGGTGACTGTATTTCCCCAATAATCACTCATGACTTTTTTCGAAGTATAGGCAGAACTCAGAGATATTGCAGGTTCGGCTCTAGACCACTGCTATAGGGCAAGTCACACGAATTTTTTTTGTCTCCCAGTGCCTATAAAATTTATGTTTCCACTATGCTGTAGTCTATTAAGTGTGCAATAGCATTGTGTCTAAAAAAAAAAAAGCAATGTATATACTTTAATTTAAAAAGTAATTTATTGCTAAAAACAAATGCTAACCATCATCTGACAACACAGGGTGGCCACAAACCTTCAAACCTCCCATTTGTAAACAACACAATATCCATGAAGCAAAATAAAATGCCTCTGCAATAGGCAGCATATTGGATCATGTGAAAACACTCTGAGCTAAAAGGATTTATCTTGTGACTCTATAAACTGCACTTCAGTTTCAATCTTTTCTGATCTTAGCTTCAGCTCTGGGAGTTCCCTGGTGGCTCAGTGGGTTAAGGATCCAGCATTGTCACTGCTGTGGTTCATGTCTCTGCTGTGGCATTCATTTGATCCCTGGCCTGTGAACTTCTGTGTGCCATGGCCAAAGCCAAATTAAAAAAAATAATAATAATAAGCTTCAACCCTGAATTATTACTCGAGTGATCAATGCCATGAAGTTTTCATTACCAAGTGTGTATATATATGTGTATATATATATATATATATATATATATATACACACATCTATCTATCTATATGTATATATGTATATATATCTATATATATATATATATAGAGAGAGAGAGAGAGAGAGAGAGAGAGAGAGTGGAACAAGGCAAAAATACTTTTAATCAACGTTAATAAGGATTGCCTCTGGGCTGGGAGATTATGGGTGATTTAACTTTTTCGTATTTTTTTTATTCCCGAATTTTGAAAACAAACGTGTATATTTTTGGATACAGTCAGAAAACTGTTCCTTTTAAGTCAATATCCTCAGTACGGAGGACAAATATCTACTGTGTGAGAGCTGGGTGTGCCCAGACCTGGGAGCTAGAAACTCCTTCTCCTTCTGAGAGGTGAGGAGCTGGCTGGAAAGATGCTGTGCGCTCCAACTCCACCGCCTGCCCCCATGGCCTCCGGCCCAGCCGTAAATAGTACCGCCCCTGTGGTTCTGTGTGTTTCCTTTATTAAAAAGGAGAAGAAGGCTCAAGGTCACGTGGTCCCCGAGGACGTCCACCTCGGGGATCACCCTAGAGAGAGGCAAGCACAGGGCATGCTTTTAATCCTCCCCCCAGGACCTTCAATTCCTCCTTGAATTTAACTGGTTCCTTCTTGTATAGTTTCTAGCTCTTGGGTCTTATTTGAACCTCCGTAGATGGTGAGCACTATGTTTTGTCACAGTCTTGGGTTACTCGCTGTTTGCACGCTGCTTCTGCTTTACCGATTTGCCTGGGGAGCTTTTACCGCCAGGCCCACCCCCAGCTTGCCGACTTAATCATTCTGGGGTGGGGCCCCGTTTCTGGAGTCCCGTGAAGCTCCCCAGGCGATTCTGATCTGCAGCCTGTGGCTGAGAGCTGCTGCTTCAGTGTTTCCGAAAGCCCTTGTCTGCTCTTACAGCTGATCCTCGGAACCGCAACAGGCAAGGCGAGTCTGCCCCAGTTTCCGAGGCAAGTCTTTTTATAGCCACTGCTTTAGAAACCTTTAAGAATCACTCTGTCTCTGGAGTTTTTCCAATTTTCCTTTCTTTCACGAAACCTATGGTGGATGTGCCTTCCAGCTTTAAAATTCTCCAATTATCTGAATGTAAACTCCCGGCCCCGAGAGCTTGGTCTAATCGGTGACTCCCCCCAGGCGCTGAAAACGTTTTGGTCTCAGCCTTTCACTATCCAAAGACACTAGGAAGCTTCTCCTTCTGTTCTCCACCCACGTTATCCTACCCTCCCTTTAAGACAGGGGTCCAGGAGTTCCCATCGTGGCGCAACGGAAACGAATCTAACTAGGAACCATGAGGTTGCGGGTTCGATCCCTGGTCTCACTCTGCGGGTTAAGGATCCGGCGTTGCTGTGAGCTGTGGTGTAGATCGCAGACGTGGCTTAGATCCTGCGTTGCTGTGGTGTAGGCCGGTGGCTACGGCTCCGGTTAGACCCCTAGCCTGGGAATCTCCATATGCCACAGGTGCGGCCCTAAAATGACAAAAAGCCAAAAAAAAAAAAAGATAAGACAGGGGTCCGAAGATGCAAATGCCTTCAGGGCAAGTAGGACCTGGTGGTTTAACCCTACAGGCGCACAGCAGAGGGGGTGATGCAGGTTTGTACCGGGAGCGTGTCCATCCCACCCGTGACCTTGGACTTGCTGCTCCAAACCTCATGTTTTTCCCTCCAGATTATCATCAGGATGTTGTTTTGATGGCCTGCAGAGTAGACCCTACCAAGTTCAAAGACACGCTTTCTTCCGTTTGATCTCCACACACTCTAACTTAAGGCAACTTTTACAGCCCAGTTTTACAAACCAGGCAAATGTGACTTAAAGAGCTTTAAGTGACTTGTTCAAAATCACCCAAATGGAAGCCGGCAGAACTTGGTTTTGAAGTCAGTTCCTATTAGTTCCGAGCCCTTAAATCGTCTCATCGTGCCATATTAAGTCCCCTAAAAGTGTCCATGATGTTCTCCGCCTTGGAGGGTCCTTAGTGGGATTGAGGCTGATAAGGGCCAGTAGCAGGCAGGGCACCTGCCCGTTACTGCTGTCACTAAAACGCCGTTATTAACAAAATAGCGTCAGTAACTGTGGTCCCCTTACCACTCATGGTCTTGCCCATATTCTTCCTTCTCTCCCATTTCTGTCAGCTCAGAGGATCTGGGACCCGACCTCGTCTAATTAAAGCAGAATCTCTGGGGGGCGAGACTCAAGTTTTGGCGCTTTTTCTTCTTTTCAACCTTCCTTGCCGAGTCTAACTCGAAGGCCGGCTTGGCAGGCAGTGTTAGACAAGAGACCACTGGCTAAAATCTCTCTGGACCCCCAGACCATATCACACAGGGCCTGGCACGTAAAGAGAGTAGCCTGATGGATTTATGAATTCAGTGCCCCGCGATTGGAAAACCCGGCTTTGCCTCCTGTCCTACCCATTTTTAGAGAGAGGGACTTATTCTCTCTGAGCCTTAAATTCCTCTTTAAAAAAAAAAACAAACAAAAAACAAAAAACACCAGAAATGGAAAATAGGCTGTTCTCTTCTGTCTGCAGGGCTGGGCTAAGAAGTGAATGCGAGACCCAGCCTGTTGCTGATGTGCTCGCACCTGCGAGTCCCAGCACGTGGTACCCACGCACAGCACCGGCACAGCAACACGAGGGCTTACGAAATATTTAGTGATTTTTCACTAGATCTTACCTACCCGTCTTTTCTTCACTCTGAAATACAAAGCCGGGGGAAATAAATAAGAAATATAATTGCACCTCACACTTGACAACTCCCCAGGCATCTCGCGTTAATAGGTCTCTTCAGCTGTCCTCTAAGTGCTAATAATTCCTGGGCGTTTTGACGGTAGCACTTTCTCCCAGAGATGAATTGACCCCAGCTAAGAGCCCAGCTCCTTCCCAAATCTCATTACAATCAGCCTGGATGGCAGACAGTCTTCAGAATGGAACAAAATTAGAGCTTTTAAATCATTATCCCCGACTCTGGGAGCATCACGTTAATACGCAGGGAGGAAGCTGATGGAGAAAAGGCAGGGGAGGGATTGCAGCCTCCACGCCAGCGCTTCCCTCCACGGGGCTCAGCATGAAACCCGGGAAGGGAAACCCATTTCGCCAAAGCCAGGAGCCCGCTCCCCGGCCAAGGCAGGAATGTGCTCCGGGTGGTGTCAGCGCGGAGGGCAGGGCGTGACATCTGAGGTGACCTTTTCACATCTTTGAAAATTAGTGCACTTCTCCCAGCTCACTGTCCTGCCGAAGGTCACGGTAGGAGAAAAGAAAAGAGTCAGTGACGTCGACGCGTCATCTCGGTGACTGAAAAGTGACTTAGGAGGCAGCCCTTTCTGTGGCTGTGAGTAATTTCCCTCTCGCTGCTTTCCTGGGCTTCTGAGCTGTCTCATCGCCTGTTCATTCATTCCACAAACGCCAGTACACACCTGTCCTAGGTAAAGTGCCAGATACGCCCTGCAGAGCGTCTGGTCACATTTCTACTTCCCACTCATCTCCCAGATAGACTGTTTCCCACCACCCACTCCCCTTGCAGATATGTGTCCTCCTCATTTATATCCTTGATTTTTTTTTTTGGGGGGGGTCTTTTTAGAGCCACACCTGAGGCAAATGGAGGTTCCCAGACTAGGAGTCAAATCGGAGCTGCAGCTGCCAGCCTACGCCACAGCCACAGCCACGCGGGATCCTTAACCCACCGAGCGGGGCCAAGGATGGAACCCAAGTCCACATGGATACTAGTTGGGTTCATTTCTCCTGAGCCACGACAGGAACTCCTCTTTGGGTATTTTTTTTTTTTTTTTTATCTCTTGAGGGTCACCCACCAGCATTCTCTTCCCTGAATTTAAGACACCTCTTCCCTACTCAGTTTGTCATCGTTATCCTGCTTGTTCCATCAGATGCCCCTTCTTGCTCTTACTCTCTTGCTAAGCGGACTCATCCTCTAAGACCCAGCTTTCCTCCGGGGGCTCCCCACATACACGCAGACAAAGCCCAGGACCCTCAGCACTCAGAGGTCGCTGCCTTCCTCCCTTTGGGCCCCAGCACTTCAGCCTTGAAGGTGTGTTTCTCCATTTCTCTTAACCTCTGCCCAGCAGGTGTTTTCCCCTGAGCCTTGCAGGGCTGGTCCTTGAAACATTCATTCGCTTTATTCAGATTGGAGCTTATGTGCCTCTTGTTTAGAGAAGGTTTTCCTGGATGACCCAATCCACAGAAGCTTGTCATTCTCTGTAAAGCATTTAACATTACCTTATATATCTGTTTATTTGAGTGGTTTTTTTTTGTTTTTGTTTTTGTTTTTTTAGGGCAGTACCCATGGCATATGGAAGTTTCCAGGCTAGAGGTCGAATCGGAGTTGTAGTCACCAACCTATGCCACAGCCACAGCAATGCAGGATCTGAGCCGCATCTGTGACCTATACCACAGTTCATGGCAACGCCAGATCCTTAACCCACTGAGCAAGGTCAGGGGTTGAACCCACATCCTCTTGGATACTAGTTGCGTTCATTACTGCTGAGCCACAGTGGGAACTCCTATTTGCTTGAGTTTTATTTTTCTTCCTCCCTGGAAGGAGATTGAGATTAACCCCATGAGATCAAGGACCCGTTTATCCTATTCATTAATATAATCCTTAGAGCCCGGAACAGTGCTTTGGCACAA
This sequence comes from Catagonus wagneri, assembly GCA_004024745.2. Lineage (NCBI taxonomy): Eukaryota > Metazoa > Chordata > Mammalia > Artiodactyla > Tayassuidae > Catagonus > Catagonus wagneri. The sequence continues at coordinate 24,550,948 of PVHT020004944.1, forward strand.
AATACATGTTAAATAAATCTTTAAATGGATGCACAGATCAATCAGCAGCCTTCTCTGCAGGCTCTCCTTGGCTCCCCAAGTTACGTTACCACAGGAACTCTGTGCTTTCTCTTATCACTCTCTTCACGTCTGTGTGGGAGTCTTTATGACGCATTAATGGATGGTAGCAAAGTCACAGCTCCTAATAGTTGACATCCTGAAATACATTTCTTCAAATTGAATGTGGATTTGCCTGCTAGGAGTTTATAATCCCACGGGAGAGAAAGGGCATGCTCAGAAAGGTGGAAACTGTGAGTTGTTGTAAGTGCCATAAAGGGCAGAGGTGAAGTGACATGGGACTGCTGGCCATGGGCTGTGAAGAGTGCCTAGCTCCCCGCAGTCCTGGGGTACCAGGCACCCCCAGATTGATACCCAGGCCAACCATGACTTCAGGATCCCCTAGGACACCCTGTTTCTGGGAGACATATATAGACCAGATGACCTCAGGCACTAGATTAGTCCATGGAGTAACCAAGAGTCTTAAGTCTTATTTGTTACCAGGCTTTTTTTCACGGCGAATAGTACTTCATGGCAGCTTAGTGACATTTCCAGCTCTGAGCCAATCAAGGGTTTCCCTGCCCTTCTTGGCAGTTCTGGCCAATAAAACTTAAGGACCACTTTGGAGCTGGAGATTTTGAGAAAGCTTTGGCTTCCCCTTTGGGGCATAGTGCACCCTTTCTCCTTCTGTTTATTTTGAATGCAGTCAAGATGGCTGGAGCCACAGCAAGCATGTTGCAATTATGAGATGAAACCATGGCAAAAAGGGCAAGAAAATCTCAGAGAGGCCAATACTGACACTCTGAGAACCTGAACTAGTGCTAGAAACTCTCTACCCTTAGACTTTGTTTTGTGAGAATAATAGACCTATATTTGTTCAAGCCACTGGTGCTAAATTCTGTTATTTGCAATTTGTTCTCCACTGATAGGGAACTATGCAGGCATGTCCAGTCCAGGACTAGAACTGGCTCAGAAGGCCACAGAGTTCTCAGAGAGATTGGGAAAGTCCTAGACAGCAGAGAATGAAACCAAGCCCTGGCAGCTTGCCCCTGGGACAGACTTGAGAAGTCCCATAGACTTTAGGAAATACGTAAGCTCCCGGCTACATCTTGCTGTGTTCAAAAGCATCACCAGGGTAGTCTTATGGTCTGACTATATGAAACCAAAGTGACAGTCCCCTAGCAGTTCATTGCCACCTCTATCAATAAACCTTTTCATTTGATCAGTCTTTCCAACTAAGATTAGTCCCTCCTTCCTTCTACAATCCTTTGTAGCTCCTCTACTCGGGGCTGGCTTCATGGGCATCAGAACTGTGCATGCACACAGGGCTTCGCTCTAGAATGGTCCCAAGCTTGATTTCATGCACTGTTGTCACTACTGTGAAATTCTTCACTTTTAAACCCAGGGCCCTAGATTTTCACTTTGTACCATGCCTCCCACATGACGTGATCAGTCCTGCCTCTGCTTGCAGATGTGACTTTGGGTCATGTCTCGGCTCCTCTGAGCCACAGTGTCCTCATCTGGAGAATGATAATAATCTTCACCGCTTTGCCCGGTTGATGGGGGGAGTAAATGAAGTGTAAACACAGGCAGCCTCATCCCACCTGTGCCCCATTCAGGTTCCTTCTCCCACCCTTTTCTTGCCCCCGCCCCCCACCCCGAACTCACACTGTGGGTAATTACACCTACATCCACATGGCTGCAGTTCACACTCCCTGACACTATTTAGCAGGTTGATCACCTTGCCGGTTAAGCTCTTTGAAAGCTGAGATCTTTATTTCCTCCCTCGGTACCTGGGATGGTCCCTCATCTTTGGCGGGCCCCAGGTAAAGGTTTGATGATGCATGGATGCTGCTCTTGAAGCTTCTAGAACTCTAGGAGAAGCCCACCTCTCCTTTGGAAGTTGAATTCAGAGAGCAGCTTACCTTAGCCCTATAGCCAAGGAGCGTAGCCAATATGTTGTGAGGCTCAAAAATTGCTATCCCGGTTTACCTAATGTAAGACAGGAAGAATCTCCTCTCAGCTTCCTCTGAGCCTCCGTGTGGAATTAGCTTAGCGCTGAGACATTACCTGAAGGAATCAAATGCAGCCAGGCCTCTTTTGGGGGCCCAAGGTGAAGTCCACCGAGAGAGCAATAAAGATCTTTTTCAATAAGCCAGTTTCCGCAGCGGGCTCGGGTTTCCCATAGGAAGGAACTCCCTTCACACCGCAAGGCCCGATGGCCAAGGGCAAACCCACTTGCTGTGCAGAAAAGTCACCGCCTAGACCCAGGTATGGTTTCAGAGAAATCAGTGAAAATGAGTTGATAGAATAGTCAGGTGGAGGAGGGTTTTGGACGGAACCAACTCATTTTGTTGCATTTAGAATAACTGTACCTTAAAGAAATCCATGCCTTTCCAAGTTTCAAGTATTTTAATATGCATCAGCTAACAGAGATGATGTAGTGCACTGGCATTTAACGTGGCTGACACGATGTAATACAGAACCGCCAGTGACGAAACACTCGCTTCTTCCACATTTTCCGCGGTGTCACAAAGCGGGCAGTTGATCTTACCCACTGCGCTTATCCACTGTGAGTACATTGAGGTTTCAGAGGACAAGTGACTTGCTGGAGGGCGTGGAGCTGGCCGGCCCCAGCCGACTGACTCCCGGAGACGCTTGTGTGCAAAGCCCATTCATTTCAAGTGTGCAGCTTGGTGAATTCTAACATGCACGTGACCCAGTAACAGCCGCTCAGATCAAGATGTGGAACACTTTCAGCATTCTAGAAGCTTCTCTCAGTGCCCCACCCCCACCCCCCTGTAATTCCTCTTCTGACATAAATCAGTTTGAGGCAAAACAATCTTGCTTGTTTCCTTTTCTGCATTTTGGCTTCTAAAAAGACTAAGAGGGTTTCAAAATCTGAGTCTGTTTCTGTTTGGTAAGCTCTTTTGTGTCATTTTTTTGTGAGATGCCACATATTAGTGATCTCATATGGTATTTGTCTTTCTCTGACTTCACTCAGTATGATAATTACTAGATGCAGGTTGCCAAAAAAGAAATAGGGGGCAGGAGGGATAAATTAGGGGGTTGGGATTGACACGTACACACTACTATACATGAAATAGATAAGTAACAAGGACCTAATGTATAGCACAAGAAAATCTACTCAATTCTGCATGATAAATCTATAGAGGAAAAGAATCTGAAAAGGAGCAGATAGATAGATAGCTGATTACTGTATGCCTGAAACCAACACAACCTTTTTTATTTTATTTTTATTTTTTATTTTTTTAAGGGCCACTCCTGTGGCATATGGAAGTTCCCAGGCTAGGGGTTGAATCGGAGCTACAGCTGCCAGCCTACACCACAGCCACAGCAACGCGGGATCCGAGCCGCATCTGCGACCTACACCACAGTGCAAGGCAACGCTGGATCCTTAACCCACTGAGCAAGGCCGGGGATCGAACCTGCAACCTCATAGTTCCTGGTCGGTTTTGTTTCCACCGAGCCACGACGGGAACACCCTGAGCAGTCTTGATGGGTGAGAAAGTACTAATCAAAGATGCCGGGAAGGGTGTTCTGGGGAGAGAGGCTGGTGTGGAGCCTCTTTCAGCTAGACAGCCTAAGTAAAAATGGTCTGTGTAGGGAGTTTAGGGCCCTCCAGCATGGGGGGCTTGAGCAGTGACGCGGAGCGAGGGACGTGTGTGTCAGGAATGGCCAGTGCATGCTCTGACAGGCGCAGGGAGCTTACCTCCGGGCCCTGGGAAAGCACTGAAGGCTCAAAGCAGAAGTGAGCCGTGGACAGATCAGCATTTGTAGACATATGACTCTGGCGTTGATACAGAGACAAGGAAATCGAGTAGAAGATAATCTAGGCAGGTGTTAATAAAGATCTGCTTATTCATTGATCGAATCGATATCTATTGAGCCCTACAACACGGCAGGCGCTGTTCTGTGTCTGAGTACTGCAGTGGACAAGGCAGAAAAAGTGTTTATATTCTGATGAGAAGACGAGGATACCATAGATACATAAAGAAAATACTCTGGGAGTTCCCTGGTGGCCTGATGGTTAAGGATTAAGTGTGGTCACTGCTATGAAAAAAAAAACGGGAGAGAGAAAGAAAATCTTCAGGAGTTCCCGTCGTGGCTCAGCAGAAATGAATCTGATTAGTATTCATGAGGATGCAGGTTCGATCCCTGGCCTTGCTCAGTGGGTTAAGGATCCGGCGTTGCCGTGAGCCGTGGTGTAGGCTGCAGACGCGGCTCGGATCCCGCGTTGCTGTGGCTGTGGCGAAGGCCGGCAGCTACAGCTCCTGTTAGACCCCTAGCCTGGGAACCTCTATATGCCGCGGGTGTGGCCCTAAAACGACAAAAGGCATTAAAAAAAAAAAACTTCAAATTATTTCAAACAGAAGTGCGTGCCGTGGATAGTGAATCGTGGGCTAGAGGTGTTGGAAGGCGGGTGGGGAACGCATTCAGTGCCCTGAAGTCCCGGCAAGGGTTCCGCCCCGACCGCGGCTCTCCGGCTCCCGTCCCGGGGACCCAGCAAACCGTAGTATGTCTTTCCCGGTACTGAACACTGCTCGCTGTGACTCACCGCTCTACAGGGTGTTTATAGCTCTGCAAGAAATTAGAAAACCCCAGGCGGGTTGCCTCGCGTCCCTTGTCGAACAATGAGGGCTACGCAAACAAATGAAAGGCTGAGAAAGGCGGTCATTGGTCCAAGAGGTAGATAGCCAAGCACTTTGCCTGAGAGTTTCGTATTCGATCCCCGTCCTAAACCATTGAGGTCGGCAGGCTAAGCACTGCAATCCATCCTAGGTCTGCAGGAAGGGGCAGATTGAGAAAGGAGCGGCCGGTGACCTGCCGAAGGTCAAGGTGAAGTGTCAGGGGCGGGTCTGACTCAGTGTCTGGCGCATGCGCTTCCCCCTCTCCTGGTCCCCCCGCCCCCGCCCCCGCGCCACGAGGCGATGACTCCCCGCCTCCCTTTCTGCCCCCAGACCTGCTCAGGGCTTCTAGAAAGAGCCAAGCCAGCCTTTTAATAATCAAGAGTTTTCCTGAGGCGTTGCCACAGACTTTTGGCTAGTCTTCTCAGAAGCTGTTCTCACAAAATGCTTTCTGATTTTTCGCCCAATCGGTAGTGAAGTTAAAAATAAATCAATAAATAAAAAAGTCCTTCCATTCTCTTTTTCTGTAACCAGACAGTCTGGCAAAGCCTATTGCATTCCTGAGATTCAAATTGGAAACCGGCTTCTGTTCTCATCAGTCTGGGTTGTAACGGTCATTACATTCTAAACAATTAATCCCCGAATGCCAATTTCTACCTAGAATTATCCCGGACTCAAACAACTGGTTTTCTTAGCAGCAAAGCTGAAGCAGTTATTCCTGGCTTTTGTAACTAAACATGCTGTGCTTGGCACTTTGCAGTGTTTGCAGCACCATTAAGTTATCCGCATTTATTTCTATCAGGGGAAAGGAAGGGCCGTCCAATTGTGAAGACCTGGCAATCACAGAGACCTGTTCACCAGCATCCGTGGGGCCCCTGGGGGCTCCCTCTGCTTGCTGAGAACAGGGAGGAGGGCCCCCAGGCCCCAAGCCCTGTGTTTGCTTCGGGGACCCTCCGAGAGGTGGTTAGAAAACCCAGGGGCTGGAGTTCCCATCGTGACTTAGTGGTAACGAACCCGACTCGGATCCATGAGGATGTGGGTTCGATCCCTGGCCTCACTCACTGGGTTAAGGGTCCTGTATTGCCGTGAGCTGTGGGGTGGGTCACAGACATGGTTTGGATCCCAGGTTCCTGTGGCTGTGGTGTAAGCTGGCAGCTGTAGCTCTGATTCAACCGCTAGCCTGGGAACTTCCATATGCTGTGCTTGCTGCCCTAAAAAACAAAAAGAAAGAGGAAGGAAGGAAGGAAGGGAGAAAGGAAAATAAAGAAAGACCTGGGGGGCAAGCTGATCTACCTTGAAGGTTACAGACTCTGCTCCTTGGGAGCTCAGAGCCCGTGGCTGCTAGACAGTGTCCTTTACCTTGTGGGGGCCTTTCCCTTGGATTCTCAGCTCCTTTTCTGGGAGACATAAAACCTCCCTTCCAAAGCTGGAATCAGCCTGGCAAGCCAGCCTACTAGGGCCTGTGGGACTCCCCTTTCTCCTGTCCAGCGGGGAAGTCAGAGTTCTCTGGGTAGGAGGCCCTAGGAGCAGCAGGCATCTCAGCCCACCCAGGGCTGGGAGAGGCCCGCTCACCTTCTTGTGCTTTTACCTGAACTTAGGTCTCCGGGAGAATAGCATTAGAAGAGACACTGGATCAGCTCAGGGGCCAGGCTCCCGAGTTCATGATCCTGGCTCCACCTCCCAATGCTGTGTGGCTGTGTGCACATTGCTTACCCTCTCTGTGCCTCATTCCTCATCTGTAAAGTAGTAATAATTATCGCCCTACTTCACAGTTATTCTGATGATTGAGTTAATATTAGTAATCGGGACTGTGTACCTAGCTCATAGTAAATGGTTTAAGTGTACATTTAAAAACAGAAAGGAACTTTCCTTTAACATCTTAAGGAGGTTTTTTTGTTGTTGTTTTTTGGTCTTTTTGCCTTTTCTAGGGCCGCACCCACGGCAGATGGAGGTTCCCAGGCTAGGGGTCTAACAGGAGCTGTAGCCGCCGGCCTTCACCACAGCCACAGCAACGGGGGATCCGAGCCGCGTCTGCAACCTACACCACAGCTCACGGCAACGCCGGATCCTTAACCCACTGAGCGAGGCCAGGGATCGAACCCGCAACCTCATGGTTCCTAGTCGGATTCATTAACCACTGAGCCACGATGGGAACTCCTTAAGGAGCTTTTAAATGTTCTTTTGTTCCCTCTAGAGAGAATAAAAAGACAGCCTAAACCCCAAAGCCCTCTGGTTTATTTGAATATACCAGCAAACCAACTCCAAACCCATGTGTTTTTTGTTTTGTTTTGTTTTTTCGGCCATCCTATGGTATAAGGAGTTCCCCAGCCAGGGGTCGAGTCTGAGTCATAGCGGTGACGCAGCTGAGAGGCAATGCCAGATCCTGAACCCACTGTGCCAGGTCAGGAATCAACCTGCTGCAGAGACACTGTCGATCCCACTGTGCCACAGCGGGAACTCCCAAACCCATATTTTTTCAAGAGTACCCGGGACACCATCCTAGTAGTGATTCCTAGGCTTTTCAAAACTGGAACTTAAAGCATTTCTCCACAGCCTGTATGTTGAGAACTGACTTTCAGGTGATCAACTACCCCGTTGAAGTCAGAGCAGCTGTAATAGAGTGGATGGAAGCCAGAACCCACTAGCTCCCTCTTTCCCCTTACTCTGCATCACCGTCAAGACCTATGGATGACGTGTGCCCTCCCTGCATCCAGTAATGACAACAACAGTGGCAGTAATAATAGCTGACACCTATGTAGCATTTACTCAGTGACAAGCACTTTGCTGTGCGAACTCGCTTAACCTTTATAACAACCCTAGTGTGCAAGGACTACTGTTATGACTCCCATTTTACAGATGGGAAAACTGAGGCATAAAAAAGCTGTTTCGGGAGTTCCTATTGTGGCTCAGCAGAAATGAATCTGACTGGTATCCATGAGGATGCAGTTTGATCCCTGGCCTTGCTCAGTAGGTCAGGGATCTGGCGTTGCCGTGAGCTCTGGTGTTGGTTGCAGACACAGCTCGGATCCCGAGTTGCTGTGACTGTGGTATAGGCCGGCAGCTGTAGGTCTGATTAGACCCCTAGCCTGGGAACCTCCATATGCCACGGGTGTGGCCCTAAAAGGACAAAGAAAAATGTTTGCACTTGTCATCTTTATTTTTTAATTGGTTAGTAGGAAACATGCAGACATCTGCTGTCCCAGCTCCAGCTCCAAGAAGGGAACGGCAGGTTCTAGAGCCCCCCCCCCCAAAGCCCCCCAGGGGTCCTGATGCTGCGGAGCTTCATGTTTGTCTGGAGCTGCACCTCTGGTCTTCCCAACTTCACATGGAAAAAGCATCCTCCCAGCAGTCGCCATTCTATTCCCAGATACCCTTGGGAGAGCTGAGGTTTATAGAGAACCCATCTTATTAATTCCACACCCAGACAGCAAAAACAAGACTCAGAGAATGTAAAAGACGCATCTGGTGACTGAATAAGTTAACAGAGTCATTCCCCATCTCGGAAAGATCTCCCTTTCCTACATAAGGCTCTTGTCCTTGTCTTCTCCTCTCTTCGTAATTTCAAACTTCTTCTCATTCCCTCCTCCCCACTAATCAGATAACGTCAGAAGGGTTTCCTAGAGACTTCCTTATTTAACATGGGAAAAAAAATGAAGAGCAGAAGGAAAGAAGATAGGAAGGCAACAAGAAATCACCGTGCAGGAGGGGGCCACTGCTATGTGCTGGGCGCTGATCTAGGTGCTTTTGTCTTATTATGGACAGGGAAAACGAAGCTCAGAGGGGTTGAGTCACTCGCCGAAGGTCACACAGCCATGAATATTGGAACTCAATTTGAAGCCACACCTAAGTCCAAAGGCCATGATCTCTCCAGTACATTGAGAGATATCTAAAAATACATCTATAGAATTTTCACTTTTCTACCAAATTTCTGTCACCCACGGCAAGTAGATTAAGCTTTTACAATTAACTACTTGCATCCTGCATTTTACCTCCATTTTATTCACCTGCTCACGCCACCATTTGGTGTAAATTATCTCCAACTGCTTTGAAAAGAGGCTGTGTGTGGAGGAGGTCAGTGGTGGAGAGCCGTCTCTGCACACCAAGGTCACCTCCAAGGGAGGCACAAAGCAGGTGTCACCTCCCGCCTGACAGATGGAGGGGCCAAAGTAAAATGACTTGCTCACGACCCCACGGGAATGGAGCCAGAAGGCAGATATAAAGCTCAGCCCCCGGCTTCTGAGGAAACCTCCCCGGAGCAGGGGTAAGTGCCTGGGAGCTCGCCTTCCCACTCTGTTTCTCTTGGGTTCTTGGAGAGCTCTGTATGCCTGGCACTGGCTTCCCCTGAGAAGCTGAGAAGGGTCCAACTGGCATTTCTTTAATTATCATAAACAGATGTATCACTTCAGCTTCTGCGAGGCAGCTTCTTTTTTCCCTCTTACATTTTTTTGCTTTAATACAGCTGTAGTTGATTTACAATATTCGTTTCAGGTATACAACAAAGGGATTCATATACATATATATATATACATATATATATATATATACACATTCATTTCAGATTCTTTTACACTACAGGTTATCATAAGTTAGTGAATATAGTTCCCTGTGCTCTACAGTGAATTCTTATTTATTTTATATATAGTGGTATGTATCTGTTAATCGCCATACCCCTGGTTTACCCCTCCCCCTCCCTTTCCCCTTTGGTAACCCTGAGCTTGTTTTCTGGGTCTGTGAGTCTGTTTCTATTCTGTAAATAAGTTCATTTTTATTTTTTTTAGATTCCACATATAAGTGATATCATATAATACTTGTCCTTCTCTGACTGCATTCTGTATGATAATCTCTATGTTGCTGCCAATGCCATTATTTTTCTTTTTTATGGCTGAGTAGTATTCCATTGTGTGTGTGTGTGTGTGTGTGTGTGTGTGTGTGTGTATGTATATATATGTATATATATATACACATATATATATACACATACATATATAAACACATCTTCTTTATCCATGTATCTGTGGATGGACACTTAGGTTGCTTCCATGTCTTGGCTATTGTACATGGTGCTGCTATGAACATCGGGGTGCATGTATCTTCATAAATTAGAATTTCTTTCTTTTCCAGATATATGCCCAGGAGTAGGATTGCTGTATCATATGATAGTTCTGCTTTTAGTTCTTTAAGGAACCTCCATACAGTTCTCCATAGTGGTTGTACCAATTTACATTCCCACCAGCAGTGTAGGAGGGTTCTCTTTTCTCCACACCCTCTCCAGCATTTATTGTTTGTAGATTTTTGGATGATGGCCATTCTGCCTGGTGTGGGGCGATACCTCATTGTAGTTTTGATTTGCATTTCTCTAATAATCAGCAATGTGGAGCACCTTTTCATGTGCCTGTTGGCCATCTATATGTCATCTTTGGAGAAATGTCTCAAGTCTTCTGCCTATTTTTGGATTGGGTTATTTGTTTTTTTTTTTATATTGAGCTGTATGAGCTGTTGGCATAGTTTGGAAATTAACCCCTTGTTGGTTGCATCATTTGCAGATATTTTCTCCCATTCCTGTAGATGGTCTTTTCGTTGCGTTTATGGTTTCCTTTGTTGTGCAAAAGCTTGTAAGTTTGATTAGTCCCATTTGTTTGTTCTTGCCTTTATTTCTTTCGCCTTGGGAGACTGACCTAAGAAAATATTGCTACAATTTACTGCAGAGAAAGTTTTGCAGGAGTTCTTGCTGTGGCGCAGTGGGTTAAGAATCGGATTGCAGCGGCTAGGGTCACTGTGAAAGCGGGTTCTAAAGTCAGTATCAACTCTGCCCGTGTGGCTCCAGGGTACACGGGGCGCAAAGCTCACAAACATCATCCAGCGTCACTCCCAGGAGCTCCCGTCTCACCCCGACGCCTCTCTCAGTCAGTTCTTCCCATGGCAGTGCTGGACAGGGGAAATATTTGAAGGGCTTTAGAGGAAAGGTTGAGTAGAAATCAAGGTAAAGGCTGAGTTCAAGTAGGTAGAAAGCGGTCATTAAAATTTCACTCCTCTTTGACTTTAGTTTGTAAAAAATTCAGTAAAAAAATATGGCTGCTAATGGGAAAGGAAATTTCAAAGGCCGATGGAGCTCTAGCTCTCAGAGAACAGGCGTGACAGGGTAAGAGCCCCGTTCTCCTGAAGGACATTTCTGCTTTTTTATCAACAGATTTCTGTCTTCTTCTTCTTTTTTGGGGAGTTCGGGGGGAGGGCCGTACTGGTGGCATATGGACGTTCCCAGGCTAGGGATCAAATTGGAGCTGTGACCGCTGGCCTTCGCCACAGCCACGGCAATGCCACTCATTGAATGGGTCCTGGGATAAGTTACTCAATCGCTCTGTGCCTCAGCTTCTGCCTATGTATGTGATTTCACTGTTCTGAAATTTTCTGAAAAAGGCAATTCAGGGCAATCACTTAGTATAGCATTTGGCACTTAGTAAGTACTCAATAAACTTTACTGAGTACTTACTAAGTGTGCTAATTCAAAAAGATATACACATATATCGTTTTACCTTGGGTTCCCCCAAAATAGAGCCTAAGATAGGACTTGGATGCAGTGGTTTCTTTGGGAATGATTCCAGGGAGTAGGAGGAAGGGACGAAGTTACTGTCATCAGCCACTGGGCTCCATCCCTCTGGGCAGTCCCGGGGAAGCCTAGAGCACATCTCCTGGGATGGTCCACCAAGAGCTGGGGCGTGTGTGTGTGTGTGTGTGTGTTTGATGTATGTACACACAGGGTGAATGAGACAGGATCCCAGCTCAATATTTTTCATGACATATATCCGATCTTACTCCTCTGGCCGGTTGTTTGTTGTGAAAAGAGAACACTCAAGGGATGACAAGCCAAGAAGTACTTAAAATTTAAGCGCAAGATTTTAGTTTTAAGGAGCTCTGCCGCAAAGAGTTGTGTACCATTGAGCAAGCTCTTTCACTTTCCTCTGCTTTGATAGAATGATAATAATACGCCACTTCCTAGGGAGAATTAAATGCATAGCATTTAACACAGTTGCTGGACATAGCATGCCTCCACTAAATGGTAGCTATTCTGTGATTGTTTTTATCAATATTGTTATTGTCGTGTGCATCACCGAGGCAGTAGAAAACTACTGTCTGTGAGTTCCAAGATATGTAGCCAGCTTAGGCTGAGTCAAAATATAGCCCTAATTTATAGAAAGGGGACCTGAGGTTCTAGGTGGCGACTTTCCTGGGACTTCCTGGCACACACATCCTTGGCCACATTGTCAGCATTAGATCTGGGGGACCTCGGCGTCTGGCTACAAGGCTGGGCAGATGGCTAGACTTCCTGGCCAGTCTTTTGTAAAATCTGGTATTGATCTGGCTTTGGTTCTGTCTCTGTGGAGCCTTCCTCATGCCAAGCTCGCCCCGTCTTCCCCTCCAAACGTGGTCTGCAGTGGCCTCTCCCCTCCACAGAGAATCCTCTCCAGGTTTGCCCTGGGGTGGCGGGGACGATCTCTGCCCCTTCACATGCCACTCTCTCCTGGTAGGAGTTCCCGGTGCTGACGGGAGACAGCCCTGCAGCACACAGCTTCCTCCTAATCACTGCTTCTTGATTAAAAATACATTAAAGGACCAAGAAATGATTAAGAGATACGGCATCTTGCAAGTAAAACTGACATTTCCAGTTAGACCATAATTCTGAATTATCCACAAGGACTTTCGTCGTCTGCTAAAAAACAGGCTGGTTTCAGATCTGTTCTCCGATGATGCTTTCATCCCGGGCCCCCAAGGTCAGATGAAAATGTAGCCTTTTGTCGCAGAACCTGATGCACCCTGCTGTTTGAAAGTCTAGGGTTATGGCTTCATGATTGGGTGACTTCACCCAGAGCCTCATCCCGGTCCCTTGCTTGCTGTGTATTTGTGCCAGCACTAGAGACATGAGCAACATCGCCTTTTTAAGGCTCAGCTCTTGCGCGGCTGCTCGATACCCTGGCAAGGTCCTCGGGTCTTGATGCCCCTGATAGATGTACACACAGCGGGAATGAGACGGGAACCCAGCTCAATATTTTTCATGAACTATACTCAATATTAGTCCTATGGCCAGTTGTTTGGTCGTGATGCCCAGCACGTGTGAGTCACATTAGAGAGGCAGTGTCCTTGTCCAACATCCCAGCCCGCAGCAGTGCCACAGGTAGGGCAGTGACCCTGTCCCTCATCGGCCGTGACCTTGGGCATTGCCCCTTTGTGCCTCATCTGTTAGACCAGGACCCGGAGCCGGAGCGTGGCTCTGGTTCTCTTAGCCTGAGTCGCCCATGCTTCAAAATCTCCATCAGAGAAGTTTAATCACTCATGCAAGTTGGGGGGGAAAAAAAAATTCTTGGTCATATCTTGTGCATCAGATAACTTCTCTGAGGGACTCCACTGACTAGCAACGATAACTGCCATTTACGGAATATGTACTAGGTGCTGGGTGCTCTGCTAAGTACTTTCTTTGATATGAAATGTGATGTTTCACCTTGACAACAGTCATTTCATAGTTGAGGAAAGGCAGACTCAGGGAGGTCAAAGGGACTGCTCGGGGAAAGTGGCAGCACTGGAGTCAAACCCAGGTTAGTCTGACCCGAAAGCCCATACTCCAAAGCCTCAGCTAAGATGCTACTCCTTTCCTCCCCCTCCCTGCTTTCTGCCTTCACCTTTTTGCTGTGAGTGGAGCGGTCAGTCACAGGTTGGGTGTGGGAGGTGGGTCTTTCTTCTTTTTCTTTCTTGCTTTTTTAGGGCCATACCCATGGTATATGGAGGTTCCCAGCCCAGGGGTCAAATCGGAGTTGTAGCTGCTGGTCACAGCCACAGCAATACAGGATCTGAGCCGCGTCTGCAACCTACACCACAGCTCACGGCAACGCTGGTTCCTTAACCCACTGAGCAAGGCCAGGGATCGAACCTACGTCCTCATGGATGCTAGTCAGGTTCGTTAACTGCTGAGCCATGACGGGAACTCTGGGAGGAGGTCTTGTTCGCCTCCATCTTTCCCCCACTGTGCTGGGGACCAGGTTTGCCTGTCCCCTGGGCTTTGCATCCTGTGATCTTGATCTGCTTGTCAGAGACCACGTGGGATCCAAATAGCTTAGCATCCCAGAATTGCCACTGACTCTATGTGTGTGTGTGTGTGTGTGTGTGTGTGTGTGTGTATAGAAAACCAGGGTGGTGAAAAAGGGACTCAGTGCTATGGCCTAGCTTGGTGCCTTTAAAATTGTGTGATGACAGGAGTTCCCACTGCGGCGCGTTGGGACGTGTGGCCTCTCTGCAGCGCCAGGAGGCAGGTTCAGTCTCCTGCCCGGCACCGTGGGTTAAACGATCCAGAGCTGCCGCGCCTGGGCGTAGGTCCCAACTGCAGCTCGGATCTGCTCTCCGGCTGGGGAACTCCATATGCAGCGGAGCGGCCAAAAAAATAAAATTGATGACAATGGGATTCAGGGATTCTTGGCTAAGAAAGGTCAGAATGTCTCTCGCTCTGCCCTGCCCCCAATTCCAGGGGACACAGCCCCCATTAAGCCCCAACCCCCCTCATCCCTGCCTCCTCCGGGCAGAACGAACCCAAGGGCAGAGAGAAGACTTGCGGGCTCCTGGGCAGCGTGTAACGCTGCCCATCTACCTCTCTGCCCACCCCGCCGCGTCTCTCCGTGGTGTCACCCAGCCACCGACCCACAACCCCCAGATCCGGTGCCTGTCACAGAGCTGCGTAGCCGCGTGCGACCTCCGCTGCGGCTGATGAAAAGAAGGCGTGCAGCAGTCACGAGGGGCCACTTCGGGTGCGAAGGGAGGGGCCTTATCTGCACGGTTCCTGGCTCTGCATTGGGCACCAGCCCCTGTTCCCCTGTGGTCACGCCTGCCCCCCACCCCACCCCAGCCACTCTCGCACTGGACTTAAGGGCTCATAACCCAGGCTGAGCTCAGAACCCAGGCCAGGTTCAGGGCTTTCTTGGAAGCTCCGCATTAGGGACAAATCTGGGACTTTTCTGTAAGGCAGGACATTGTTCTATTCAACATTCTCTTCAAGGCCAAGGGCAATGCACCAATACCAAGGAACAGTGAGCACTGGGGCTTGCGGGGAGGGAGGGAAGGCAGAGAAAGACAGAAGGTGGGGTTGTGGGGAGCTGACTCCAGCTTCCAGGAGCTGCTTTTAGCTTTTATCGTAATGACCTGTGTTGACAATAACTGCAGCTATTTACCCACTCTCTCCTTGGCGGACGGTTTCCTTCTGTGAGCTCATTTACTCCTTGCCGCCGCCGTGGAAGGTGGGCCTTCTTTTTTTTTTGTAGGTGAGCAAATGGAGCTTCTGAGAGGCTCGGTCATTTGTCCAAAGTCACACATCCACCAATGACACGGCCTGGATTTGAATTCAGGCTTGTTTTCCCCAAAGCCCATGTTTTGTTTTTGTTTCTGTTTTTTTTTTTTTTCCCCAGCACTCACTGCTTCTCCCTGTTTTATGTACCAAGGGCAAATGATACTGTGCTGTGCTTTTTGATGATGTGTCTCTTTATCATTTGATTTTTAAAAGATGATGTGCATGCATCCATGTTAATTACATTAGTTTGAAATGAAATTGAAAAAGAAAAGGAAAGGAGATCTATGGAGGGGGAGGGGAATAGGGGAGAGCACAGAGGCTCCCGATTGCTAAGGAAATGGGGGCCCGGCAGAGGGGGCATGGCAGGGTGTGTGGTGCAGGAGGTCACATGCTAGCCCAGGGCTGACCCTGGGTCCCTGCAATTGTCTGCTCCCACAGCATCCAGCCAGCAAGGGCTCTTATTGGGACAATCGGAAGGCAGCCTAGGGCAGTGCAGGGGTTATAGGTCTCCTTAGGAGACCCAACTTCTGCTTCCAATTCTGATCCTAAATCAGTTGACTCTGCAAAGATCACATCGTGGATTGAAAAGATCAACTCGCATCCTAATGCCTGAAACCTGCGAAGATTACCTTAAATGGCAAAAGAATGACTAGTCTGTGACCATAGGTGTGATTAAATCAAGGATCTTGCAATGAGATGCTTCTCCCGGTTTAGCCAGGTACGCCCTAAATGCAATGACCTGTATCCTGTCAAGACACACGCACAGAGGCTAGAAGGAGGTCATGTGACCACAGAGGCAGTGACTGGAGGGATGTGGCCACAAGCCAAGGAAATCAGGGACTCCTCAGAAGCCAGACGGGGTGAGGATCAGTCTTCCCCGGAGCCTTGAAGGGAGCCTGGCTCCGCTGACACCTTGATTTGGATTTCCAGCCTTCTTATTTCTCTGGGAAATAGATCTCTTTGCGGCTAAGCCACGCTATGTGTGCTAATTTGTTACAGCAGCCATAGGAAACCCATACAAGCCGCTCCCCTCTCTCCAGCCTCAGTTTCTTTAACCATAAACTAAGAAGCTTCAGCCTCTCGGTTCTGACGTTCTCCGCATCATTCTCTGAGCCACAGACCCCCACAGGAGAATGTGGCTCCATTCTCCAGGTTGACTCCTTCCATGTGACACATTGTCTAAACAAGCCAACTTTCCTCTTTGCGGAACAGAGCTGATGGAGTTTTTTTTACCAGGACTAAAATGCTATCCCAGACAGTTATCATTTTTTTTTCTTCTTGTTAATTGCTAGAAAAATATATTCTGCCTTACACCAGGGAAGCCATCCAAATAACCCTGACCTCTCTGCGGATTTCAGAGAAAGCTCACAGTCCCCGTTTTCTCATTATGTCCACACAGTCCCTGCAGCTTGAGGGACCACGGTGAAGGGAGTTCTGCAAAATTTGCTCTGGGGCTGCCGGATGAATGCAGAGTCAACAGGCTCACTTCACCTCCGCTCCAGCAACGGCCCTCTCTGCATCTCCATCACCAGCCCTCCACTACCCAAATGACTGCCCGGAGCCCGGGCCTCCAGTTATGGGACCCCGGAGCCTCATTTGCAATCACCATTAACCAGAAAAGCCACGTGACTGCTCTGTGCCTGCAGAGCCGAGGTCATACGATATTCACAGAAACCAAAGGGCTGGAGGCGGCAAAGCCTTTAGAATACATCTCGCAGGGGGAGGACCCCCAGCGTCGGCCCCTGCCTTCTCCTTTCCCCGGCCCCATCCAAGGTGCTAACTGAGCTGGGAAGAGGCTCCAGCCTGGGCAGCAAAGGAACATGATGAAATGGCTGGAGAACTGGGCACGGGACCCTCAGAGGCAGCTGTGTCAAGGGCAGCTGGGTCACCACACCCTCGCTATGAAACAATCTTGTCGAAGCCTTCAACTGCCTTAAGGTAGGTATTCAGGCTGAACGCTCCAGCTCCAAGGCCGGTTCTCAAGCTCTAGAAACCATATTCAGGTCTTAAGCCTTCCTCCAGCTGCCTGCCTCGCTGTGTCAAGCAGAAATGGGGAAAGCCCAGGGGTGGGCGTGCGAGTTCCAGGAAGTGAGCCCATGACCCGTAGAGGTGGCGATTGCCTTTGCCACTCACATCTCTCCTCAGTTTTCTCCTTTGATGATTCCCCTTCTCCGGGCGTGCACCCCCGCCCCCACCAGCACTCAACGCACATTCAAGCACACAAGTTGCTCTTAGAATGAAAGACATATGGGATGGGATGGGAGTTTGGGAAACTATTAGACTTAGAATGGATAAGCACTCAGGTCCTACTGTGTCATGCAGGGAACTAGATCCGATCACTTATGACAGAGCATGATAGGAGATAATATAAGAAAATTATATATATATATATGTCTGAGTCACTTTGCTGTACACCAGAAAACTGACGGAACATGGTAAATCCACTATAATAAGAAAAAAAATTGTAAGACAAGAAAGAAAGGCATATGAATGCTTCAAGTAATGGTATGAAAATGCCCTAGTTTTAGATTTAGTATCTGTCAGGCACTTAAAGCCATCTTTGTCCCATCCGCCCCTCCCACTGCGTGTGGGTGAGTGGCTGGCGGTGTCTGGGTTTGTCTGTAACTCAAGGTTAGGAGGTTTCAGTGCAGAAGAGCTAGGGCTGCGGAGAGGCTCGAACAGCCTCCCGGAGGAGCTGCGGAGATTCCGCCCTCGGGGCTGGATGCTGGGGAGGGCCTGGAGGTCTCAGCAATGATGTTGGACCCGGCCAGGGTCTTTCAGAAGTTTGCCGGAAAGCCTTTTGCTAGACTTCTTTTAGCAACTGGATCTCTGGGGCTCCAGCGCCGTGGTTAAGGGGGCAGGAAGTGGCCTAGCCAGCTTCAGCGCAGCGCCTGTCCGCTTGGGCAGCACCGAGGACTTGACCCCAGGGGGGCCCCGGCTGCCACTACAGACCCTTCCTTGGAGAAGCCTGGGTGCAGAGACCAGCCAGGCCACCCTGAAAGGGCTCCTCTGGTGACAGGGCAGAAGAAAGCAGGGCTGCCCCGGGGCAGGGCGTCACAGAAGCAGCTCGTGTCGCTGGGAGCGGAGCCTGGAGAGACAGGGTCTTGGTTTGGAAACAAGCAAAGGACACGAGGGAGAAAGCAATGCTGAATCAGGGCCAGGAGCCCGAGCCATCCCTGGTGCCAGCCCTCCGGTGCCAGCCCGAAGCCCGCAGGACATATTGCAGTGACCTCCGTGAATGAGGAAGTCGAGGCAGACAGCCAAGTCCCCAGCTCCTGGGTGGTCACTTTTCTGGGCGTGGGAAGGAGAAGTGGGGAGGGGAGGGGCCACTCCCTTCAAGGAGCCACCCTTCCAGGCAGAGACAGACAGACAGACAGACACGGGGCAACACAGCGTGCCACCTGCGCTCC
>PVHT020004944.1:24570363-24612663 GCA_004024745.2 Catagonus wagneri
CAGGACATATTGCAGTGACCTCCGTGAATGAGGAAGTCGAGGCAGACAGCCAAGTCCCCAGCTCCTGGGTGGTCACTTTTCTGGGCGTGGGAAGGAGAAGTGGGGAGGGGAGGGGCCACTCCCTTCAAGGAGCCACCCTTCCAGGCAGAGACAGACAGACAGACAGACACGGGGCAACACAGCGTGCCACCTGCGCTCCGCAGAGACGGCTCCGTTGCGGATTCGTCTTGCAGCGAAGCTGATCCTGTTCCAGGCCAGTGGCTCCAAAGACCCCCTTAATTAGGGTGGGCTCAAGGAGTGTGATGGCTCTAACTGGGCTGTCTGCCTTCCCTTTCCACTTGGAAGGACAGGCATCAGCTTGCTTGAAAGAATCCCAGGTTATGGAGCAATCACCATAATAAGATTGCGAATGAAGGTGACCTATAGCAGCACGGTAAACAGACGATGAATTTCGTGATAACTGCGCTTGCCTCAGGTCCTAAGGTACCGCCAGCCTTCTCAGGAAAGGCCAGAGTGCAACGAACGCTTCCACAAAGAAAAACACAGGCTCTCCAGCCCTCTTTGTAGCTCCATGCAAGCTAGAAAATTGAAAGCAAGGGTGCAGACTCTGTGTCCTTGGTCACCATTTCATGTACCAGGCCTGTCATACAAAGTGCGGGAAACACCGCAGATCAATAGCTATTCTGGGTTAACATAGCCACGGCTTTTTTTTTTCTTTCTTTAAAAAAAGAATTTTTCTCCCTATGTGGATCACAGCTCATTACATCCAAGGCATATTTTCGTGGTCTGTCTATGGAAAGGAATGCTTTAGAAGGAGCACTTTTCTTTCGAGGTTTTTCTCCACTTTTTTAAATATAAGTGACGGGGAAGAAATTCTATGGAATTGTTCCTTTCAAAGCTCTGCAGAGGGCTGCTGGCCCTCAGGTTTGAGAAGCAGGCAAAACTTAGCTGAGGGGCCACCCTGGAGCCGGGATAAGACCTCCGAAGAGGCAACCTGGGCGGCCAAGGTCCGCCTCTGCCTGGCAGAGCCTCTGTAAATCCTGTGTGTCCTGCTGCAGCGCCGGTGACATGAGCAGCCCTGGATTCGATTTGTTTATCTGCGTTGGCACTCATCTGAGCAAAATCTCTAAGTGGCTTTTTATGGCAAAGGGAAAGCCAAATGAGAACGTGCGTACAAAAGTGAGCTATGGGAAATAGCCTCTCCAAGCGTATGTCACCTGTTATCATCTTACTGCTTATATGGCTTCTAGGTTGGCTGAAGGCTTTAAGGGACAACTTGAAGGTCCTAATGGAACCCTACGAATTATGTACAATAACATCATAATTTTTGGAGGAGGGTGTTAAAAGCCCATCTCCCTCAAGTACCTCTTTTCCGTCTCACAGAGCCCCGGAGCAGGCGGGAGAGAGATTCATAGGTCCTTGTTGGAAGGCGAGGAGGGGGAAGCTCGGAGAGGTTAGGTCATTCAAAGTTACAGCCGATCGGTGCTGACCCAAGGACTCCAGCTTGATTCCTGGGTCCGGGCAGCAGGACTGCATGTCAGTATCCAGGCTGACATCACTGCCACATGTGCACAGATGCTCTCCCCCCCCACGCCAAAATCTTAGCATCCATCTCCCTTTCCGTCATCAGCTGCAGCCAATGAACCATATAAATTCAAACTTGGGAAATGCAAAGTCTTATAAAGAGTTGCTAAAGGTCTTAAAATGCAAAATGGGAGTAAACAGAATTTCTTGCCACAGGGAACTAACTAATGTAAAGTGACAGAATAATAGGAGTTTGAATGCAGACTCAAAAGTAGCCGTAAAATGGAATTCAGAATCATATTTTAATATGTACATCGTACACTAAAGGACGACTGGGGGTGAATTCTCATTTATCAAACTAAGCCATGAAGAGAAAAAGAAATAGGGGAATGAGGTGAAGGGGGGGAGGGAGGGAGGGCGGTTGAGTGAGATGGTGTCAGTCACAGCTTGGGTACCACAGAACACGCGTTCCTAGAGCACCATGCCAGTCCTAGAGTCATCCATCACCCCTCCACTCAGGACCGGCCTTGGCATATGGCCCCAGGGGCTCCTGGCATCTGTCCCTCCTGGGGATTTCTAGAATTGGGGATGGGTGGGTGGCACCCGTCAGCACCAGCCTGCAGGGCTCCAGCTAAAGAGAGTCTGATGATAGGAGCTAAAGTAAAGTGATGAGCAACAAGCAACACTTCCTGCCAGCAGCAGTGGTCAGAAGGACACAGCTATTCTCGCAAAGACTGTTCTGCCGCTCAGCTGCAGAGTGCCCCCGCCCCGTCACTCAGCCTTGGGTATAATGAGGACAGGAAAACAACTCCCAAGGACTCCATCGTTTATTTTGGGACAGAGCCGTGGCGGCTGGGCTCAGACTTTGACGCCGGGGGAGTTCAGCCGCGTCCTCCCACCGCCCGCTCGCGCCCTGCCTCCCCCTTCCTCCCTATGTCCCTTAGCCCGTGGCTCCTCATTCATTTTCCCCCAGTCTGGGCTGTGATGTCCCGCGATCCCATTTTTTGGCCGTTCTCTTGAAGCGCATTGACCTGAAGGCACAAATGCCGAGCAGCGGCGCCAGAAGCGCAGCCCAGCGGCCACAGCAACCAGGCACCGCAGCGCCTGCGGTGACTCAGGCAGCGGCGGCTCCCAGCCGGTTTCATTATGCTGCTATGCTGTCCTCAGTGTCCCCGGCGGCACATCCAGCTCCCAGCGAGGAAAGAAGACAAACTCTTTCTGACATTCCCGCCCCCGCCCCCTCAACACGCCGAGTCTGAGCACGAGGAAAAACACTTTGACTCCCAGACCCCCGTCTCCGGATTCCTGTCCCTCCCCCACCCCCACCCTAGTTACTTAATCCCGGTGCTTGCCTGCTTTTCCAGCACCTGGGACAGACTGCAATTTGGCCAACTTTTCAGATAAACCCTCGCCCACACATATTTGGGAGAGAGAAGGGGACGCCCCCTACTCCCTCCACCGCCCTCGCTTCCGACCCCCACCCCGCTCCTTAGGCTGCCGGCTCGGGGGGGAAGAAACAGACTCACTCCGGTTGCTCTTGCCAGTCAGGGAGGCAACGCGCTGTCACGGAGAGCATCCAGCCACCAAGAGAGGGAGAATGAGCCGAGGCAGCGGCACCTGGTACCCAGCCGACCAGCCTTTGCCTGGGGCTCCACGCGCTCGCGGGAGGGCGGCTCGCTGACGACCCCGGAGGAAGGACTGGAACCCGAGCCGCGGGAACATCAAACGACAGATGAGAGCAACTCACCTTTAGGTTGTGCGTGGGGTTAACGACGCAGACAAGTTGCCCAGCGGCGGCGAACACCCGCTTCGCCTTGTAGTGCTGAAAGCGGAGGTGAATGAGATCTAACACAGCCCCAAAGCACTGGGTGAAGAAAAGCATCACAACTTTTTGTGGGGTTTGTTGGCACAGGGAGGCAGCGAAGGAAGCTGTTCAGTCCTTGGGCTCTGCAAGGAGCGCAGCCTCGGAGACACAACGCTCGAGCCGGCTTAGCGTGCCTTCATATTCATCATCAAAATAAGACGGTTAGAATCTTGCAGCAGTGAGGCGGCCAATCAAAAGGACAGAAATGTTATCCTTGAGGTGCAGAGACAGCCAATAACAAATGCCTCCCCTACCGAAACTCCCTGATGAATTGAGCCTGGCGGAGAATGTATTATTGAACATTACCATAGATCAGCACATTGCATTTATCTTGTGATTACAGCCAACCATACATAATGCTGGGGAGATAGGCTGACAAAATTGATTGCTTAATGTGTCTCCATTTATTAATTGACTTAATTTAACATGAGAGCCTTTCTTAATGTGCTGGCAAAAACGTAAAGCATTTAAACCGCCAAATAGTAAAACACCCTGCTCCAAAGTAGGCAGATGGATAACGCAGATCGGTGGCTCGATTCACCAGAGCTGCTTGGGAGAAAATCAAATATTACAAGACTCCTCCGATTTCAGATAAGGATTTGGCAGCGGCAGAAATGTGCATCTTTCAATCTTGCGCTCTGACTCTCTGTCTGCAATTTGGATTTCAGCCCCTTGATAGATCTTACTCTTCACTCTTTATCAAAGAAAAAGAATTCCTGACAAATAAATACATTTGGAGTTGGGGGGGGGGATATGTATGAATATCCAAAAGGCTGTAATTACTGAAGCCTGAAAATATTAAAGCATAAAAGTGTACAGAGTATGCTTCTAAAAATAATGAAATCCCTGATGCATGAATGCACACATAGAAAAACCTACACGGAGAGGAGAGTGGCTTGTAAATCAGTAAAATAATTACAGATGCGGAGGGCTTTCCCTTGTCATTCATTTGCATATTGGTGGGCAGCAAATTGCTAATTAACCACTAGATTGTTGGAGACATAAAAATAGAGATTAAGAGCACACCCACCGCATCGCTTGCTTGTCTCTGTGAATGCTGGCAGTACATTTCTGTGCTGGAGCAGGCAGAGGGCATTCTAGTTCTCAGACTGTGCTCCCTCTCTCTCTAGAACCAGGCTGGTGGGGGCGCTAAGCCCACCCACTTGTTCTGGAAGAAAGGCTCCCCAGCAGTTCATGAGGAGTCAACTAGTGTGTGGGGGGTGGGGTGGGGGATGGGGGTGTGTAGGGGGATGAGCTCTGATGGCTTTTTCTTTTGAGTGCTTGGGACCAAAGCGGGAGATTTGCCTGTGTTGCGTTTCGCTTTCTCTTGTACTGTTTCTCTGTTGGGAAGTCAGCCCAGATCCAGGGAGCCTGGGTGAGCGTCAGCCTTGGCTGGGAATCACACCCAGAGTGTGAGCCCATTGCTTCTTCCTCAGTGGCTCTCGCCCCGCTCTGACTGCAGTGTTTGGGTTGTAATGTTGGCAAAAGCATGCATACACCTGGGACACCTATGTGTGTGACCCGGTCGGGCGATTAAACCAACTACTAGGTAAAATATAGGAGAGAGAGAGAGAAAAAAAAACAGGTTTCCTGAAACCAGGACAAAGCCCAGGTTTTCGTTTTCACTGGAGTTTAATACCAAACCAGGGTTTCAAGAAACAAAGAAACCAAGCACCAATTAAAATGGAAACTTTGTACTTCTTCTTAAATTATGGCACTGACCCGCAAATTAGAAGATGAGGAAATCTGAACTGATTAGAACCTCATCAATGTGATACTTTTATAGAATGTGTGTCTCTGGACCCATTGATTATAGAGTTCATAGATAAGCATTGCTGGTTGACAGTATCAGAATTCTCTTTCTAAAGTTTTCATTTTCCAGAACAAGCTTTCAGCAGTTTAGCAGGAAAAGCGTCAGTGTTCTTTTATTGCCTTCCTTTAAAAAAATTAAAAGGGAGAGTATATTCCTATAGCTGATTCCTTAAAGACACAGTTCATCATTCAGAAGGTCCAAACTTGCAGTTTCTGCCTCCTTTGTTGGAGGAGAACCACTGTGCTCTCTGAGTCTCCCTTTGGGTAACCTTAGAAAGATTTCTTAAAAACCTCACTGAGCTCAATTTCCATACCTGTAACCGGGGACAAGAGAAATTTACATCTCTCTCAAGGTCGCTGTGAAGACTAAGATGATGCATCTGGAAGAACCCAGCCCAGTGCCTGATTCAAAGCAGGCTCGCAACGCTTGAGTCTACTGAGTATCTTGGGCGGGAGAGTAATGACTTTCAGAATGTTTTTCCTTCCTGCTCCATGAACTGTTTCTCCCCCATGGATGTTCACCCGACCATCCAGGGCCACGAAAGCAGAGGGCATGATAAGAGAGGACTTGGTTCCTGCTATATTCTTAAACGTAGGTGTTCCTGGCGTCACCCGGACACTGGGCCTGGGAGTGAGGGCTGAAGGGCTGAGTGCATATGGACATCAGCGGTGAGAATAGTGCCACAGACCTGCCATTGTGGTTCTTTTCCCTTAATGCTAGCCTTGACCTCTCGCTCTAACTCTCTGTCCCCAAACTGGTTTTTGGCACTCTCTTTTAGAATACTGAGCTTACCCATCTGTTCTCAGAATCAGTCCTCAAAATATTCATTCATTGGGAAATGTCTGAAGCTAATGCAGATGCTCATGGTTGATGTCCCTCAAAGCAGGGCAGCACAAACCAGCCTTTGGGTAGAGATTTAGAGCTGTGTTCGCCTCTTGCCACTAAGTCGGCCCCTCTGCATTAACCCCACCGGTCCACTCATGCTGCACCACATTGCCTAAGGCTTCCCCTTCCCCTTTTGTCACAACCAGATTTACATTTTGCCTGGACTAGAAGGTCTCTGAGACTGGTAATTAGACAAATTTGGCTTCAAAGCCTACCTTGCTACTTACCGTTATGTTGGGTAAATTATGTAATCTCGAAGATGCTTAGTTTTGCTTGTCTGTCAAAATGAAGCTCAAACTCCCTTGAAAGACAGTTTGATTAAATGAGCTATGTAGGTGAGATAACCAGTCCAATGTCTGGTTTTCACAATAACTTTAATGAGAAGCTATCATCATCATCATTATCATCTTCTCATCAAAACTATTATCTTCTCAACCCAAAGTGCGAGTGAGGATAGGAAACAACCAAAATCCTCATATACTGCTGGAAGCCACTTTGGAAAATTGCTTGGAAGCGTCTAGTAAAGCCAAACGTATGGCTGCTCTATGGCCCGGAATGCCCACTCTGTATGTCCAGCAGAAGTCTGAGCACGCACTCACTGGAAAACTGGTACTAGGATTTTCATTGCAATGTATTCGTGATATAGTTGCATAGCAGCTGTAGTCACAATAGGTAAAAACTGGAAACAACATAAGTATCTATCAATAATAAAATGGTTAAGTTACCTTGTTCTTTCCTTCTTTTGTTAAATACTGCCAAAAAGTGAAAAAGATTGAACTATTGCTATACGGAACAATGCAATATCCTGGATGGATCCCACAGATACAGTTTTGAGGTAGAGAAGTCAAACACAGAAGAGTACATGTTGTGTGATTCCACTTATATGAAGTTCAAGAACATGGGCTAATATGTGATTCCATCTATGTGAAGTTCAAGACCATGGGCTAAGTTATCTAGAGTGTGGAAGATTGGGAGAGTAGAAAACTTGGCAAGGGGTTATGGCTGAAGCAGACATGAACTAGGTTTTAAGGAAGCTTGATGGATTCTGTTTCTTGATCTGTGTTCTTGTTTCATGAATGTCGTGGATTGAATTGTTTCCCTAAAAACAGATCTGCTGAAGCCCTAACCCCCAGTGCCTCAGAATGTGACCTTATTTGGAAATGGGGTTATACAGAGGTCATCAAGTTAAAGTGAGGTCATTAGTGTGAGCTCTAATCCGGTATGACGAGTGGAGAATTTTAATATAGAGATATAGACACGGGGAGGTTGCCCTGTGAATGTAAAAGAGATTGGGGCAATACACCTGTAAGTTCAGAAACACCACAAATGACCAGCAAACCACGAGAAGCTAGGGAGACAGGTTCTTCCTTACATCTTCCAGAAGGAACCCACCCTGCTGACCCTTTGATCTCAGATGTCTCCAGAACGTACAGACAATAGATGTCTGCCCTTTTAAGCCACCCAGCTTGTGGTACTTTGTTATCGCAGCCATAGAAAACAATAGAGTGGATATATCCATGGAAATTCTCTAGGCTGTGAACTTCTGATCAGTGCACTTTTCTATATGTAAGATATATGCCCCAAACAGACTAAAATAACATGTGGATGAGCACATTATTGAATTTTGAAGTCGTGAAGTATTCATAAAGATTTTAAAAGTCTACTGAAGGAATCACAAAAGAAAGTTGTATTCCTAATAAAGGACTTTATATTCCTAATAAAGAACTCTTGTATATGCATTTTAAAGAACTAAAAGCACACACGACAAAAAAGACAAAGGATATAAACAGAGTGCACAGAAGAAGAAATTTTAAAACAGGTGATAAATGTTCAACAGAACTAGGAATCAAAGAAATGCATTAAAACAAGATAGCATCTTTTATGTTAAATCGACACTTTATTTTTCAACGGTACTATCCAGGGCTGACGAATCTTCATTGAGATTGATGATCATCTCCTATGCTGATGACAAGACTAATAATAACAAACATTTAAATACTTGGTAGATGTAGTCAAGTACTTGCTTCTAGACTGTGCTGAGTACTAGGTCTATGTAGTCAAGTACTTCTACTGTCAAATATCTTATTTTCCTCTTCACAACAACCCCATCAGGTATTTTTTTGTTTGTTTCCAGACAAGGGAGCTGTGGTTCAGGAAAATTAACTTGTTCAGTGTCACTCAACAAGTAAATGGTAAAGATAGGATTTGACCCCAGATTTCTTCAATGCCAGGTACTGAGATTTAACCGTATTCCTGTTGTACCTTTCTCTTGAAAACAATTTGACAATATGCATTAACTATCTTAAAATGTTCATAAACATTGACCTACCAACTCAGTATCTAGAAATCTGTTTTTAGGATATAAACAGAAATGTCAACAAAGATTTAAGTATGAGGATATTCATTGATGTATCACTTATATTACTGGAAAAAAACAGAACCTCATATTTGCACAGTAGAGGCTAGACATAAATGACTAAGTACATCTATCCACAATATGGAATAAATTATAGCTATAAAAATATGTTTGTAGAAAAAATATAGAAAGACACACGCATAAAGCTATTTATTATGGCACTAAATCTAACAGAAAAAGGCTGGAAACTTCCACATTATCCCTCCATAGAGGACTGGTTGTATAAACTATATACATTTATATGATGGTGATCATTAACCACTAAAAAAAAATGACAGTTATCTCCAAATGTTGGTAAGCAATGAATTCAGTTTATATTGGTAGATAAAAAGAAAAGAAATGTGAAGAAACCATGTGTGTAACATGCAAATATTTATCTTAGAATGGGGGATATGTATTTATTTGTTCTTTATGTTTTAAAAATGGAAGAATAAATTAAAAACTAAAAATGGGTTACAGAGGGAAGGGTGGTGAGGCAGAAATAAAGCTAGACTTCTCTGAATATAACATCTTCCTCTATAGTTGGACTTAAAAACCTTGAAACTATTTTATGTAATTATAAAAACAAAAATTAAAAAAAAGGGAAATCCTCCAAAGGTCAAAAGCAAAGTAAAACAAGTTGACCAATTTTCAAGTTGGTGGCATAAGCACACAAAGAGGATAACTTTTAGTGACTCTGGAACCTAGTAAAATGACTATAAATCCTTAGGAAAATACTCTCAAAAGACAGAAGTTCAAAAAACTTAACTGCTTTCAGCAATTATATTGCTGGTGGTAGTATTTTCAGTGGTTTAAAAATGTATCACCACCTTCCAAAAGTGGAGCCTCATCTCTCTGCCCTTGAATTTGAGCCAGTTGTGCTGACCCACTTCTGCTGAAAAGTATGGACAGGATGCTGTGTGATTTCTGAAGCTGTATCATCATTGCTGTTTCCCCATCGTTCTCTTGGATCACTTGCTCTGGGACCAGACTTCATGCCTTGAGGACGTCCCACTAGCTCTCTGGAGAGGCCCATGTAGGAAAGGAGCTAGTGTCTCCTGCTGACAGCAGCACCAGCTTGCCAGCCATGCAGATGAGACACCGTGGAAGCAGATCCCTCAGCCTCGGTTGAGCCTTCAGATAACTGCAGCCCTGGCCAAATGCTTTATGGCAACTTTATGAGAAACACTAAGCATAAACGATGCTTTAGTGTTGCTTTAGGCCACTACATTTTAGGATAAGTTGTTGCTGAAGAAATATATAACTAGTACAGGATGTGTACCAGGACAAGGGTGCTGCCCTAAAATTTTTGAGTGGTTTTGGAACTGGGCAGTGGACAGGAGCTGAACATATTAATGAAAGCCTACAGTGCCTTGAGATGACTGTAAGTAGAAGTTCAAGGTCAAGAAGAGATTATCGTGGAAGAGTTTGTGAATGTGGTTTTGTCTGAGTGGGCACCAACAAGAATCAAAGGCGGTCCATAAAGTTTTGAAGAGAAATAAATTGGCAGAAGTACAGTATGCTTGGATTGAAAAGGGACAGGATTCGTAAAAACTGGTAAGAGGCCTTTGGACCCCGAAACCTCTACTGACAAGACGTGAGCTGAGATAACTCTGCAGCAGAAAACATAGGCTACCTTCATGCAAAAGAAAGGATGACCTAGAGGGTGGAACCAAGAGCTCAGAGGCTGGACTTGAAAGCTACAGAAACTAATTTTCTTTCTTTCTTTCTTTCTTCCTTCCTTCCTTCCTTCCTTCCTTCTTTCTTTTTTTCTTTCTTCCTTCCTTCTTTCTTTTCTTTTCTTTCTTTCTTTCTTTCCTTCTTTCTTTCTTTCTTTCTTTCTTCCTTGGTTTTAGAAACGTTATCACTTTATTTGTGATGGGGATTACCAGATATTACAACAGATGTGGGGTCTGTACAACAGAAATTTGTGTCTGGTACAACAGAAACTTCTGGGTCTGGATTATAGAGACCCATTTTCAAACCTGGAGTCCTAGACAAGGAACTTTCAGCATCTGTCCTGATGGATTTTACTGTCTTTTGCTTCTGTGTGTCTCCTATTTTCCTTTATTTTGAATGATGGGGGGGGTTCGTAGTAGTTACCCTATACTTATCTTACCCTTGGATGCTGTGTGTGTGTAAGTATAGGTGGCAATTAACTTTTCTTTTTAGATCATAGGTCTTCAGATTGCGAGGAATTGTACCCAAGGAGATGTACTACAGGACACCCAAGGCATCTCCTCCACACTTGTGCCTGGTTTAATAACAAGATCCTGGACTTCAAGCTGTAAAAGAATAAGACTTCCGTGTAGTCTTTGGAAGGGGTGAGTATATTTTACATTTATATTGCTAAGTTTTTTAAGCTATATAAGTTAGATGTAAGTTAATATTATAAGTTGCAACTAGAGAGAGGAAAGAAATATGCCTACAAATTCTTTGACCTTGCGCTTTCAGTAGGTAGAGACTAGTTCTCCTCTGGAATATGAGCCATACGTAGTGATTCCTTTACAACAGTAGAATGTGATAGACATGGCAATGTGTGATTTTTAAGGCTAGATTACCAAAGGTGTTGCCGTTTACACCTTGCATTCTTAAATAATTCACTTATGTTGGTGGCATTGGTGTAAGAGAAAGGAGCCACAAGTGTAAGATTGATGTGGTTTAAAAAAATGGTGTAGGAGTTCCTGTCGTGGCTCAGTGGTTAACGCATCCGACTAGGAACCATGAGGTTGCAGGTTCGATCCCTGGCCTCACTCAGTGGGTTAAGGATCCGGCATTGCCGTGAGCTGTGGTGTAGGTTGCAGACGCGGCTCGGATCTGGTGTTGCTGTGGCTGTGGCTCAGGCCGATGGCTGTAGCTCTGATTAGACCCCTAGCCTGGGAAAGTCCATATGCCGCGGGTGTGGCCCTAAAGTGACAAAAGACCAAAAAAAAAAAAAAATAATGTAATACTGAATTCAAATAGCAACAATTGCATTGGTGTATTTTATGTTAAGGAGAGGGCAGAGGAGAAGGAGGAAAAAGCAAAGTTTCTTAATTCTGTCCACAGAAAAGACCTTGAAAAAGGACTATCTTAAAACTCAGATTCTGTACAAAATTTCCCTTAAGAGCGAGCAAACTAGATCTCTTTGAAGAAATGGCTGGTTCTAGGTCTGGAGCAGAAAATTTTAAGATAAGCCTGAAATGCCTGATAAGGATGCGGGTTTTTTTAAGTACTAGGAAATAATGCTAGGATCTTCTAAAGGGCTCAGAAAGCAATGTAAAGGGGCTCCCACTGGCTGATGATGGGCCAATTGGAGCAAGATTAAGAATGATAACTGCAATGGATCGAAACACATCAAATATGTTTAAATCCATGCGTTCATAATGACACTGGAAAAACTAATTAGTTCCCTTTGGATCTTGCTTGGCACGTAATTCATTATTTTGATAACTAGCACATAAAGGGAATAAATTAGGCATTTATCCTGCCTTTCTCCTATGAACTGTGCCTCAGTATAATTAAATAGTCAATGAGGAGAAGTTTCTTTTTATAACTCCAGTTAACAAACGATGAAGGAATAATGGTCAAAAGAGAATATCAGCTTTTTGGAAATTCCTAATGAAATAATGGATCTGGGCCATGGTCACGGTGGATGTTGACATTCACGGAAAGACAGCCAGCTATGGGGCACCTCCTGGAAAGTCACAACAAAGCATTCTTAGCAAAGTCGCAACATGAATTTTGATCAAACTTTGAGAGGTAGCCGCTGATTCTTAGGAAATATAGGAGACAGAAGAATGTGAGAAATGAAAAAGTGGAGATCCAATTAGCAAAATCCAGGGTGTAGGAAACTCTGCAGGAAAAATGACCAGATCCTTTAACAAATAAATAAAACCGTGCTTAGAGAAAGGGAGGGGAAAATGAGAAAGAGAGAGAGGTCAAGTTTCAAAAAGTTTTTATAACATGCAAAAATGCCCAATATATAATAAACTAGGAAAATCAGAATATAAAATTGTATTTATAAAACAAATGCACCTTATTTTTAAAAGAGCTCAAAAGAAAAAAATGGATAAAAATAGTAACAATGTGTGTGGGTAGCAGGATTATTGGTGATGTTTGAATATTCTATATTTTTCAAATCTGCTTTAAGATACAGACATTCTTTTTATAATCACTATAGTGTATCATTCTTGAAATAAGGACAAATAGGTAAATCAGTAAAAAATACAGTGAAGCTGGGAAAAGCATATTACCTTAAAACATTTGCTTTTTCGTGGGGTGGCGCTGTGCTGCCCTTGAGAATGTGTTTTCTGTAAGAATTCTGATTAATCCCATTGGATTGTAGTATGTCAGTGGGTCCCATCTCCCTAGTAACAGGCATATATTTTATTAGGGGTCCTTTAAGGAAGACTTGAATTCAAAGGAATGAGCCAGCCCTCCTAACTTTGAAAAGGGTACGAGAAGTTGGCCCTCATATAACTATTCGTGGAGGTGACATCCGATATCAAGTCTGGCTTTTGGTAAAGGATGAACAGGAAAAGGAAACGAACAGTCGCAACATAGCCCAGGTTGGGTACAGATGGTCCAAAAGCAACAAGTTTATTCTGTCATGTTGCCAAGGCAACAGCAGCTGCTTCTGGCATCCGTCGCAGAGGGTGGGGGGAGGGGGGAAACAGAAATAAAGAGGCAGAATGATCCCGTACATCTTTGTTAGGAACATAGGAAAAAATACTGTATGATCTGGACTGTTTTCTGGGTGAATATGCTTCCTTCCGTAACACTTCAGGTGTCATCAGTGAATGGCAAATGGTGTTTTTCATATTATAATCTGCCTCAAACCAAATAGGACCCCAGTGCCTCTTGTCATGTCGTCATTTTTCCCTTCTGTGACTCCAAACAGTGGTGGACAGGGCTTTCTTACAGCTCTATCCCCTTGAGTGTTAAAACGCATTGATGTTTTCTGGTGACAGCCACTGAGATATCTATTCACGTGGTTGAAAGATGCTTATTATGTTTTGACTGTGTCTGGATTTGCAGGAGAAGAAGGGAAGGAGGGCATGGCTGTGGCCCTCCTCCTCCTTTGCCTCTCCCCCCGGTCCCTGCCTCCAGATGTTTTCACCTGCAAAGGAACAGGGTGAAGCAAGGAGAATGTGACAGTGAGGAAGGAGAGGGGGCGGCGGGTCTGGGGACTGTGCTGGAGAGATTTTCAGCCAAGGGCAAACCAGACAGTGGGTTCCCCGGCCATGAGGCAGCCCTCCTGGAGACACTGGGAGCCGAGTCAGGAGCTAGAAAGGCAGGGCTGGAGCCCAGCTCTGCATGGAATGGCCTTAGAGATGGAAGCTGGAGAGGAAGACAGAACTGTGGGGCAGTCGGTGGGGGAGGCCGAGCGGCAAAACCATTCTCCCAGTGGGGAAACTTTCCAGCTCTGACCCCCTGGCCCAGGGACAGATTCTCTCTCCTGAACCTCGTTCCATGTGTTCAGCACCTGAAATAGTCTCCGGGTAGTTTTTCACATGCTCGGAAGAGAATGCAGAGCCCTGCTCCTGCCTGGTTGGGACCGAATATTTTTGTAAATGCCAAATAGCTTTTACAACATCGCAGGTTGGCTTAGAATTCAAAGACCTGAACCTGAGAGTCAGGTAAGCCAGGAGAATGTGGCTCTGACCCCCTAGGTCTGCTGCTTCAGCGCCTTATTCATTATTTATTATATATCATCTCACTAGAGTCACGTTTACAAGGTTGGAGGCAGGTGGCCAGCCTCTCCAGGCCTTAGCCTTGTCAAGGGGGGCGCCAAGGCCACCCTCCTAGTGTTGGTTGTGCATCTGGCCCAGCACCTGGGACACTCCTATGATGATTCTCATTTGTCTTTGAACTTGTCTTGGAAAGGTGGGAAGGAACAGAGTTCACCTGTGCTTGCTTCTTGGCTTTGAAAGTGTCACTAGATCAGGTAGAAACCCTGACCAGAAAGCTCTGTCACAGGTTGGCAGTGGACCTGTACTAGGGTTCTCTAGAGAAACAGAACCAACAGATTTTAAGTATACTTAGCGTATCATATGTAATGTATATTATCTCTCTATTATCTATAGCTATAATTAAATATATCTATAGCCTCTGTGTATTATGGGGGGAGGGGATTGGAATTTATTTTGAGAACTTGACTCACACATCATGGATGCTGGCAAGTTCAAAATCCACAAGCTAGGCCAGCACACTAGAGGCTCAGGGAAGAGCCGATGCTGCAGTTCAAGTCCAAAGGCAGAGTCTGGAAGCAGAATTCCTCTTCTTCAGAGGAGATCTGTTTTTTTCTCTTTTGTCTTTTTAGGGCCACACTGTTTGCATATGGAAGTTCCCAGGCTAGAGGGTCCAATCAGAGCTGTAGCCCCCAGCCTACACCACAGCCACAGCAACGTGAGATCTGAGCCGCATCTGCAACCTAACCAGAGCTCACGGCAATGCCGGATCCTTAACCCACTGAGCGGGGTAAGGGATGGAACATGCGTCCTCATGGATGCTAGTCGGGTTCCTTAACCACTGAGCCATGACTTTTTTTTTCTATTAAGGCCCTCAAGTAACTGGATGAGGCCTGACCGCATTATGAGGGTAATTTGCTTTACTCAGTGTCTGCTGGTTTAAATGTTAAACTCATCAAAAAATTCATTCAGAGAAATACCTAGAATTAGGTTTGACCAAATCTCTGAGGACCGTGGCCTAGCCAAGTTGACAGATAAAACTGACCGTGACAGGGCCCCTTAGAGCGCTGTCCAAGCACTGGTTACCTCCTCACAAATATGTAACCATGACTCCCAAAGAGTCACTCACACAATAAATAAGTTCCATTAATGCAGCTGATTTCATGGCCTCTGCAGATTAGCTGGGACCAGATTTCAGTGTTTCTTCATTTGCACTGCACCCTTCTCTGGGGGCAAAGCAAAGAAAGCACATGGAAAGGAACGCTTTGGAATTCTGTCCAAAAGGCACGTTCTACCGCAGGTCCTCAGGTGGACAGGTATTTTATTCCCATCTCAAATATTCAGCAAAGGAGAGAAGTATCAAAAGAGAGCTGTAGACCGGGAACCAGAGGCTGACGGCTCTACCCTGCCATCTGGGGGAGGGGGGGTCTTAATCCATTGTAAGCCGGATAATCACACCTGCAGCAAGTCCGGTAGTGAGTGTCGCCATCATCTAGGTCCAAGGGCACGGAGATCGGTTACCCTTGAATCTGGAAAAGGGTCAAAAGCGGAAACCTTGCTGTCTCAGCAGAAAGTACTGCTGCTTTTCACACAGAAAGGGAGGGAAGAGGAAACTGAGGCACAGATCTCTGAGGCTGACCCTTCACTCTTTGCTTTCTCTGGAGCAAAATCGCGCTGTGTCCTGACAGCCCATCTCGGCTGTTCCTCCAGCTCGTGGCCACCGGCCCATCTTTCTTTCTTTGGCGCACGTGAGTGGGACAGAGCTCTTTCTGTAAGCTGCTGTCAGGCAAGGAGGGTGTCCTGGTTGGGAGTTCAAGGGCAAAGATGTTACAGAGGATTTTAAAAGGTGCCTCTCATGAGTCTAAGGGAAAAGATTCTCTTCGACACTGTTGCTAAAGTGTAAATCAGTACACACATGCTGAGCACAGTTTGGAAATAGTTAGCAAATGCCTCAAAAATGTGTATGTACCTAGTAATTCTGTTCTAAGGACTCTATCCTTAAGAAAGTGATAGACAAGTATGCAAATCAATATCTGGGGCTAGGCATTAGTGTCTTCTTTAAGAGTGAAAAGCTGCAAGCAACCTACATGTCCAATGATATCCAGCATTGAATAGATGAATTACAATCCATCTTGAGAGTAGAAAACTAGTTAAATATTAATAATAAAAAGATGATGTATATGTGTGTATATATATGTGTGTGTGTGTGTATAGGTAGATATTCATGATATATTAAGGGGAAAAGTAGGTAAAAAAATAAATACAGGTTTAATTCCATTAAAAATAGACACAGGAGTTCCCATCATGGTTCAGCAGTCAACAAATGCAGCTAGTATCCATGAGGTCATGGGTTCGATCCCCGGCCTCGCTCAGTGGGTTAAGGATCCGGCGTTGCCGTGAGCTGTGGTGTAGGTTGCAGACGTGGCTCGGATCCCGCTTTGCTGTGGCTGTGGTGTAGGCCGGCAGCTACAGCTCCAATTCAGCCCCATCCTGGGAACCTTTTATATTTTTATAAAACTAAAAAAGTGAAGACACGCAGGCATGTGAAAAGGTTTCTATGTGTCTTAGTTTGTCTGGGCTACCACAATAAAATACCATAGACAAAGTGTTGTATAAACAACAGCAATTTTTTTTTTTCTCATAGTTCTGGAGGCTGGAAAGTCCAAGGTCAAGACAGGGGCACATTTGGTGTCTGCCAAGGATCCACTTGCTGATTCTGGCAGCAGTTCCTTACATACTGTCTCCTTACATGGCCAAAGGGAGGAGAGAGCTCTCTGGGGTCTCTTTTATAAGAGAGTTCTGCCCTCGTGACCTAATCACTTCCCAAAGGCCCCACCTCCTAATACCATCACATGGGGGTTAGGATTTCAACCTATGAATTTTGGGGTGGGGCATAAACATTCAATCTGTAGCAGTGGATATAGACCGAAATACTTAGAGTAGAATTTTGGTTGGCTGATTATGTTTAATATCTGTATTTTCTATTTCCCTTCATTGAGTGTATGATTCTCCCCCCCCCTTTTTTTTCCATGTCTTTTTAGGGCCGCACCAGCAGCATATGGAAGTTCCCAGGCTAGGGGTCGCATCAGAGCTGCAGCTGCCAGCCTACACCACCGCAGTGCAGGATCTGAGCCACGTCTGCGACCTACACCACACTTCATGGCCATGCCGGATCCTTAGCCCAATGAGTAATGCCAGAGATCGAACCCACACCCTCATGGATACTAGTTGGGTTCTTAACCTGCTGAGCCACAACAGGAACACCCAAGTGTATGCTTACTTATATAACCAAAAAAATAAAGAGAAAATGCCTTTCCTAGATATTATTAACTGCCCTACAATCTGTCCGTCCTTGATTAGAAGGGTGAGTGCTGTGCATTCTTGAGGCCCATCAGGACATATGGGAAGAAAAATTGTTCTCAGTATCATTTGTCATTTTTCACCCTCCACTGGCATTTTAACATCAACGTTGATAGACTGATTTTCCCTCTCCTGGAAAAAGGAAAATCATCGCTGACACTAATGCCAGATAGCTCTTTCTAACAAGTCTAGATCCTGAGCCATTGCACTTTAAAGCGGCCAATTCATTCCATAAGAGGCCCTGGCACTCATATTGTCATAAAGACTGCAGTTCTTTGTTAACAAAAATTCATCAAGAAGTTTCTGGAGTTAATGGCAAAAACCACAAGTCAGGAATAGAAACAAAGATGACACTGAGAAATCTTGACAGGTGTGTGTGTGTGTGTGTGTGTGTGTTTCTGTAAGGAGTGTTGCTATTTTTCTTCCTCTTGGCCAACCATGAGAGCTGACATTTTTATTGTGGGTAATGACAGGGCTTGAAATGATGCTATCGCTTGATAAGTGTGGGGCGTTTCACCCCGAGTGCTCATCGCGTGGATAACCTCGAAAACAGCCAGCGCTTTTCAGATTGGACCCTGCGGAAAGGCCAGCATGTAATCATGTGACCCGGTTCTCCATTTGCCCCACTGACCTGGTATCAGAGATTTAATCTCCTGACAGCACGTCTGTTAGAACCACTCGAAGTCGTTTCAGGTTCTAGATCCAGGCACACCAAGCAGAAGGTCACTCCGTTTCCTTAAGAGACAGCGGGTGGTGAGCCGAGATGGAGCGAGCAGGGGTTGTGGGGAGGAGGTCAGCACGGGCCGTGTACCTGCGGCGGCTCCTGGGCTTCAGGAGGCTGGGGGGTCCGTGCTGTGATGGGGCTCTTGCCTCCTCCCATTCCCATGCAACCGTGGAGAGGACGCGTCCTCGTCTCACCATATCTCTGCCGCCTCCACCCCCTTCTAGCCTCTCTTTGCATTCCTCTCAGGCCATTTACCTCATCCTGCCTTGCGTTATAATAAAACACGAAGACTTCTTATTTTTATTTATTTATTTTTTTTCATTTTTCCATTATAGTTGGTTTTCAGATTTCTGTCAGTTTTCCAGCTGCACAGCATGGTGACCCAGTTACACATCCATACATGGATTCATCACAAATGATTAGATAGAGTTCCCGATGCTATAAGCAGGATCTCCTTGCTTTTCCAGCCCAAAGGCAACAGTCTACAACTATTAACCCCAGGCCTCCCTACCATCCCACTCCCTCCACCATCCTCTTGGCAACCACAAGTCTGTTCTCCAAGTCCGTGATTTTCTTTTTTGCAGAAAGGTTCATTTGTGCAGTATATTAGATTCCAGATATAAGTGATATCATATGGTATTCGTCTTTCTCCTTCTGACTTACTTCACTCAGTATGAGGGTGTCTAATTCCATCCATGTTGCTGCAAATGACATTATTTTATTCTTTTTTATGGCTGAGTAGTATTCCATCGTGTATATATACCACATCTTCCTAATTCAGTCATCTGTCGATGGACATTTGGGTTGTTTCCCTGTCTTGGCTATTGTGAATAGTGCTGCAATGAACGTGCGTGTGCAAGTATCTTTTTCAAAGAAATTTTTGTCCGGATATATGCCCAAGAGTGGGATTGCTGGGTCATATTGCTGGGTCATACAGTTTCTAAGGTATCTCCATACTGTTTTCCAAAATATGAACACTTCTTAGATGCTGACTAGATTGCAAGCCCCCTGAGGGCACTGACCATTTCTAAATTGGCGTGGCGTTGGCGATGTTCAGTACCTGGCAGATGTTCCATAAAAA
Organism: Catagonus wagneri; assembly: GCA_004024745.2. Taxonomy (NCBI): domain Eukaryota; kingdom Metazoa; phylum Chordata; class Mammalia; order Artiodactyla; family Tayassuidae; genus Catagonus; species Catagonus wagneri. The sequence continues at coordinate 24,589,682 of PVHT020004944.1, forward strand.
AGAAAATCATGAATGAATGAGTGAATCGCAGCCCTCAACCTGTACTCACTTTCACGGACAGAGAGAACAAGTTGAAGCCCTTTAGGAACCACAGTCTCATCTTTAGGAAAAGCAGTCTCCTCAGGCTTTAGGGATCTGTCTGATTCTTCCTTCTTAAGAGAAGCGCGGCTCCAGCTTCCCTGATGTCACCGCTTTGGTGTTTCCTCGCTCCTCCCCGCCCTGCGGAATAGGTGAATGCAGCAAGGCAATCCAAAGGGCTCCTTCTTCAAGGGCCCGTTTTCCATCTGGGACCCGGTCAGTTTCACTAGTCAGTTCCTCTTGGTACTCCGCTGGTGACAAGCTGTCTGGCGGTGGCTGGGCTGAGTCTTCATGTTTAATATCTATGACACGGATTCATGAAACCCATCCTTACGTATTTACGATTCAACTGTTATGGGTACAACCCTGAAAGGTAGAATATTCATATTTACAGAATTTTTGGACTGAATAGGAAAGTTATGGATTTTTCATAGTTTACAATTAGTTTTGATCATTTAATCCATCACCTTTTTTTTTTTTTAAGGCTGCACCCGCAGTATATGGAGGTTCCCAGGCTAGAGGTCTAATCGGAGCTACAGCTGCCGGCCTACGCCACAGCCACAGCAACGCCAGATCCGAGACACGTCTGCGACCTACACCACAGCTCACGGCAACACCAGATCCTTAACCCACTGAGCAAGGCCAGGGATCGAACCCGCAACCTCATGGTTCCTAGTCGGATTCGTTAACCACTGAGCCACGACGGGAACTCCCAATCCATCACTTTTAGGGACAAGACTGCACCACACCATTCCACAAACCTCCTCATCATCAACATCTCCCCCTTCTCCTCCTCCAGTCACCAGCCACGGCCTTTACCAAAGGCTCTGTGTACATGATGCTAGAGGCATAAAGCGAGCGCAAGAGAACCGTCGGGTCAATTTACTTGCATTCCTAGAACCGATTTTCATGGTGTAGTCTTACGTTGTGGGCTGAGACAGAAACTATAGCTGTCATGTCTAATGACATCCTCGCACTTTGTCACTTCTTTAAAGAACGTGCTAGTAACATGAATAGAATGTACAGCGATTTGCCAGCCTCGTGTCCCATCCTCTCTGCCAGAATCCAAAGGAGTGTGGCCAGAGGCAGACTCTGGGTGTTCCTGTTAAAAGTGGCCCTGGCCTCCCTGATGGGAACTCCTGGGAGGCGGGGGGCGCTGCCCCTGTAATTAAGCAGCGCCCCCCCCCCACAACTCAAGCTCCCCTAAGAAGCACCAGCCCTTCCTTGTCTGTTACCTGTAGGTCTTTCTTCAGTGAAGAATTCCCCTCTCTCCCTCATTTCAGATTTAAATGGAGCCTCACAAGTGACCCAAATCATTGGGCCAAATCCACAGGAATCATAAAGGGGGGATAAAAAATATTTCCAGGAGTGAGTTCCATATGGCAACGAATTCATACACTTTCTGTAGCTCCTCATTTCCTTCCATTATGTTAATTCTTCCAACTCAATAACCTAATTCCCTGCTCCCTACCGCACACATTCTTTTCCCCCTCGGGGAAGAACCTGATTGATGCTGAAGTCAGAATCCATCCAGTTTTGTGATGGTCTAAGTACTCCAGGCAATGGCCCCGCTGCCGCCAGTGGCTCTGTTAAGCCCGTGCTGCAACAACCAGGGCTTCGGCAGCCTCGGTTAGAGCTGCAGGGAGATCGGAGGGGCGTGCTAGGTGTGCATGGAGGAGTTTATTGGGCGCCACGTATCTTGGACAAACGCCAAGGTCAGGAAGTCTGCAGGGGGCTGTCTGCATACCTCCTCTGCGATCCATCTCAACCTGCCTTTGTGCCACTCGGGGAGGGGCAGCTCCAGCCTGTTGGCATCGCTCCCTTGCACAGTCTGCCTTAACTTGACACTTATTTATTATTCAATTATTAGAGTTATTGGATGTGCTCCTGGCTTATTACCTCCTGGGCGCATTTACAAGTAGGATGAGAAGAACCCACAGCAGCTTAATTTCTGTTGTTAGCGTGAAGTGTGTACTTCCCGTGAACCACTGTCTTGGTTTCATAAAGCTTGGACGGCATATTTATCTTCTCAAACCTTGGTTTTCCTGTTGGGGCTACCTAAGATGCAGATATGCGTCCTCTGTACCATGTAGGTTAGAAGCAGGCCTTACCGATCAACAGGCTGGGCTGAGAGCCACGAACTCCAGCTACTGGGGGAAGGACGCTCTGAGCTGAGACCTGCTCCTTGAAGGTAATACGCAGCTCCCGATCGCATGTGTACTTGCTTCACAGACTGTGTTGCCATGCCTTTTCGGCCTTTCTTGCAAGCTCATTCTCTCTCTTCAGTTTGTGGACAAACACATGTCTATGCAAACGGGTGTGTGTGACACACACACACACATACCCCACTGCAATATTGCAGCCTCCTATCTGCAACACAAAGATGCATTCGCAATTTTCTGGGAATGAAGGGGACACATTTCACGTCATCACAGCAGACCTCCCTTGTGCATTCTTGAGGAGGACAGAAAGGTCCCAGTTTCCTGTCTTGCTGTAGACCCGGATGCAGAAGGAAGGGCCTGAGGACAGATGGACAGGCTGCATCCGGGGTGGGTCTGCTCCTAGATGGTCCAGGATGCGTAGAGCACCAAGAATACAGAACGTTTCTTCTTCCTGCTTTGGAAGAGAAATGCTGGAATGAAGGGATCCTGAGAGCCCATGATTTATCATTCTGGCTGTACATTTTCAGTGATTGTCAAGAACACAGGGGAACACAGGAGTTCTGTCATCTCTTCCCCCTCATTTTCTCTCTCTCCTCCGTGCAGCCCGCCCCAGTGATTAGGCAGGGCACCGCTGTGACTAGGTCTCCTGGCATCTCTGCAGGATGCTCTGGAGCCCGACTGATGTCCTTGCCCCCTGGCAGCTCATGTCAGAGGCCCTGACCCCGTCTTCCAGCTCTGCCTTCTCGGGGTTCTGTTGTGGGAATAGGGCAGCTGGTAGCTCCGACCTCTCCTGGCGGTAACACCTGCTGCTTTATCCGCTTATCTTTCCAGGGCTTGAAGGGAATGTGTCCCAAAGTTCTTATGAGCAGCCAGAGCCCACCGTCCTCCGGCCACTGTCCGGAGAAGGACCTGGGACCAGCCCGAGGTAGAGGCTATTTGAGATAGTGCATGTGGGGGGTTTGGTGGATGAGCCGGTGTCCCTGTAGACAGCATTGCGTGGGCTGCCACTCTGGCCCACGAGGAAGTCACCATTTCTGAACTTGGGAGTTACAGGAAAGTCAGAGGGCAGCAAGGTCTTCTTCACTCCAGGAACCCCAAAAGGCGTGAACCACAGAGAGGTCTCCTTAGAGCAGATGTACGATGCACGTGCATTTGAGGTAAGGAATTTGCCTTGCTCTGCCCGGGCTCCGCCTCCACCGGTGAAAGCAAGGCTAACTCTGAAGCACTAGAGAGGAACGTTCTGAGTGATTTAGATAGTAAAGGAGTGCTTCTGCCGGTTGTCCATTGATTTCCTACTGCTGCGCTGTTATCTGGTGAGCCAGCAGCTCTTTCACCCCCAAGCTGCTCCCTCCACGTAATCAGCCAACCGCAACAGGCAGCGGCTGAACAAAATGCTGTTCCGTGGAAGCTCTGTTCCAGCACCATTTGCAGCTCAGCATCCCTGCCTTCTTAAGAGATGCATTTCTCACTCCCTGCTGCATCTGCAGATAGCTTCCCTTGCCAGTTTCCTGATGTTACACTTTGGTTTTTCTCTCGGAAACATTGTTATTCTCTCACACAAATACTGCAGCCCCGAACTGGTGCATCCAGGCTTTTCTCCCCCTCAGCTGTTTGAAGGGGACAATGCGGGCGCCTGATGCCACAGTATGATAACCAGCGATCACTCGCTGGACCCAGTTCCCAGAGGAAAAGCTTTGCCCTTGAGATGCAGATGGCTGATCCAGAACGGTCAGTACCAAGAGTAAGGTCTGACTTGGCCACATCCAGCTTCGCTGAGTATTTCAAACAGCCTTTCTGACCTAAGCAGGGTGGGCTGTCGGTATTTATCATTAGCCTAAGGCAGTATTCTTAAACTATAGGTCATGATCCATGAGGGGCTTCTGAAATCAGTTGAGTGGTTTACAACTAGCATTAAAAAATGGACAAGGGGCTTGGGATTGGCATATGAACACTGGAGTATATGGGTTGGGGACCTGCCGTATAGCACAGAGAACTCAACCCAATCTTCTGTGATGGTGTATAGGGGAAAAGAATCTGAAAAAGAATGCATGTATGTATATGCGTAAATGAATCGCCGTGTTGTACAGCCAAGTACAAACGCACAGTTTGTACAAGGCAAATCAACTATACTTCAATAAAACTTTTTAAAAAATGAAAAAAAAAGAATTTGAAAGTTCTCTTGTGGCCCAGCAGGTTAAAGATCCAGCATTGCCACAGCTCTGGTACAGGTCACAACTGCAGTGCAGGTTCGATCCCTGCCCCAGGAACTTCCACATGCCGTGGGTGTGGCCAAAAAAATAGAATTGAACCAAAGAGAACAAAAGAAACCTCTGAATACACATCATGTGATAAAGGTAGATTTCTTTGAGAAATTTTTGTTCTAGTGTCTATACACACACATAAGTCTATAAATGTCTGCCTTGGGGTAGGACCTAAAATGTATTTCTAATTTATATATCTTGAAGACTAATAGGAGTTCTTGTTGCGGCACAGCAGGAGTGAATCTGACTAGTGTCCATGAGGACGCAGGTTTGATCCCTGGCCTTGCTCAGTGGGTTGGGGATCTGGCATTGTCATGCGCTATGGTGTAAGTTGCAGATGTGGCTCGGATCCCGCGTTGCTGTGGCTGTGGCGCAGGCCAGCAGCTGCAGCTCGGATTCGAACCCTAGCCTGGGAACCTCCATATGCCTCGGGTGTGACCCTAAAAAAACAAAACAAAAAAAAAGGGCTAATAAAGCAAAATCCTGAGTCTCCATCACTATGGGGAAGAACTACGACAGAAGTGGTACCCTCTGGCAGCCATCTGAATGACCCTCCTCACTTCAGGTCTCCCCTCCCCCAAGAGGCAGCCACTCTGCTGACTTTGATGCTAATCATTCCCTTTTTTTCTCCTGTGGCATATGGAAGCTTCCAGGCTAGGGTACCAATCGGAGCTGCAGCTGCCAGCCTACACCACAGCCACAGCAATACCGGATCCAAGTCACATCTGTGACCTACATCACAGCTCACGGCAACGCCAGATCCTTAATGCACTGAGCGAGGCCAGGGATCGAACCTTCAACCTTGTGGATACCAGTTGGGTTCATTACTGCTGAGCCACAATGGGAACTCCTCCCTTCCTTTCTTTATGCTTTTACCGCCCACGTATACCTCAGGAAAAAGAGAGTTTGGTTTGACCTGTGTTTGAGTTCTTCATAACAGTTCTTCCGGGATCTGCTTCTTCCACTCAGCATTGTATTTGTGAGGTTTGTTCCTGTTGGTATAGTCCATTCATTTTCACTGCTGCCTGCTTTTCTTCCTATGACCGTGTCATGATCCACGGTCCATCCTGAGGCTAGTGGATGTGGGGGTGGTTCCAGACTGGGTGCTGGTAAACTGTCCTGCTACAAACCTTCTCCTGCAACTTTGACACACCTCCAGAGAACACACAGGAGAGGATGGTGGGTTTGTGCTTCCCGCGTGTCCTACCTGGTGAGGTGCGATTCAGTGATTGTACCCATTTGCCACCAGCCCACACATGGTTTTCTTCAAATGCATTTCTAACTGTGGGTGGTGATTTTAAAAAGTTGGAGGAGTTCCCTTTGTGGCTCAGTGGTTAACGAATCCGACTAAGAACCATGAGGTTGTGGGTTCGATCCCCGGCCTTGCTCAGTGGGTTAACGATCCGGCGTTGCTGTGAGCTGTGGTGTAGGTTGCAGACGCGGCTTGGATCCCGTGTTGCTGTGGCTGTGGCGAAGGCCGGCGGCTACAGCTCCTGTTAGACCCCTAGCCTGGGAACCTCCATATGCCGCGGGTGCGGCCCTAGATAAAGCAAGAAGAGAAAAAAAAAAGTTGGAAAACACTAGTCCAAAAATGTCTAAGATAAGAATGATACTTTCATAAAACTCAGAATTTTCTTACTGCCCTGTAGTGCTAATGGTAGTGTGTGTGTGTGTGTGTGTGTGTGTGTGTGTGTGTGTGTGTTAAGTGTGGTCGGAGGAAATTGTGCTTATTCCCTGCCATGCATGGAGCTCAATGCTTTTCTACTTTCTGGTATCACCTCCTAAATCTTCACCTCTGCCTTAGGAGATGTGGTTAATCCCACTGGATAGAAGAACTGAGGTTCAGAGGCAATAAAGAACTATCCAGGGTCCCAGGCAAGGGGCGTGCCGGGGCTGGAACTTGAACGCGGCTGAGCCTCTCTGTCCCCAGAGCCCGACCGTCTTCCCTACCTGAGGTGCTCTTCCCGGTGCCCCGGCGCCTCCAGGCTGTGCTCCTCAGCTCACTGGCCTGTGACCTTGACTTTCAGCTGCCCTGATGTCACAGCAAGGGAGGCAAATTCCAGCAAATCTCTCCCAGTATAAGGATGACCCAGATGAGAGCCCCTGGGGATAAGTAGCAGGAACAAGAGAGAAACTTGTGGTTTTAAGCTGCCAAGTTTGGGGAGCTCTTTGACTGCACCATAGAACCCAGCCAGTCCCCCCAGATACAGAAACTGGAGCGCATTCACGCGGTCTCCGTTTCTGAGGGCGTATTTTGAGTGTTTATTTGAGCGTCTAACATAGACGGAGGCTTTCTTTTGGAATAGACATTTCTCCTGACCACAAAGAGGTGAATCATGGGGGAGATGTTTCATTATCAAGGTGTTCTTAGAATGTTCTCAAAGCTTTAACAGTTCAGGCAATAATTAATATATTCAGACAGATTAGTCACTTACCAGCAAAATCCTCGATTTCTGTATCACTGCTGGAGGCAGAAATCTCACAGTGTTTAACTGACTTAATTAGCAGCTCTGGGTCCACAACTGAGATCGTTTATAAAGAAAATGGACAGGATGAGGTGGCAGGAAGGACCGGTCCCTAAAGACTGAGAAGACATGTTATCCAGGGAAAAGAAATAAAAGGGTTTCTGCATTATCCAATGGGGCTCACTTTCAAAGCGCCAGTCCCTGCAAGAATAAGGACTTACATTTAGCAAGCTACTCTGGAGAATCTTCAACCCTGCTCCACCCCAGGAGTATGTCCTGAGTCCTCAGGCCCTTGACCTTCAGCTGCTGAACTGCGAGCCCTGTCGGAGAGGCTACAAGTCAGGCAGGCATGACACAGATCTTTTATATACTGCATGCGATCTATTTTTGTAGGTTATATTTTTATATTAGGGTAGAGTTGATTTACCGTGTTGTGTTAGTTTTGGGTGTATAGCAGAGCGATTCAGTTTTACGTATATGTTCTTTTTCATTATAGGTTATTGCAAGATATGGACGATAGCTCCCTGTGCTACCCAGTGGGACCCTGTTGTTTATCTCTTTTATATGTAGTAGTTTGCATCTGCTAATCTCCAACTCATAATCATCCCTCTCCCTGTTTCCCCTTTGGTAACCAAAAATTTCTTTCCTGTGTCTGTAAGTCTCTTTCTGTTCTGTAAATAGGAGTATTTGTATCATATCTTAGATTCCACATGTAATTGCTATCGTGTGCTTGTCTTTCTTTGTCTGACTTACTTCACTTACCATAATAACCTCTAGGTCCATCCATGCTGCTGCAAATGGCATTATTTCACTCTTTTTTATGGCTGAATAGTATTCCATTGTGTATGTACGTACCACACCTTCTTTATCCATTCTGCATCATATATTATATACCACATATGTATGCTCTCTATAAAGAGATTTGATTCAGGGAATTGGTTTATGTGATTGTGGGAGCTGGCAAGCCCCAAACCTGTAGGGTAGGACAGAGGCTGAGGACTTAGACCCTGTGTTACAATCTGGAGGCAAATATTTCTTCTTCTCAGAAAACCTCAGTTATTGTTCGTCGGGCCTTCAGCTCATTGGATGAGATTGTTAAGGACTGAATTATGGCCCGCCAGAATGCGAATATTAAAATTCTAACTTCCAGCGTCTCTAAAGAGGTCATGGTGTGTATTCCAGTGTTCGTTGCAGCACTCTATGCAATAGCCAAGTCATGGAAACAGCCTAAATGCCCATCAACAGAGTAGTGGATAGGGAAGATCTGGAACATATATGCAATGGAATATTACTCAGCCATTAAAAGGAACAAAATAGCATTTATAGCAACATGGATGGACCTAGAAATTATCATGCGAAGTGAAACCAGTCAGACAATGAGACACCAACATCAAATGCTACCCCTTACATGTGGAAACTAAAAAAAGGACCCAGTGAACCTCTTTGCAGAACAGATAATGACTCACAGACTTTGGAAAACCTTTGGTTTTTCAAACAAGACAATCTGGGGGGTGGAGGGATGCACTGAGGGTTCGGGATGGAAATGCTATAAAACTGAGTTGTGATGACTTTTGTACACCTATAATTGTAATAAAATTCGTTGAGTAAAAAAAAAGAAATAATAAAGTAATTAATTAAAAAAAAGAGGTCATGATGGCTAAATGGGGTCAGAGTGGGGCCCCAATCCCACATGACTGGACGTGACACCGGGGAGGGACACACAGAGAAAAAGCCATGCAAGGACACAGAAAAGGTGTAAGCTAAGGAGAGAGACCTCAAGAGAAACCAAACCTGATGGCACCTTGATCTTAGACTTCCAGCCTCCAGAACTGTGCAAAGGAAATGTCTGTTGTTTAAGCGCCTGCCCACCCCCTGCCCCCCGTCTAGGGCATTTTGCTTTGGCAGCCTAAGCAAACTGATACAGAGGCCCACCTCCTTTTGAGGGTGACCTTCTTTATTTAAAGTCAACTAATAGCAGGTGTCAGTTGCATCTTCAAAGTACCTTCACAGCAACTGCTAGGCTAGGGTTTGACCAAACAAGTGGGCACCACAGCCCCACCTCACATCATCGAACACACGTCCATCAGCAGCCAATTGTGTGCCTCCCACACACGTGAGCTACGGTCTGCAGCCATGCTCCCTTGACATCGGGGCAAGTTTTGCCATTGAGATGAGTTTTTGGAGCTTGGGAATGATGGGGAGTGCTGAAAGGAGACCAAAGGTTGATTTCTCTTTCTTCACGGTTTTGGTTCTGGTGAGACTTGGTTGCCAGCGTGCAGGGAAAAAGCAGAAGGCTTTGATGCAGTCCTCTAGCGCGCTGCCAGGTGGTGAATGGCCCGTTTCTCCTGTATCTTTCACAATTACCCCCTCAGGCACCTATCATTATGCTCATTTTCTAGAAGAGGAATCTCAGCTCAGAGAGGGAAAGGAATTTGCTCCAAACACACAGCCACAGAGAGGCACAGTTTGGCAGAGCTCCTGACCAGCTCCTTGCAACACTGCCTCCTCCCACGAGGCGTGTGCCCAAAGGGAGCCAGTGTAACTGCTGTAACCCTGAAGCCGACATCGCCACCAAGCCATCGATACTCTGCTGCAGTCCTTCCGTTTGGGTCTGTCCCCCAGATCGCGGCTGGCGTGTGCATTCACTTCCTCCCAGTCCTTAGTGGCTCCCCGTTCATGACTCGGGGTGGGCAGCGAGCCTTCTCCTAGCACCCAAAGCCCCCCAGGGCTTGACTGAGATGGGAGGGTTGCTGGTATTTTTTGCTTTGAGGTTTTCACTTCATTTCACTGCTTCTTTCCAGTCCCTCTTTGCTCCGCCCCCCCCACAGACCTCCCCTGCCCCCAGGCTGCTGTGGTCATCCCTCCCAGGGTGCTGAAGGGAGCTTGTGATTTGCTGTGTTTTGTTTTTGTTTTTATTTTCCTTTTTAAGGCCACACCTTGTCGTATGGAAGTTGAATCCGAACTGCAGCTGCCAGCTTATGCCACAGACACAGCACATGGGATCCAAGCCGCATCTGCAACCGCTGCGGCTTGCGGCAACCAACCCTGGATCCTTAACCCACTGAGTGAGGCCAGAGGTCAAACCTGAATCCTCGGAGACACTATGGCAGGTCCTTAAGCCACTGAGCCACAACGGGAACTCCTGGAGCTTGTGGTGTGATAGAAGCAAGGAAGGCCCTGGAGTCTTACTGGCCCCCATTTATCATCCGGGTTAATTTCTATAAGTTATTTACTCAGTCTGAGCCATTTGTCTTGTATGAGATGGACAGGGTTGAACCTGCTTCTCAGGGGTCTATGTGAAGATGCAGAAAGACAAGGCATATAAAACACTTGTCATATATAACTTTAAGAAATACCATTTCCGGAGTTCCCGTCGTGGCGCAGCAGGAACGAATCCAACTAGGAACCATGAGGTTGCAGGTTTGATCCCTGGCCTTGCTCAGTGGGTTAAGCATCCGGCGTTGCCCTGAGCTGTGGTGTAGGTCGCAGATGTCGCTTGGATCTGGCATTGCTGTGGCTGTGGCGAAGGCCGGTGGCTACAGCTCCTGTTAGACCCCTAGCCTGGGAACCTCCATATGCCATGGGTGTGGCCCTAAAAAGACAATAAATAAATAAATAAAATACTATTTCCTTCCCGCTTCAAGGGAACCCACGAGCCAGAGGCTGGAGCAGGCTTGTCCTTGCTCTGCAAGGTCGGTGGTCAATGAACGGTCTCACATCTCTGGCCCCGTTCGCTCCCAGAACAGCAGAAGCACCTTTGTGGCCGTCAGCACCTGTCCCAGGGCTGCGGACCAGCGCTCCCCTGGAAAGCTCTTCCACGATCGACATGCTTTTTTTTTTTTTATCCCTGGTGGTAGGGCTGGAAGCGAAACTCCACAGGCTTGAAAAACTGTCAAGTGGAGTCTCACTGAAATTGCTTTTTTTTTTTTCATTTTTAATTTGAAGAAAACAAAAGCCCAAACCCTGCAGTGGAAGATTCATCAAATAACTGACTGCACTTGCCATTCTAAGTGGTAATTGAATACAGCACTGCAAGCCACCTTTACAGCAGCTTAGCCCAGCCCCTCCCTAGGGCCCATCCTGAACCGGGGCGGCTGTGCTCCCTGCACTGAGAGCCTGGGCAGCCCAGCACCCTCCAAGGAGAAGCCGGACACCCTCCAAGGTTTGCCACCCCCGACAAAAACCAACTACATCACAGATATGGTTGTTTAGCGACTTTACAGTTCCACGCAGATCACTTTAGCTTCAGGGGTAGAATCTGGAGCTGTTCAGAGAGAAAACCAAATGCGTTTGAAGGCAGCCTAAGGACTGACCAGTGTCGCGTGTGCCTCGGATCTTAATTCTCGGGGATCTGAAAGGTGGTTTGCGATCTTTGGGACTGAACGACCCTTCCTTCTCTCCCTGGCCTTTCCAAATTTACAGTGGGTTTTCTCTTTGCGGAGTTCACCCTGGTTAAGGATGCCATGGTTCTTATTAATGAAAAACTGAAATGGATTTATTTCTTAGTTTAATACGTTAATTGCACTATTATTAGTTTTTCCATATGGAATGAAATCACCAGGGACACTTTTGAATTTATTTATTTATTTATTTGGTAAACAGTGATGCTGTTTATTTAAAATGTTACTCCAAGAAATATATAGATAATTGTCTTATATAGATAATTGTCATATATAATTGTCACGTATAGATAATGTGTATACATAATTTGTCATGTAATTGCCATATATAGATATCATCATATATATAATTGTCATATATGTATGTGTGTGTACATATATATAAAATTGTCATCTATAAATAACCATTACCACACTAAACCAGGTGCCTTCTACCAAATGGCAGCCTCTTCTTGGGTTCTCACCTTCACTAGTGACACTTTTTAAAAAAAAGTTTTGGTATAATACACATAACATCAAGTTTACCATCGTAACTCTTTTCTAAGTGTACAGTTTAGTGGCGTTAAGTATAATCATGTTTTGCTCTTGGAGACACTTTTGCACATCCCCCTACTCCCACCTCCAGCAGGCTGGACTCACTGGAAGTGACACAGCAGACGGTGTTGCGGCACTGCTATTTCTGCTGGTCCCATTCCGCATCTCTCGGGATAAGGTGCTTTTAGCTCGCGAGGGTCTCTCTTCCATTTGAACGGTCACTGCACCATCAAACGCTGTCACTTGGGCCAAGCACCCTCAGGACAGAGGGGTGGTTTCGCTCTTTCTAATGCGTGGTGGTTCTTTCCACAAAGACTGCCAAGAATAAGGGGAAGTTCTAAGAGGGGTAGGAAGCAGAGTTTATGGGGGAGATCTGTACGCCTCTGGGGCTCACCCTGGTGCAGATGTCATCCCAGTCGCTGTTTAGAAATATCCTCCATCGGGCGGTCGCCCCCTGACAGATGAGGAAACTGACCCAGAGAGGTTAAGGAACAAGGGCACACAGCGGGGATCGAACTCCAGGTTCCAATGAACTCAAAATCCAATATGGCACATGGCCTAAGAGGAATGGCACTCAGAAAGGCGGGAGTAGTCTAGGAGGGAGACCGGAGGGTGAGTGAGTAAGAGGGAAAGGAAAGAGCACGGGTCTCCTTTTCCCGGGGGAATCAACTGTGTCCGTCTGCTCTTAAGGGCGCTCACAGGGTCTTTCTCTAACTGGGGCTCTTTCTTCTGATGAGACCTCCCCAGAAGGACTTCCGGGCCTGCTGCCCCTAGTTGGGAGTCTGATTAGAGACATTTCCATTTACTGGATCGCTTGTATTCTCCTGCTCAAAGGGTCGCTCCAAGCTGTAGGCAGAGTTGGTGACTCTGCCTTAAATTGAAACAGCAACTAGGAGTTCCTGTCGTGGCGCAGCAGTTAACGAACCCAACTAAGAACTGTAAGGTTTCGATCCCTGGCCTTGCTCAGTAGGTTTACGATCCAGCATTGCCATGAGCTGTGGTATAGGCTGCAGATGCAGCTTGGATCTGGTGTTGCTGTGGCTGTGGCGTAGGCCAGCAGCTGTAGCTCCAATTCGACTCCTAGCCTGGGAACCTCCATATGCCACAGATGCGGCCCTAAAAGGCAAAAAAAAAAAAAGCTACCTTTTTTTTGGGGGGGAGGGGGCCAAATCAGAGTCTACACCACAGCCACAGCAACACAGGATCCGTGCCTGGTCTGCAACCCACACCACAGCTCACAACACCACCAGATCCTTAACCCACTGAGCGAGGCCAGGAATCGAACCCGAGTCCTCGTGGATACTGGTCGGGTTCATTACCACTGAGCCATGATGGGAACTCCCCAAACAGCACCTATTTGTCAGGATACATTTTCTTAACTGAGGTACATTCGTCTCCGCATGTTGGAATGGCTCCCTCTGGTTGAAAATGCCCGAGAGTTAGCACGGCAACGCTTTTCTGCTGTAAGGCGAGAGGAGATCTTTAAAGGAAATTCCAAATTGCTGTGGCCACTTCCAGCCACAGGCCCACACTGGGATTTGCTTGGGGAACCAACCTGAGGACCCTGGCCTAGGGGCTGAAAGGCCGGGAGGAAAAGCCCACAGTACCAGACACATGCAGGAGACGTCTGTGTAGCCTCAGGACTGGGCTTGCAGCGTCTTCATCAGCCCTGCTCATTTCCTCTGTCTACAGGGCTCAAAGTCAAACACTTAAGAGTAGATTTATTTCTTACAGAAAAGGACTGAAGGCCAAGTTAGGGAAGAGGCAGCTGGCTCAGTAACGGTGGATAAAAGAAAATAGAGACAGTGGAAGGTCTGAAAACTGGAATTGGGTTTTGATAAAGGATTAAGGTAGTTTCCAAGAGAGCGCGATGATATATTAATATTTTCCCTTCCTTTCTCTTTTTCTTTCTTCCTTTCTTTCCTTCATTCTCTTTCTTTCTTTCCTTTCGCTCTCTCTTTCCCTTTCCTCCTCCCTCCTTTCCTTCCTTCCTTCTCTTCCTGTCTTCCCTCCCTTCTTTTCTTGGAAATGGAATAGGAACGTAAACAGTCAAAACATTTGGATTATATATGTCGTGGTCTCTGCACGCGGGTGGAAAAAGAATTTCCCAGATTTAAATCAAGGTGTAGAAAAGACAAGTTAATTGAGGCAAGAGATGTGTCAACCCAAGCGGACTGACTTCCTGATAATCAGAGAGATCTGACTCTGGGTGCATGGTCGTGTCTGTTTTTACAGCCCAAAGACAAAGGAGTGTGAGGATTGGTCTTGCCATACATCTGTTGACCTGCCGATTGGTTGGGGGAAGGATGGGGTTTTCTGATACGCTTGCTGATTGGTTGGGGAAGGATGGGGTTTTCTGATACGCTTGCTGATTGGTTGGGGAAGGATGGGGTTTTCTGATACGCTTGCTGGTTGGTTGGGTAAGGATGGGGTTTTCTGACACTCTTGCTAGTTGGTTGGGGAAGGATGGGGTTTTCTGAGACTCTTGCTGTTTGGCTGGGGAAGGGTGGGGTCTTCTGATAGACTTGCTGGTTGGTTGGGGGCATATGTTGACACAATAGGGGTGGGGTAAGGAGTGGGCTACATACCTTTCCTAGTAGGGGGCAGGAAGGAGTAGGCCAAGTTGCTGGGGTGCAGAGGTCCTTAGGAACATTGTGACAATTACAGTGAGACAGGGGGGCTGATAAGGGCCTGGCAATTCTTATCTCCGCTGGAGGCTTTTTGAGTTTGGTCTCCTTGGAGAAGCCTTGAAGTTCAACAAAAGCAAATTTTAAATTTACAGGAACTCCCCGTCCAGGATTTAATTAGTGCCGTGACCCACTTAAAGATGGCAGACAGCACACCTTAGCATTTAGAAGCTGTACAAGCTCAGTTAACGTGTGAGTGTAGGGTTTGGTGGGTGTGTGTAGGAAAGGTCTGAGAATGTTACAGAAGCATCAGCCCTTGCCGCTCCTTCGCCTTTTTTAAACATGGTCCCGCTGGTGTTTTCATTGGCCGTGGCCACCCAAGAGGACTCCAGAAGAATCGGCCATTTGCCTTCCCCCGCCCCCATCCTTTCTACCTACCAGATCATCACAGCCTGACCCAGAGCAGAGACAGTGTAGACCCTTGCAGTAAGGGTTTCAGAAGACCCGGCCAAAGAACTCCGGACCTGGAAAACTCAAAAGAACTCAACATTCACTTTTGTCATAGGTCGTTGCATTAGCTTCCTAGGGAAGCTGAAATGAAGGACCCCAAACTGGGTGGCTTAAAGGAACAGGAATTTATATGCTCACAGTTCTGAGGCGAAGAGTCCAAAATGCAGATGTCAGCGGGCTGGGTTCCCTCCGGAGGCTCTGAGAGAGAACCTTCCTCTGCCTCTGTCCCTGGTCCTGGGGGTTGCGGCAATTCCTGGCGTTCCTGGCCTTGTAGACACGTCCCTCCTGTCCCTGCCCCCACCTCCCCGTGGCCGCCTCCCCACGTGGGTCTGTGACACCCCTCCTCTTCTCGCAGGGGCGCCAGTCGTAATGGATCAGGGCGCGCCCTCGTCCGGGACGACCTCGTCCGAACTTGACCTCATCCGCAGATTCGATTTCCAAATGGGGTCGCGAGCACAGGTCGGGGAGGGAAGGTTAGAGCACGCGCATGCCTTTTCGGGAAGCATAGTTCGACTCAGCTGTTTCAGTTGGGTTCCTCCTGACACGGACCCTGAGACGGACTTTTGGATGCAAAGAGCGTCTTCGGGAGCTGATCCCAGCAAGCGCTGGCAAGTAGGTGGGGAAGTGAGAAAGCTGAGGAGAGGAAGCCAAAATGGACAGCATTGATGAATAGGACAGTGAGCACGGGGGTTTGGTCCTGCCAGGGACCTCCTGGAGACCACTAGAATATTCCACCCGAGGAGGCTGGAGTGTTTATCCTCAGCCCCTCCTCTGCAATTGACCTTGGGCTGCTGCCCTCCAGCAGGTTGAGTCCACCTGAGAAAGCTGCGGGGTAACAGCGGGAGCTGTGGCAGGTGTGGCTGCCTGCGGGAATTCTGAGGACCACAGCGGCACCGCCGACAGTGTCTGCTACAACCTCGGATAACAGGGCTTCCTCTCATAGTGAGAATAAGGAGATTTTATAAGTCATTTCAATTCCTTTTTGAATATTGGCAGGGTTGGCTGGTAACCATTGTTTAATAATAAATCACGAGTAAAAAAGATATTTTACTCCTAAATCACTTTCTTCAGATATTGCTCAATGAGAGAGAACCCCAAATATTTTCCTTTTTTTAAAAGTTTTAAGTGTAGTTAATTTACCAGGTTGTGATCATTTCTGCTGTACAACAGAGGAACCCAGTCATACACACACACACACACATCTGAAACTGACAGTATTAATGGCCTGTGTTGTGTCCCACCGAGCGGAGAAAATCCACGAACACTCAATCTGCTGGCAGTTTTATTAGCCGATCAGCGACTGCATCCAACCCAGGCATGGGATAGGAGTGCAGCCCCGAGTCAAAGTAGGGCTAGACTTATAAAGGCTCAAACCATAAGCAGATGGTGTTTTGCACAAGTTAGCAAGCAGTTACAGAAGCCATAAATTCGCAGTTAGCACAGCAAAAACAAGATAAGGACAAGAGGAGGGGATCAGGCTTTCAGAACTGGGCAAGGTAGGGCTTGCAAAACAGGATTAATCTTTTAGTCCTGCAGAACAGTATTTTTTTTTTAGGGATCAGGGACGAGGTCTGAGTTAAGATGACTTCCCTTAGAATCAAAATGGATCCACTATGGCTAAATTTAACGGGGTCCGAATATCCCTCTGAGTTGGATCTTAACAGTCTGAACCTAGCCAGAACACAGATTGGGGCTTGAACCCACGTGCCGGGACTCGAACCCAGCCTAGACCCAGATTGGGACTTGAACCCACAGTTTTAAATTAGAATCACACACCCTGTTTCTGGACTCACTGAGGTTCAGGTTCTTCACGTCTCCACGCAGAAAGAATTCAGCAAGAGACAAAGTGATCGGCGAGAAATAGATTTATTAAGATAGGATGCTTGTAATGGCTGAGTAATATTCCATTGTGTGTTTGTACCAGATCTTCCCTATCCACTCCTCTGTCGATGGGCATTTAGGTTGTTTCCATGACCTGGCTATTGTATAGAGTGCTGCAGTGAACACTGGAGTTCATGTGTCTTTTCGAGTCATGCTTTCCTCTGGATAGATGTCCAGGAGTGGGATTGCTGGATCAAACGGTAATTCTATTTTGAGTTTTCTAAGGAATCTCCAAACAGTTTTCCACAGTGGCTGCACCAATTTGCATTCCCACCAACAGTTTAATAGGGATTCTTTTTCTCTACACCCTCTCCAGCACTTATTGTTTGTAGACTTTTTGATGATGGTCATTCTGGCTGGTGTAAGGTGGTACCTCATAGTGGTTTTGATTTGCATTTCCCTAATAACGAGTGATGTTGAACATCTTTTCATGTGTTTTTTGGTCATCTGTATGTCTTCTTTGGAGAACTGTCTGTTTAGATCTTCTGCCCATTTTTGGATGTGATTGTTTGTTTTTTGGTATTGAGCTGTAGGAGGTGTTTGTAAATTTTGGAGATTAATCCCTTGTCAGCTGAATCATTTGCAAATATTTGCTCCCATTCTGTGGGTTGTCTTTTCATTTTGTTTCGGGTTTCCTTTGCTGTGCAGAAACTTTTAAGTTTAATTAAGTCCCAATTGTTTATTTTTCTTTTTATTGTCATCACTCTGACAGATGGATCTGAGAAGATGTTGCTGTCATTTATGTCGGAGAGTGTTTGGCCTATGTTTTCCTCTAAGAGTTTTATAGTATCTGGTCTTATATCTGGGACTTTAATCCATTTTGAGTTTATTTTTGTGCATAGTGTTAGGTAGCATTCTAGTCTCGTTAAAAGGAATGAAATAACAACATTTGTAGAAACATGGATGGACCTAGAAATTATCATGCAAAGTGAAACCAGTCAGACAATTAGACAGCAACATCCAATGCTACAGCTTACATGTGGAAACTAAAAAGACATAATGAACTTCTTTGCAGAACAGATAATGACTCACAGACTTTGGAAAACCTATGGTTTCCAAATAAGACAATCTGGGGGATGGGGGGATGCACTGAAAGTTTGGGACGGAAATGCTGTCAAATTGAGTTGTGATGATTTTTGTACACCTGTAATTGTAATAAAATTCATTAAGCAATGGGAAAAAAAATACATAGGATGCTTGTGAGAGATGCAGGCGGGCAGGCACGGAAGCTGTGCCCCGAGGATCCGGTGGGCTACAGTTTTATCCTCCAAGGGGAGTGGGGGTTGGAAAAGCCCGCCTCTGCCTTTCTGGGAGTAGCAGCATCTCCTTAGTATCCGGTGAGCTGTGTATTCAAATCCGCAGAAGGGTGGTCCTCAAACTCCTGCCCTAGGTCTGAATATGAATGCAGAACTCATCCCATCCCCACCCAAAGACCGGCAATTCTCGTGCCTCCAACTAATCGAGCAAGCCTGCCTGGTGCTGATGGCTTTCCTGAGTGATCTCCCAAAGTCCCCTGGATTTCCCTCTCTATCTCTGATCCTCTACCGGGACTTTACAACTACCTGTGCCTACCCCATCCCTGTCGCATCCATTCCCCCTCAGATTCTTTGTCCCACGCAGATGATCGCAGAATATTGGGTAGAGCTCTCTGTGCTGTACAGAAGATTCCTGCCGGCCAGTCATTCCATATACCTGAGTGTGCAGTTCAGGTATTTTCAGATTGATAGCTGCATTATCTGAACTTGAAAAAGCCTTGTTCCTGACATATATATATTTTTTTCTTTCTTTCTTTCTCATCCACCCCCGTGGCATATGGAAATTCCCAGGCCAGGGATTGAAACTGAGCTTAAGCTGTGACCTCTGCCCCAGCTGCAGCCAGATCCTTAACCCACTGGGCTAAGCTGGTGATCGAACCTGCTCTTCCACGGAGACAAGTTGGATCATGAACCCACTGCACCACAGCGGAAACTCAGGACTTATCTTTTCATCTTCTCCCCAGTTTGAGCAGCAGGCCTGTGCCTTCTTCCCCTGATGAGCCCAGAGCCATGCTGGTAAATTCCTATTTGATCTTGAAACCCAAGTCGCATCTCCGATTGACTCTGGGCGACTGCCAGTCATCGTGTAGCACCGGGCGGAGTGCCTTGCACATGAAGGTTATACCATAAATGTTAATGAATGAATGAATGAGGCCTCCTTGAATATTTCAAGCTCTCCCTACCACACAATAGGAAAGTCACCCTCTTCACAAGAAAACCGCACAATTCATTATTCTTCAAAGTGTGCCACAGTCCAGGACAGACTTTATATTCGCACAAACACCTTGAAAACTTACTGACAATTTGTTCGGATGTCACTGAAAAGGCCGAAGTGTGAGCCATCTTTCCGCCCACAGTATGAGTGCTTTTTGATGTGCAGCTGCGTCGCTGCTTTCTCCAGGACTGGCAGGATTCTGTTCAGAGCCTTATCTTCGGCTCTGGCTCAGCTTGAGATCTTCCCTCAAAGAAGTCAGAGGAGGCAGCCCTGGCCCACCCCCCCACAGCAGGCCTGTCCCTTTGTCACTTGAGCATCACAGTGGGTCACAGCTCCCCTCTCTGAACGGTGCTTCCACTGCTCCTTGTGCAGACGTGGGGTAAATGCAGAGTTCCTGTCCAGTGTCAGAAGTTTCTTTTTCTTTTTTTTTTATAGGTTCATTTTATTTTATTTTTATTTTAGGGCCACACCCACAGCATATGGAGGTTCCCAGGCTAGGGGAACCAGTTGGAGCTGGAGCTGTCAGCCTACACGAACGAGGGATCTGAGCTGCATCTGTGACCTACACCACAGCTCACGGCAACGCCGGATCCTTAACCCACTGAGCGAGGCCAGGGATCCAACCTGAATCCTCATGGATGCTACTCAGATTCGTTTCCACTGAGCCACGACGGGAACTCCAGAACTTTTGTTTTCTTTTTCTGGGTTTCTGCAGGAGCTGAGGAATATCTAAAGCACCAGCCACCTATCTTTAAATTATCCAATGTTGCCTTCACGAATTCTTCTATGATTGCACGAAACCCAGTGCTACTGTGGGAACCAGTTCTAGAACAATCATCACCCCCAGTTTCTTCTCCATTGTCACTGCCCGTCTTGTCATCACTGTCAGCGCCTGTAACAGTGGTCACGCACTGAACAGTGTGAGTTGTTTTCCTTGGAGCTGGAGATAACAGGACTCTTGAGGCTGTCACCTTGAATTCTATTACATTGGCATATTTTTTCACAACCAGTTTTTGAACGTCCACCCTGTGATTCAATATTTATTGCAGGCCCGTTGCGCCAAGAGTATATTGGCAAAAATGACCCAGTTCCCCACAAATGTTCCTAGTCATCATAGCCAAAGGGTCAAAACGACTAAAATATCCTTCAACAAATGAATGGATAAATAAAAAATGCTATATGCAATAGCATATTACTCAGCTACAAGAAGTGCAGATACGTGCTACGACATGGATAAACCTTGAAAACGGTATGCTAAGTGAAAGAAGCCAGACATGAAAGGCCACGTGTTATATGATTTAATACAACTGTCCAGAATAGGGAAAGCTACTACAGAGACAGAATGCAAATTGGTTGATGCCCCGGCTGAGGGGAGGGGTACAAGAGTGACTCCTGGATGGGGACAGGATTTCCTTTTGATGAACAGGTCTTGGAACTTGATAGAGGTGGTGGTTGCATAACACTGTGAATGCCACTGAATTGTATGCTTCAAAATGGCTCGTTTTCGGGAGTTCCCGGCATGGCTCAGTGGAAACAAATCTGCCTAGCATACATGAGGACGCAGGTTCGATCCCTGGCTTCGCTCAGTGGGTTAAAGATCTGGCGTTGCCACGAGCTGTGGTGTAGGTCGCAGATGCGGCTCGGGTCTGGCATTGCTGTGGCCGTGGCTGTGGCCAGGAGCTATTGCTCAGATTGAAACACTAGCCTGGGAACCTCCATATGCTGCGGGTGTAGCCCTAGAAAGACAAAAAAATAAAATGGCTCATTTTATCTTATTTGAATTTGCCTCAATAAAAAAAAATTAAGTTCCTATTCCCCACAGTCTATTATTCCCAAAGTTTCACGTTCAAAGTTGCACAGGCCCCCCAAAATCTATACTGTAAAGGGGGAGACAGACATCAGTCTTGCAGTGGAGGCAGTAATTAATATCACCGAGAGCTTTAAAGTGGGTGGAAAAGGACATGAAAACTATCAATAGACGAAAGCCAACATGGGATTAGCAGAGAATTTAGGCACCGTGGCACTGTGGCGTTCTTGGCCCCCTCCTTAATTAGCAGAGTTGTTTTGTGTTGGGTTTCATTAGCAGCACTTGGCAGCCAGTGGGCCAGCTGGTGGAGGACGAAGAAATGTACGGATGAAAGAGATGAAGACTGCCTGCTGACCAGCCTACCGCCTGCCGGCTTGCGTTCTAATGGGGGCAGAGATCTGCCTGCAGATGGTACTGAGAAATGAGGTAGAATAATAAATGCCGTGGGAGAAAGTCACATCCAGCTCCTTGGTGTACGCCCAGGAGGCGGCAGGCAAATAGTCTCCATTCAAGAGAAAGAATGGCTTTATACCCATGCAGGGCCCAAGAGTGAATGCCAAGGGCTTAACAGGACTCCATACTCCAGACCTTGTACTGAAAGCTTATTTGATCCTATTGGTAAGGGAGGCCAGTTAGGTGCATGGCAAAGTATGCTCCCCAGTTAGAACAGCAACCTGTGAAGGATTAAGGAAGTACCCCAGATGCTGGTTGATTCCAGTCTTATTTTTCTCTCCCCAAGAGATGCCCAACCTGGCTTTCCACATCCCCAGGCATCTTCCAGGAGGCATTGAATGGTGGGAGTTTCGCTCTGCTGGAGAGGGTGGCTCCATGCTTTGCCTGAAGTCTCTCTCACTCAGCCTTTAAAATCGTCATTATGGGGAGTTCCCACTGTGGCTCAGTCGTAACAAATGCAACGAGCATCCATGAGGATGCGGGTTGGATCCCTGGCCTTATTCAGTGGGTTAAGGATCCGGCGTTGCTGTGAGCTGGGGCGTAGGTCACAGATGTGGCTGTGGTGTAGGCCGGCAGCTGAAGCTCCAATTCCACCCCTAGGCTGGGAGCTTCCATTTGCTGCACGTGCAGCCCTAAAAAAGCAAAAACAAAACAAAACAAAAAACCCAAAAAATAAAAATAAAAAAACAAGGATTATGACCACCTCTCTTTTGCAGATGAGGCCGAGAAAGAGTAAATGATTTGCCCAAATAACCCAGCCAATAAGCAATGGAATCAGGATTTGAACCAAGAATGGTGTAATGTCACAAGTTCCCCTGCGGGCCCTCAACCCCATTTGGCTAAGAATTGATGCTACAGGGCACAGCCCTTAATTTGGACAAGGCTTCTAACTGGAACGATAAAAGAAAAAAGCTTAGCATAAGGTTGAAAATGTTGACAAGCTATTGCTGGATCTATATTCCTGGACATTCTCAGGAGATGGGCAGCCATGCTCTGGCCAGGCAGCCTCCATCCTGCACAGGACCTCCCTGCCTCTCCACCCCGCCCCCATCCCTGACCTTGACCGCTGCTCAAAGTTGTATCCTCAAGCTCAGAGCTACCGCTTGTGAAGCTTGTAATGAAGAACAAAGTGTATGCTGATCAGAGTTACACTCCCTCACCATGAAAACGGCAGCACTGGCATTAAAAAAATTCATCGTCTTCTAATAACGAAACTATGCACAGAGAGCCGAGCTGCCTAGAGTCTCAGGCTTGTGCAAACATTGCTTCTGGAATGTTGGCAACAGAGGCTCAGGAAAGCGAGAAGGTGACTTGGACTGGGGTCTCTGCGGTTAAAAGAAGCAAGCAGAGGGATATGATGTGAGTTCAAAGGTCAAATATTTGTGGGGGCGCCCACAGGCACCAGGCACGGAGTAGGGCACGCGGGCATGCCCGCCACTGCTCCTGGAAGAGCATCTTCCTCCTTGGGTCCTCCGCTCAATTCCTCGGTCCCTGAGTGCAAAGAAGATGAAAGCAGAGGAAGCTGGTCCTCAGAGAGCCAGGAGCGGGGGGGGG
>PVHT020004944.1:24612763-24639799 GCA_004024745.2 Catagonus wagneri
ACCCCCCGCCCGCGCCCCCGCCCCCGCCCCCGGGAAAGGAAGAGAATATTCCTGACTGGCTCTCCAGGAGCAGGTTGGGCAAGTGTGGGAAAGAGTAAGAAGCTGCACAGCTAAGCCACGTCCTCCGATCCAGCTTTTACCAGTAATAAAGCGGGTATTTTAATCTCCACCTGTCAGATTCTTCAGTGTGTCTCTCCATTGGTTCTGAGCTCAGAGGATGGAAACAGGAGAGCGATTTCTTTCTTTCCTAGAATCATGGTTGGGTCTCTTTTCTGCTCCAGCACACTGCCTGGCACATAGTAGGTCCGCACTATCTGTTGAATAATGAATTAGTCAAAGATCCTAGAACTGGAGGCTGCTGCTTTTCTTCTCTTACTATAGAAAAAATGCAAAGCACGCCCATCGCCCTGCACCAACAGCTTGGTAAATGGGCTTGCGTAGGAGGGGTGTGGTCAGGTGACGCCCCTGAATTTGATTGGCTGAAGGTCTCATCTTTGAGGAGATTAGCGTGAAATGGAGCTAGCCTCAGCTCAAAGTGCCCAGCGCAGACCCCCTAAGTATCTTTCTTCTGAGAGAATAAAAACAATGGGAATTTGATACAGTTTCATTCTTCTGGAGGGATGTCAATAACAGTTCAGGTTTTTATTTAAAGAGCCCTCAGCTGCCTAAAAGGCACGGACGGACGATCGGAAGTTGAACTCATCCGTGCCAAACTGCGCTCTGCACACCGACTGTGGCCAGACGTCAGAGGCTCAGGCTCCCCGCTTTTATCTTCCCATCAGCGGAGCTGGGAAAAGAGTTCCCAGTGGCTGTAGGGAGAGGAGAAACCCCACGGCAGAGGTCAGGACAGGGTTAGAACTCAGGGGTACATGTTAATGCTGCTGAGGTGGTCATTGAGGCTGTAGGGCTAAATGCTAACCCCAGAGAGTGACAAAGAGAAAAAGCTTTTTTTTTTTTTTTTGAAAAAAGCATAAATGTGAAAATTATAAGAGGGACACGAGAGAAATCTCAAGATATTCATTCATGGGATGAAGGGGGAGAATGCAGAATTTTTTCCAAGAAAGGACATGAAAAGTAACATGAAATTAAAAATCAGTTGAGGTGTTCCTGTCGTGGCTCAGTGGTTAACGAATCCGACTAGGAACCATGAGGTTGCGGGTTCGATCCCTGGCCTCGCTCAGTGGGTTAAGGATCCCAGGACTTGCTTCCTGGGGCAGCTCCAGTTCTAGGAAGCAATCTGAACGGTTAATTTCCAAAGAGCTATGCTAGAGGGAAGCTTCCTAAGGAGGGAAGTTTTGTGTTTTGTTGTTTTGTTTTTTGTCTTTTTAGGGCCCCACCTGCGGCCTGTGGAGGTTCCCAGGCTAGGGATTGAATCGGAGCTGTAGCCACCGGCCTACACCACAGCCACAGCAACACCAGGTCCGAGCCACGACTGTGAACCACACCACAGCTCACGGCAACGCTGGACCCTTAACACACCGAGTGAGGCCAGGGATCGAACTTGCGTCCTCATGGTTACTAGTCAGATTGCTTTCTGTTGAGCCACAGTGGGAAGTCTGCTAAGGAGGGAATTTTTGGATCTACAATAAGGTGATAAAAATGGGGGGCGATACATGATATTGGTTTATTTCATTTGCATAACAATTTCTGAGATGAGAGGTGATTTCATCCTCATTTTACAAGGGGGAAAACTGAGATCGACTGGCCCAGCATCTAAGTTGGTTGAGTGGAAAAGCCAACCTTCCAGGCTGGGCACTGCACCAGGAGCCACCCATCTCAGAATGCGGAGTGGCAGTGAAAAGAAGAGGGGGTGGTGGGAACACATCCTAATGGGACCTGTGCTGCTCCATCAGTGGCCGTGTGTGTGTGTGTGTGTGTGTGTGTGTGTGTGTGTGTGTGTGATCTGCCACATCCACTGCATCAAGAAAGCCCTGCCCTCCCTGCCTGCGGACACCTCTCCCACGTGGCTGAGGCTCCATTTCTTAGTCTCCTCATCACCTCCTTACCACACATGGAATAAAACTGGAAAGATAAATATCCTTTGTGAGGCCTGGAAGACTTAAATTTAGGACTTAATCCTATTTCAGGACCAGGACAAAAGACATATGGAGTGATGATGGACTCCTTTTCGACTGATTTTTTTTTCTGTCTTTTTAGGGCCGCACCCTTGTCTGTTCCAGGTGCGGGTTGATCCCACCCACAGCCTTAAGAGGCGGGTAGGTGCTGTTACTCTCCTGCACATCAGGAAGTGGAGGCTCAGAGAGGTTGAGTCACTTGCTTTAATGTCACCCCCTGGTAAGTTTTGTCAAGTTGGCTTTGTGCAACGTATGCCCTGCCTTTTCTCTCTCTGGGCCCTTCCCCCCACATCCCCCACTTCTTTCCCAGCCCAGATTGGAAGGAGAGCATTGAAAAAAATCTCTGTCAATTAGAGATAGGAATGGTACCCGCCCCATGGGGCTCTGGTGAGGATTCAGTGAGTTAATTATGGAACGGACTTAGAAGCTGTCTGGTATGTATTCAGCATTCAACAGATGTTGGCTCTTAGGGTCAGCGTTGGATTTGTCCTCTCAGCCAGAGGTTTCCCGAAGGAAGAAAGAGACAAGGGGAGGGGAGGGGGAGGGCAACAGGCCACCCATGACCGTGAGTGCCCTGTAATCAGATCTTAGACTCTTCTCAGAGGTACATCAGGCCGATTGCCTGAATCCGCCACGGGAAATAACTAGCGCTTATGGTCATCAGATTGAACAGCTCATCATGGCTCTCCATCTGTGATTATAAAGTACCGGAGACTTGAGAACGGAGAGCTTGTCAAGTAAAAATTGAACAAGTATCGCCACTTCTAGAGGCAAAACTTGCCACAAACCCCCAAAATGGCTGTGTCTTAGTTATTAATCAGGCTATGGCTTGTGATTTTTTTTTTTCTTTTTAAAGATCCAACGGCAAACCTCAACTGTCTTAAAAATTGAGGACCTGGTAGAGAATACGAATCTAAAATACAGAAAGACTAAGTGAGCTAAATAAATAAGGGGTTGAGTGTATCACTCAGTTCAGAAGGCTGTCCTTGGGGTTCAGCTGCTAATTGTGGTGTTGATTTCATTTTCTTCTCTGTCTCCCGTGCGTGTGCTTTTAGTTTTTATTTCCCAGCAAGTGTGGGATCAGTTGTGATGATTTCATTGTCCCCACACCACCACCCCTAGCTCTCACTTTAGCGCATCAAAGCCTGGACATCTGGGTGAATTAGCTGTCACATCTTCTGCCTGCTGTGTTTCTCTGGCTGCTCAGACAGGAAGCAGAGGCTTTCCTTCTTCATGCTCCCCTAGCCACAAGGTCATGGTGGAGGCCGGGCATCCGTCCTCCACAGGTGTGTTGCAGTACCTGTCTAACCACTGCACACACCCACGGGTGCACGTGTCCCCGCCCCCCGGCCTCTGCCCACTGGACCCCCAAGGAAGGCACCTGACCTAAGAGACAGAGTCATCTGGCTTACAGAGAAGCACTGGACCGATCAAATTCCTTTACTCAGAAATTGAAACTATTGTGATGATTTATATACACCTATAAATGTAATAAAATTCATTAAGTAATTTTAAAAAAAGAAATTTAAACTAAAAGTAGAGACAGTGCATTCACCAGCTGGTTGCAAGAGCTTCAGCTCAGAGGAGTGGAATCAGGTACCGAGAGACCCTGCCTAGATGGAGGGCCTGCCGGTGGCCCAGCAGATAGAATCAGAGGTGAGAGAGGGCCGTGCCTGCCCGAAGTGACGCACCAGACTGAAGGTCCCCAGACCCAGTCTCCAGGTATGTCCACGAGGGGCTTGGCCTGATTACAGCTCCATCTGGATCCTCAAATGAACCTGATTTTGGGGGGCGGGGCATGGCCGCGCCTGCAGCATATGGATGTTCCCAGGCTAGGGCAGGAATCAGAGCTGCGGCTTTAGCCTGTGCCCCAGACACGGCAGCACCGGATTTGAGCTGCATCTGCAACCTTCACGGCATAGCTTGCGGCAACACCAGATCCTTAACCACTAATCCAGGCTAGGGATCCAACTCCCATCCTCACAGAGATGTCAGTTCCTTAACCCACTGAGCTACAATGGGAACTCCAAGTTGAACCTGATTTTAATAACCAAGGCTTCTCTTTACTGCCAGATGAACCAGTCCTGGTATTCAGCACTCTTCTAATGAGATGCCATCAGAGTGCAGGGCTCTGACGTCAGAGCAAAGCAGCCTGACCTTGGCTCTGGGCTGGGGCAAGCCTGAACTAATGGAACTGGGACTCTGCCCTGTGTCATTACCAGGATTGCTCTCGTGAACAGGAGCATCTGTGATTCTGGAGGTGGCTTCTAAAACAAGCATTGAGGCCCAAATGCTGCTTCTTTTTTTAGGGCTGCACTTGTGGCATATGGAGGTTCCCAGGCTAGGGGGCAAATCAGAGATGCAGCTGCTGGCTACAGCCACGCCTGATCCACAGCTCATGGCAACACCAGATCCTTAACCCACTGAGTGAGGCCAGGGATCAAACCCACGTCCGTGTGGATACTAGTCAGGTTTGTTACCGCTGAGCCACAACGGAAACTCTCTCAAATGCTTCTTAATCCTGAAATTGCTTCCTACATAGCCATTCAACAAATATTTATTGGGCCCCCTCAGATGTTCAAGTTACGGCACTGGGTGCTGAGCGTAATTCAGAAATCAAATGTTTGGGCAACTGCCGCTCTGGACTTAGAATTTTTAAAAGAGATGCAGGCACACACTCAGATAAAAAGCGGTAATTGTCATAAGGAAGTATGAACAAAGTGCCGTAGGTGTTCAGAGCAGGAAGCAACTACTTTCTTCCAGAAGGATTATGTGAAACGCGGAAGCTGAGATGATGTTTCATCTGCGCCCGGACCATCGGGTAGGATTTGCAGACCAGTGAGTGGGAGACGCCAATAGGAAATAGTACATGAGAGCCAGACGCAAGAGAGGGGAAGGAACATAAATCAGGTTGTCAAGGCAGATCGAGGGCGGATCGTAGATAAGGAACAACCTCCCGTTGTGGAATCTGGGCTTTGTTTCGAAGGAAATGTGATGTCACTGGAGGGTGTCGAGCAGAACAGCGGTGGACAGAAATAGCCTTTGGAAAAATCACCACCGATGACGAGAGAGAAGGAAGGAGCAAGCTGAGGGGAGGGCGTGCTTCCCACCGGAGGCGTCTTTACTCCTCTTTTCTCCACGGGGTCTGAGCAGCCTGACCACAAGCGTTTTCCCCTCGTGACAAATCCCTTTCCTCCTCTTCCGGATGGACCCCCACCTCCCTCCGCTTTAGAACATCGCCGAATGGATTGCTTTCAAATTCTATGTCATAAAAACATACAGTAAGGCAAAGTAAATGGGACTGCTTTAGGTGACGTGCTCTGGCATCTCATAATAGCCTCTTAAATTGATTACATGAGAGCGCCTGGTGTAGACGCCAGCAAAAGGAGGGCTTTATGGCAACTCTGGCAGAGCCCCAAAGCAGAGTCGCGCACGGGTGGTTGCCTCGATCGTAACTCTTCCCCATATCACGTTTTGTGCTGGAAATGCCGCATCCTGCACAATGAGTTTTCCTGCCCTTAACTGGGGCGTATATTTAAAAACAAAACCCTGCAGTCATTAGTGACACATCAGCTTGGAGCAGACTGACCGGGGCTGGTTGCACTGGGCGTTTACTGGGCTGCTAAAATGCTTAGGTCTGTTTTGCGATACTTGCAAAAACCAGGAGTGGGCGAGAGTGTTGGGAACTTAGGAGAGATCTGCTCTGGTACCGGTCTGGCGGCTCTGGGGGTGGAGCTGGGGGGCTGACTTGGCCCCGTGCGTCGCCCCAGTGCTGGTGTTCAGCAGAGAGGAGACTGGTGCACTAATCCTGCTGCTGGAAAACCTCTTGGGAGTTGGCGAAGGTTTCTTTCCAGTCCCATTCTGGAGTCTTGCTTGTCCAATCCTCTTGTACATGATGCCAGCTGAGGAGCAGATCTCTGCCATCCGAGCAAAGCAGCCTGGCTGTGCGGCCCTGGGCGGGCGCGGGACTGACTAATGGAACCGAGAGGCCGATCCTGCCTTCTGCCCAGAGGTATGAGGGCCACCTAACCTGACTGGCCAAGAAATTGGTTTGAGACTGGAAACGCTTGGCTGGTCTTGGGAAGTGTCCATGACCCACAGGCGTGAAAGATCCTTTTAAGCTGGCTGTCAGGCTACCCAAGGAGTGAGGAACTGCAGACCAAATTCAAGAGGCTGATGGATGTGTTTTCTCTGGGTCGTTCCAATCGGTGCCTGTAAGATGCTTGTAATGACTCCCACGGTTTGGCCGTGGCTGCCGTTCGCCTTTCTAAGTGTATGTAGCTTCTGGCTCCCATCTTCTTCAGAGATAGATCTGGTCCTTATGGCCAAACCAGGAGGTTTCTTTTTCTAAAACAATCTGTATTAATTTGCAGTATTTTCCCCAGAGGACAAGATGTTTCCACTAAGCCCAGAACACCTGTGTTTTTTTTTCCTTTTCTCTCTCCCTCGCTTCTTCTCCTCTCCCTTCCCTCTCTATGTCTCTCTTCTTTCTTTCCTATTTTCTTTTCTCTCTTCCCCCTTTCCTTCTTCCTTTGCTCTCTTTTCCTTTCTTTCTCCTTTCCTTCCTTCTTCCTTTTTTCTTTTTGTTCCTTCCTTTCTCCTTCCCTCCCTCCCTTTATCCCTCTCTCTTTCCTCCTCTCTCTTCTTTCCACGTCAACCAAGAGTCTACTAAGTGCCATTCTGCTATGGGCAGGGGGTTAAAAATGAACAAAGCCCAGTCCGGGTCTGCCCAGAGCCCACAGTTCAGTATGATAATTCTCAACCATTGCAGCAGTGATTCTCATTATGCACATCAGAATCACCTGGAGAACTTAAAAAATACATATATATCTTTGGGTCCCACCCCAGGAATCTTCAAAGCTACAGCCTCAGAAAAGGTATGACAAAAACTCTTCCCATTTCTTGTTATGGAATCAAGGGGCCAACCACTGGCCCATCAAAGAAAAGTTACAACCCTGTGCATAGTTGCGATGTATGAAGGCAGAGCTGTGTCAGCAAGGAGGGAACTGCTGATTCAGTTGTTGAAAGAGGGTTGGTGGTCAGGGAAGAATTCAGAGGCAACACCTGAATGAAGGCTGGAAGGATAAACAGGTGTTTGCTAGGGGGTTACCAGGGCAGGTGAAAGTGCAATGGGGTGGGCGCGCCCCCTCAGACAGATAAATACACAGGAAAGGAAAAACGGCTCATTGCAAGGGCTGCGGTCAGACTCCACGTGGCTGGAATGGACTGGACCAACGGGAAGTCCTTTGAGGCAGGGCCAGGAGGATGGCTGGGGCCAAAGGATGCCAGCTTTAGAGGTCTTGC
Source organism: Catagonus wagneri (assembly GCA_004024745.2). Lineage (NCBI taxonomy): Eukaryota > Metazoa > Chordata > Mammalia > Artiodactyla > Tayassuidae > Catagonus > Catagonus wagneri. The sequence continues at coordinate 24,620,143 of PVHT020004944.1, forward strand.
CAGCTCATTTATATATTTCCCTCAAAACCATAGGAAAACTTTGAAGAGTTTCAAAGAAGACCTAATCGAATCACATTTACATTTGAGAAGGATAAGCCAGGGGCCGAGTTGTAAGGCCGAAGCTGCAGGCAAGATCTGCCAGGGAGTTCTTAACATGAATTCAAAAGATAAACCCAGCATCTCTGATGACGCAACCCTGTGAGGACGAGGGGGCTTCACCCGCCGCCCAGGCGGGAGGCATCAGATCCTTTACAGGTGGTTCCAAGTTCGTCCATGTCCGCTTGTTCCCATGGCAACCTAGGGCTTTTTTTTTTTTTTTCTATAGCCCCATTGTGCCATCAACCACACACAGCTGGTGTGAGAAAGGGGTTTATAAACCTCGACCAAGCCGCTCACAGCCTCTCCAAGCCCAGCTCATCATGATGGCGGCGGGGATGGCGGCGGGGATGGCGGCGGGGATGGCGGCGGGAACGGCGGCGGGGAAGCTGAGCCGGTCTCCTGAGGTTTTACCACGCACCTGTTGATCAGCTCTGGTAGGTAACAATGACAGAAAGAATCCATGCCTTCATTTCATGCAAAAGATGTTTGCAAGCTTTCATTTTATGCTTAAACCAAAAACAGCTTGTTAAATAGTACTGTCTCGTGACCACACCCCCAGAACGACTGGCTGTGCTTTACCCCAAACGCACAGAACTGAGAGAGAAAATAGAAGGGAACGAAGCGTTCTGAAGAAGTCCCATAGCGTAACCTGGAGTGCTCATAAGTTATTATTAAGGGGCCCAAAGAAAACTTTTTAAATCGAATGTTTGCTTAGGTCCGAGAAATTAGAGTCTGCTCCAGAAAGCTTTGTGACCTAAAAAGTAAGTAAATAAAGAAAGAGCGGCTTCAAAACCTCAAATAAATGAGGTTAAAGCAACCTCTAAGAAAAATATTCTGGAGTTCCCGCTGTGGTGCAGTGGATTAAAAGATCTAGGGTGGCCTCAGCTGCGGCATAGGTCGAAGCTACAGCTCGGATTCAGCCCCTGGCCCCGGAACGTCCATATGCCGCAGGTGCAGCCGTTAAAAAAACTAAATGGAGAAGCCGATTTAAGAGTCGAATAGTGAGATAACTAAAGACTCTGGGTCAGATCTTGTGATTGCCTGTTACAGATGAAAGCTTTAGAGCGTGACAATAGAAACAGTGGTGTTTAAATAATATATACTGGTTTTTACAAATTGGTATCTCTGATTGTGTACTAGTTTGTGTTGATTATAAAATAACTTGGGGTGTGAAAGGGATTTGTAAGCCTCAACCAATACTCACTGCTTTCCAGACTCCCAGTCGTCTATCTTAAAAGAATATAAAAATGCAGTGAAAATGGACTGAAAAAATGCCGAGGAGACTTAACGTTAGGCGCATGAGCCTAAATTGTGATCATTTTTTAATATGCATAAACAGTGATGAAATCATCAAAGAGGTCAGAACAAGCCACAAGGCCCTAGAGAAGCTATTAACAATTTAACATTTCCAGATCATGTGGAAATTTGAATTCCGTTTACCATGGATACGTGCAGAAATGGCAGTCGTGTTGATTACGATCTGTAACTGTAAAAATGTGAAATTTATAGCATCATAAAAAGGTTGGTATAAAATGCAAATGTCCCAGCTGGGTGGGTGGGCTGTGGAGGTCTCGGCTGGGTTCCTGCCTGAGCTCATTACCATTACGAATTCGGCATGGGCATTGGTTTTTTGTTTTTAAAGGCAGCGTGTAGCTTCTTTGATTATCTTCCGAGCATTGTAATGGTTTTTCAAATAGTGAACAGCTGTGCAAGACAAAGACATCAGCCAGAAGTATATTGATTAGGGGTAAATTAGGGCATTTTCCCCCTGAGTTCTTGTGTCTATGAAATAGCTTATTTAAGTTTCTGTAAATGAACCTCGCGTTAGCTGGTATGCAAGAGGAGCCAGAACCTCTGAGATCACATGTTTAGGGTCATAAAAGGTTGGGGGAGGCATAGACAAGTACCAGATAAGAGGGGAAATGGATGGAATGAAAGGTAGGGGCGAGGTTTGCCTTCAAAGGAGAAGGGAAGGGAAAATAGATGACCTGGGGCCTTTGATTCCAGAAGCAACATTGCGAGATTCTGAGCACTGTCATTGTGACCTCCTGAGCAAGTGCAGTTATCCCTGAGAGCTCCTCCCACTGGTCCAGTCTAACAGATGGACTGGTCCCAGTCCCCTTTCTGGGAATTAGCCTGCCCTCAGCTCCCATGGAAGGGGCCGGTCTTGGCAGCTGTGGATGGGTCCTTTGTTTGCCATTGACCTTCACTCTTCCAGTCGTGGCCGAAAGGACCAGGGTCCGATTCAGTGGCTGCAGAAGGATTGATCAGTTCCCCCCCCACCCCTCACCCCGCCCGGAATCTGAACTAAGACACTGACACTCTGTTGGAGGTGGCTGCAGCGCCTATGTTGTCACATAATGGGGAGCTTTTGGAAATTCATGGAGGTGGTTTAGGTTGTAACAATGAATAGGTGTAAGGAGATGCTAGTGGCATTTATTGGGCAGCGGGGGTGGGGGGCGCAGAGCAGGAGAGCTAAGAATCCAGCAGATCTGCACAGACAGCTCAGCTAAGGGATTGCCCCCACCCCCCAAGCTGCCAGGGGTGTTCCCATCAGAAAACTGCAAAGTATAAAAGTTGGTTGGGAGCCAGGGGTAAGGGCGTGGAGACAAAGCTGATGAAGAGGAAGGAGGCGTGGGCTCTGTGCGAGGTGGTGGGTGCCTTGCTGCTTTCCCACCGCACTCAGGCCAGCCTGTAACTCCTGGATTTGGCTCCACAAGACATTCCTATAATCTTCCAGTCGGGTACTTCTTAACCTGACCTAGTTTGAATTGGCTTCTGTTTCTTGCAACTCGGTGATTCCAGACTCAAGCAAAAATCTATGACATGATCCCTTCCCTGGAGCTGCGTCGTAGCTGTGAGGTCACAGTTGTATACCTGTTGTATCTGAAGAATTATTAATGGGGCCCCCTCTGGAGTTCCCTAGTGGCTCAGCAGGTTCAGGATCTGGTATTGTCGCTGCTGTGGCTTGGGTCTCTGCTGTGGTGAGGGTTTGATCCCTGGCCTGGGAACTTCCACATGCAGAGGGCACAGCCACAAAAGAAAAAAATAAAAATAAAAACCCAGAAAATAGTGCTGTCTCCCGACAACTTAAGTGTCTGTTTCTTTTTTTTATGTATAACTTAATGAATTTTATTTCAATTATAGGTGTACAAAAAAATCATCACAAGTCAATCTGATAGATTTTTGTGTCCCAAACCCACAGTGCATTCCCCTCCCCCTGATTGTCTTATTTGAAAAACCAAGGTTTTCCAATAAGTGTCTCAGTTTCAGTGTCATGGCCATGCTACGCACACTGACTCAGGACAAGGAGGCTGGCTGGGAGTCCTACACTAGGGAAGGTCTCTGGGCCCTGGAAGCAGCCAGCTATTCTCCATCTGATGATTAAGGAACATTTGTTTTCAACTTCCAAAGCCTCAGGCTGAGCTGGGGGCTAGAGGAACATCAGTGACGCCCCTGCCCTTGAGGCTCAGATCCACAATGCTTAAGGTGTAGCAGTGAGCCAAGCAGACAGAGGGCCCCCCCTTTGCAGACTTCTAGCAGGAAGAGACAGAGAGTGAACCGTAGGCACAATAAATGTGGATTGTGTGTTAAAAGGTGATAAATAATCATGAAAGAAAATGGAATCGGATAAGGAGACTATATGAGGGGGCAGGGTGGGGGATTCAGGTTGAAGGATCGGGGTAAGCCTTCCCCTCCCCCCAAGCTTTATTCAATTACCGTTGACATAAAAGATTGTACACGTTCAAGGAATACAACAAAAAGATGTGATATAAGTGTAAGGTAGACCTAAGAAGGTTTCATGTCATTGAGAAAGGATCTCGGAGTTCCCTTTGTGGCTCAGCAGTAACGAACCCGACTAGGATCCATGAGGATGTGGGTTCGATCCCTGGCCTTGCTCAGTGGGTTAAGGATCTGGCGTTGCCATGAGCTGTGGTGTAGGTCACAGACATGGCTTGGATCTGGCGTTGCTGTGGCTGCGGTGTAGGCTGGCAGCTGCAGCTCCGATTCAACCCCTAGCCTGGAAACTTCCATGTGCCGCAGGTGCAGCCCAAAATGAAACTAAAAGGATCCCAACTGACAGCCCTCTATGGCCCACTGGATGCTGGTGATTGCCAAGGTGCCTCTCAAACGTTATTGGCCATTGCAATCACCTGGGGGTCTTGTTAAAGTGAAGATTCTGATTCAGTAGGTCTGGGATGAGGTCGAAGAGCCTGTCTTACTAACAAGCTCCCAGGTGATGCTGCTGCTGCGCCATGTCTTTTTAGATGAACTTTGTTAAGTAGAGCCCCAGGCTGTTGGATGCTCTGGTTCAACAAACCGCCACAAGGGAAGTTAAAATAGTTGCATTACCCACAGGCGCTGGAGGAGGTACCTGGCATGGCTTGCGGGCCAGGCAGGGCAGTCAAGGCAGGCTGCAGGCTTTTTTAGGATGGGTGGGTGGATTGCATTGGGCTTCCACGGCTAAAGCCAGATGAATGATCCAAAAGAGGGTTTTGATAAGCTTCTTGGGGGCCTTATCTAAGGGGCTCAGAGGGAAAAGCCATGGCAGGCAGAGACACCATTTATCACAGGGATCGTTGGAGAAGCCACAGGGAACCTTAGGTTTTCTGGTGATGCTGTGGGCTGTAATCCTGGGCATGCACAGAGGCTCATGTCAAGTTTAAGGTCCCCTGCAGGCCACTCGGCTGCCCAAGATGGATGGTGAGGCAGCAATGTCACAGAGCAGTTTGGCTGAACTCTCCACGTGCTGGATCTCAGACCCCACCGGAAGCAGCAAAGCCCTGCTTAGGGACCACACCTTCCGGGTCTGTCGCCACTTGCCAAGCACCCAGGCCCCCCCATTGTTTAAACAGGTGCTCCATAGATGTGTGAGGAATAAATGGCCTGAAAAAGGAGACTTGAGATAGAAGATGTCAAGTCGTATTAATAAACAGCTAAGCTATGGTGATTGACTTGCTTAACAGATTGTTTTTTCAGAACCAGCACTTCACCCCAATGGTGTTCGTTTGTACCTCAGTGTAATAACATTGAAACCATACAGAATTAATTTGGTTTTAAATGGGGATGTCGTTAGCCTTCCTGAAAGCTTTCTGGCCCTGGAATTTTTTAATGAATTCATCATGAGTTTAAATTCTTTCTAGCTACAGCCCCCAGGGCTGGCTCTGTGCTCAGGAAATGACCAATCTGGAATAATTTGATGGGTGCCGGAATGGGCCATCTCCTCAAAAATACCTCCTGCCCCCAACTCCAGAAAATTCACCGTCATAATGTCACCTTAATAAATCATCAAATAATTAGATTTATCGAGTCAATAAGTATTTATGAAATACCACAATTTGCTGAGAACTGTAGGTTGTACAAAGATGAATTAGCCATAGTTCTGGTCTACGAGGACCTCTAAGCCTGATGCGAAGATAAGAAATAGACATTTAGGTGTTCCTGTTGTGGTGCAGTGGAAATGAACCTGACCAGGATCCATGAGGATGCGAGTTCGATCCCTAGCCTCGCTCAGTGAGTTAAGGATCTGGTGTTGTCGTGAGCTGTGGTGTAGGTCACAGACAGGGCTCAGATCTGGCATTCTGTGGCTGTGGCCGGCAGCTACAGCTCCGATTCGACCCCTAGCCTGGGAACTTGCCTATGCTGCAGGTGCGGCCCTAAAAGGCACAAAAAAAAAAAAAAAGAAAAAATCTTTGGAAGGGAGAGAAGTAGGGGAACGTGGAGTTGTGAGTGCCTGGTTTATTGTACTGCCTTTAAAAATAACCTCAGGGGTTCCCATTGTGACTCAGCAGGTTAAGGGCCCAATATGGTCTCCCTGAGGACCCAGGTTCGATCCCTGGCCTTGCTCAGTGGGTTAAGGATCCTGCATGTCCACAAGTGCAGGTCACAGATGTGTCTTGGATCTGGCGTTGCCGGCAGCTGCAGCTCCGATTTGACCCCTAGCCCAGGCACTTCCATATGCTGCAGGTGCAGCCTTAATAAAATAATCCCAAACTGTCTTCCCAAACATTGCTACCTCCTGAATTAGTTTTCTTTCTCCCCATCCCTTCAACAGAATTTTTTCAAATTAAAAATACATAGTCACCGTGCTGTATATTACACAGCTAGTACTCACTCACCTTATGACTGGAAGTTTGAACCTTTTGACCACATTTATCCATTTTAACCACCCCCAACCCCTGCATCTACCAATCCCAATCTTTCTCTGTGTCTGAGTTCAGGTTCCTTTTCTTTTTTTTAAAGACTACACATATAGTGCTATCATAGCATATTTGTCTTTTTTTCTGACTTACTGCGCTTGCTTAATCCCTTCAATGTCCGTCCACACTGCTATAAATGGCAGGAGTCCTCCATTTTTATGGCTGAATAATTGTCGTGTAAACATGCCAAATTTTCTTGATCCATTCACCGTCAGTGAGCACTTAGTTTGTTTCCACGTCTTGGCCGTTATAAATAATGCCTCAGTGAAAATGGGGCTGCCTATATCTTATCGTGACAATAATTCCGTTTCCTTTGGATAAATGCCCAGATGTAGAATTGCTGGATCATATGGTAGTTGTATTTTTAACTCCTTTTAGGAACCTCCATACTATTTTCAATGGTGACCGCACCGATTTACACTCCCACTGACAGTTTTCTTTTCTATACATCCTCACAAACATTTATTATTTCTTGTCTTTCTAGCAGGTGCGAGGTGATCTCTGATTGTGGATTTGATTTGCATTTTCCTGATGACTAATTATGTTGAACATCTTTTCATGCACGTGTTGGCCATCTGTGTGTTGTCTTTGGAAAAATGTCTGTTCAGACCCTCTGCCCATTTTTTAGTAGGATTTTTTTCCTATTTCGTCATATGAACTATTTGTATTTTTTGGATGTTAACCCTTAATCAGATATGATTTGCAAATATTTTTCCCATTTGGTAGATATGCTTTTCGCGTTGATGGTTTCCTTTGTTGCACAGCAGCTTTTTAGTTTGACAGAGTCCCACTTGTTTTTTTTTTTTCTTTTTTTTGCCTTTGCTTTTGGTATCAAATCCAAAAACCTACCAGCAGCTAATGAGAAGGAATTTACTAATGGTGTTTTACTCTGGGAAGTTTATGGATTCAAGCTTACATTCAAGTGTTTAATCTATTTTGAGTCCATTTTTGTTGATGGTATAAGATAGTGGTCAAGTTTCATTCTTTTGCATGTGACCTTCCAGTTTTTCCCACACTGCCTTTTGAAGAAACTCTCCTTTCCCTATTGTATTGTCTTGGCTCCTTTGTCATAAATTAATTAACTGTATAGGCTTGGGTTTATTTCTGGGTGTTCTATTCTGTTCCATTGATCTGTGTATCTATTTTTAATTCCAATTCCATACTGTTTTGATTACTACAATTTTGTAATATAATTTGAAACCAGGGGCTCTGATGCTTCCGGCTTTCCTCTTTCTCATGATGACTTTGGCTGTTGTGAGTTTTTTGTAGTTCATACAGGATTAGGATTGTTTGTTCTATTTCTGTGACAAAAAAGTGCCATTGGAATTGACAAAGCTTGCATTGAATCTGTAGATTGCTTTGTAATGTGGACATTTTTATAATACTCTCCCAATCCATGAACGTGGAATATCTTCCCACTAATTTGTATCTTCAGTTGCTTTCATCAGTGTCTTAGTTTTTAGTGTACAGGTCTTTCACCTCCTTGGTTAAATTTATTCCTAGGTATTTTCTTCTTTTTGGCACAATTGTAAATGGGATTGTTAATTTCTCTTGCTAAGAGTCTGTTATTAATGTATAGAAACACGATTAATTTTTGTATGCTTTTGTTTCCTACAACTTCACTGAATTTATTGAATAACAATTTCTGAGGGAAATCTTTTCTATATATTATTTCATGTCACCTGCAAATAGACAGTTTTACTTCTTCTAATTTGAATGCTTTTCTTTTTCTTACCTAATTGCTCCAGCTAAGACTTTGAGGACTATGTTGAGTATCAGCAGCATGAGTGAGCTTTGTCTTGGTCCTTATCTTACAGGAAAAGCTTCCAGTTTTTCACCATTGAGTATGATGTTAGCTGTTGGCTTGTCATATACGACCTTTATTATGTTGGGGTACTTTCCCTTTATACTCACTTTGCTGATTTTTTTTTTTATCATGAATGGATGTTGAATTAGTCTAATGCTTTTTCTGTATCTGTTGAATTATCATAGGATTTCTATCCTTCATTTTTGTTGATGTGGTATATCAGGCTGATTGCTTTGCAGATGTTGAACCCTCATTGCAGCCTGGAATAAATTCCATTTTATCATGATGTACGAGCCTTTTATGTATGTGAATTTGGTTTGCTAGTTTTTTGAGGACTTTTTTGCATCTATGTTCATCAGGTATTTTGTCCTATAATTTTTTTCTTGTTTCCTGTTGTGGTTTTGCATTCCAGGTAAAGCTGGCCTAAGTTTGGACATATTCCCTCTTCTCGTATTTTTTAGAAGAGTTTGAAAAGGACTGGTATTAATTCTTGAAATGTTTACTAAAATTCACCAGTGAAGCCATCTAATCCTGCACTTATGTTTGGGGGAAGGTTCTTGGTTAATGATTCATTCTCCTTTCTAGTGATCCATCTCTTTAGATTTTCTATATCTCTGTGACTCGGTCTTTGTAGGTTATATGTTTGTAGGATATTACTTATTTCTTCTAGATTGTCTAATTTGTTGACATATAATTTTTCTTTACTTCCTTTTTTTTTTTTTTAATGGCCGCATGCACAGCATATGGAGGTTCCCAAGCTAGGGGCTGAATAGGAGCTGTAGCTGCTGGCCTATGCCACAGCCACAGCAATGCTGGATCCGAGCTGCGTTTGTGACCTACACCACAGCTCATGGCAGTGCCAGATCCTTAACCCACTGAGCAAGGCCGGGGATTGAACCCGCATCCTCATGGATGCTAGTCAGATGTGTTTCTGCCAAGCCATGACGGGAACTCTGGCATATAATTTTTCACGGTAGTCGCTAATGACCCTTTGTAGTTCTGTTGTATCAGTTGTACTATCACCTCTTTTAATTTCTAATTTTATTTCAGTTCACTTTGCTTTTTCGGTGAGTTGGATTAAAGTTTTGTCTATCTTATTTATCTTTTCAATAAGCCAGCCTATAGTTTCATTGATGTTTTCTATTGGTTTTTTAGTTTGTATTTTATTTATTTCTGCTCTGATCCTTGTTATTTACTTCTTTCTACTAACTTTGGGGTTTATTTGTCCTTCACTTGCTAATGACTTAAGGTGTAAGTTAGGCATTTTTTTGTAATCTTTCTATATCTTAACGTAGGCACTTACTGCTGTGAGCTTTTTTTCCTCCTACTTTTGATGCATCCCTTAGGTTTTGGTATATTGTATTTCCATTTTGATTTGTCTTAAGAAATTTTTGGTTCTCTTATTTCTTCCTTGGCCCATTGGTTTTTGAACAGCCTGTTTAATGTCCACATATTTGTGAATTTGCCAGTTTTGTTTTTAGGATTGATTTCTAGTCATAGTGTCATGATCAGAAAAATGCTTGATGTGATTTAAATCTTAAATTTATAAACACTTGTTTAGTGGCCCAACATATCACCTATCCTGGAGAATGTACCATGTGTGCTCTAGAAGAATGCATCTTTTGCTGCTTTGAGATGGAATATTCTGTATATTTGTGCTAGGGTCATGTAGTCTAACATGCAGTTTTAAGTCCAAAGTTTCCATATTGATTTTCTTTATACATGGTTATCCATTGATCATAGTGGGGTACTGATCAAAGTGGGGTACTGACTGCTCTACTATTATATTGATATTTATTCCTTTAGAATTGTTAATATTTGCTTTATATATTTAGGTGCTCCTATGTTGGGTGCATAAATATATACAAATATTACATCCTCCAGTTGGATTGACTGCTTCATCTCTGTAATGAGACCTTTTGCATCTCTTTTTACAGTCTTTGTTGTAAGTCTATTGCCTGACATAAGTATAACAATCCTAGATTTCTTTTGGCTTCCATTTGCTTGGAAAAAAGTTTGATCCATTTACTTTCCATTTGTGTGTGTCCTTAATGTTGAAGTGAGTTTCTTATAGGCAGCATATTGTTGGATCTTGCTTTCCAATCCATTGAGCCACTCATTGTCTTTTGGTGGGAGGATTTAGTCTATTTACATTTAAAGTAATTATTGATAGGTAAGGCCTTAACATTTTGTTACTTGGTTTTCTGGCTTTTTGTTCCTTTATTCATTTTTCTTCTTTTCTCTTTGATTTGATGATTTTCTGTAGTAGAATAGATTCCTTTCTCTCTCTGTGTGTGTGTGTGTGTGTGTGTGTGTGTGTGTGTGTTTACTACAGATTTGTGCTTTGTGGTTATCAGAAAGGTTACATAAAACATCTTAGAGTTATAACAGTCTTACAGATAACAGATAGTCCAGCTGGTAACAACTTAAGTTCTTGCACCTAAAACTCTACATTTTTATTCACCCTCCCACCCACATTTATATTTTTGGTGTCACAATTTACATCTTTAACATATACATCCATGACATTATTGTGTAGTTTTGTTTTTTTACTATTTTAGTCCTTTAAGCTTTATACTAGATTTATGAGTGACTTTTTTTTTTTTTTCTTTTTCAGGCCGTACCAACAGCACATGAAGGTTCCTAGGCTAGGGGTTGAATTGGAGCTTTAGCCACCGACCTATGGCAGAGCCATAGAAAACAGGATCCGAGCCACGTCTGTTAGCTACACCACAGCTCATGTCAACGCCAGATCCTTAACCCACCTGGCAAGGCCAGGGATCGAACTCATAACCTCATGGTTCTAGTCAGATTCATTTGTGCTGAGTCACGACAGGAACTGCAGATTTATGAATGATTTACCAGCCATCATTACATTAGATTCTGGACTTAATGATATATTTACCTTTACCAATGAGATTTATACTTTCATATGTTTTCCTGCTCCTAATTAGCACCTTTTCATTTTAGTCTAAATAGGTCCCTTTTAACATTTCTTGTAAGGCTCTCTAATGATAATCTCCTTTAGTTTTTACTTGTCTAGGAAAACTATCCTTCAATTCTGAAGGACAACTTTGCTGGGTAGAGTATTGTTAGTTGGCAGTTCTTTCAGCAGTTTGACTAAATCATGCCATTCCTTCCAGTCTGTGGTTTCTGATGAAAAATCTGCAAGTTATCATATGGGCTTTTTGTATGTAGCAAGTAATTTTTCTCTTGCTGCTTTTAAGATTTGTCCATGTCTTTAAGTTAGTGTGGATCTGCTGGATTTCTTTTTTTTTTCTTTTGGAAATTTTTGGCTTCCTGGACCTGGATATCTGTTTTCTTCCATAGGTTAAGGAAGTTTTTCAGCCATTATTTCTTCAAATAAGTTTTCTACTCCTTTCTCCTTTTTCTGAGACTCTTATAAAATGAATATTGGTCCACTTGATACTGTTTCATAAGTCCCTTAAGTTGTCTTCACTCCTTTTCATTCTTTTTTCTATTTGCTTCTCTGATTGGATGAATTCCACTGCCCTGTCTTTGAATTCACTGATCCTATCTTCCACCTCATCTGGTCTACTGTTAAAATTTTTCAGTTTCCATTTTCTTCAGCTCTGTGCTTTTGTGTGGTCCTTTTTAATATTCTTCATCTCTTGGTGAAATTCTCACTTTGCTCATGCATTGTGCTCCTGACCTTCGGGAACATCTTTTCTGAAGTTTTATCTTGTTCTTTTATTTGGAACATATTCATATTCCTGTTTCTTCATCTTCCTTGACTCTCTGTGTTGGTTTCTATGCATTAGATAAAACAACCACCTCTCCCAGTCTTGATAGAGTGTTCTCATTTAAGAGGTAAAATTGATGTTTCAACCTTGCCCCAGGTCTTGGTTGTCTCTCAAAATTTTTAAATCCATCTGAGCAAGCTTCTTTGTTCTTAATGGTTCCAGTAGTTGAGGGTCTGCCCACATCTGTCAGTATGCTAAAAGGGGGGACCTCAGTCAGCACCTAGATGCAGGCTGATTGGAAGCTGGACCCTCAGAAGACAACTTTTAAAGTATGCTAATTTCCTATTTCAGAAAAAGACTAGGGACAAGTGTTTGTCTGCTGTCCCTGTGCTGTGCTCTTGGGTGAGGGGTATAGGCAGTTGAGTACTGTTCTTCTGTTTGCTACAATCCAGTGAGACCTGAGGCCATATGCCTTGTTGGTCACCAGAGCCAGGCAACCAAGGGGTACCCCTAAGAAACAGCAGCAAAAACTAGGGTGCCAGACACCAGGAGATCCTGGTGACCTGGAGCAAGGCATAGGGGGAGTGCAAAGACGGTGCCCACTGGCCTCTGCAGTCTCTGGAGTGCTGTGCTTGTCTCCTAAATGTATATTAAATTAGAAGCCTTCCCTTCCGGCCTTACCTTTTAAGATACACAAATAGAGGCTCATTTCAGTCTGCTGCCTCTGCCTGGGTCCTGGGGAGTTAGCCATAGTGAGTTCACAGGTATCTTTTCTTAACTGTATCTTAGTTCCTTGTAGCTCTGTGGGTTTTACGGATGCAAGCCCCACTGGCTTTCAAAGCTAGATGTTCTGAAGGTCCATCTCTCAGATGGAAGCCTTAGGAATCCGGGCACCAAATGTGGGTGCTTACCCTCCACTCCTCAGGGAGAAGCTGGGAGTTGTGAGTTCCTTCCTAGCTGTGGGTCCCTGCGTTGGGGATAGAGTTGATGGTGAGATTATTTCTCAGCCTCTCCTACCTAAACCTTACTGTAGGTTTTTCCTCATTTGCCATATGTGTAAGAGTCACTAAGCTAGTTTCCAGATTTATTTCAGAGGAAGTCATTCCATATGTAGCTGTAGATGTGGTGTTCCTTAAAAGGAAGTGCAATGAATTTGGGAGCCTCCTGTGTTGACATCTTGAATAGAAACCCTCTTGCCTCTTCTAAACTTTTTAAAGGATAATCTTCCTTCCTTCCTTCCTCCTACTTCCTCACCAGGGCTCATTCTATTTTAAAAGCAACCTTTTGTATCCCTGAGTGTTAGCATGATGCGTTATTACTACAGAAATCTGGAAAAATACAGAAAATATAAAAAAGACAATGAAAATTACTCATAAACCCACAATATAAACACTGATCATTAATGTGCTAGCAGCTTTCCTTTTTAGTCTTTATCTGTGAGACTAGATACGTAAATGGTAGATAGTAGATAGATAAATCCCAGCTTTTTATCTTACAAAATTTGACTCATATCAAATGTAATGTTTTATATTCTAAAGTTTGATTAAACATGATATTGTAATCCTAGGTGATTAAATATTCTTCATAAACATAATAGTGGTAATGACTAAATATTTAATCTTGGATATCCAATTTTGGACCTTAGTTGGTTGTCATTTTCTCATGATTGTAAGATATTCTTATGCTTGCATCTTTGTCTGTAGCCATGCTTAGAAAAGAAATCCTGAGCCAAAGGGTATGAATACTTTTAAGGCTCTCAATAAATTCATACTGGAAGAACTGTGCTTGAGAGGGCATCTTATCAGCACTAGGCATCATCTCTCATTCACTTCCTAATGTCTTTTAATCTAACTTTTTCTTGTAACTATGCCAAAATGACTCTTCACATTCTCTGAGTTTCTAATTCTTGACTCCAAAATCCCCCTTTGGGTGCTCCCCTCTCTGCACCTCTCCCTCTGCCGCGTTGGACTGCTTCGTCTCTCCTTGAACCTTTCTCCTTCATCAACATCTTTAACTCTCCACTGATCTAATTCTCCTGAACCCTCTGGTAGTTTGTGAATACAGGAAGGGCTTATGAGGCAGCAGAAGAGGCAGATACTGTTCTCCAGGAATCAGGCCCAGGGGTTCCTGTTGTGGCTCAGTGAGTTAAGAATCTGACATAGTGTCCCTGAGGATGTAGGTTCAATCCCTGGCTTATCTCAGTGGGTTAAGGATCTGGCTTGCCACAAACTGTGGTGTAGGTCACAGATGTGGCTCAGATCCCTGTGTTGCTGTGGCATAGGCTCCAGCTACAGGTCCAACTCTATTCCTAGCCCAGGAAATTCCATATGCCACAGGTGTGGCCCTAAAAGAAAAAAAAAAGGCCCATCTTAAATAAACATATGTGATCTTAAAGTTCCCATTGTGACTCAGCAGAAATGAACCCACTTAGTATCCATGAGTAAATGGGTTCAATCCTGGCCTCGATCGGTTGGTTAAGGATCTGGTGTTGCCATGAAGTGTGGCTATGGTATAAGTTGCAGGCATGGGTTGGATCTGGTGTTGCTGTGGCCTAGGCAACTGAACATCTATTTGACCCCTAGCCTGGGAACTTCCATATGCTATGGGTGCAGCAGCCCTAAAAAGCAAAAACAAAAAACGTTGGGGGGATCTTACAAACCTGAAAAATAAGATGACAAAGGGAATGTAGTAACCTGAATCAGATAGAGAGACTGATCAGAAGGAGGCCACTTTGGAGGGCGGCATATGGCGTGTGAAGAAGAAGAGGGAGGACAGGCCACACTGAGAAAGGAGGTGTGATAAGCAGGTACCACCCTAAGTGACACCAGGTGGAACCCCTGCGAGGCCACACCTTGGTCCTGCTGACGTGGCCCCTCTGGGCTGGGTCTCCTGCCCCTTCTTTCTATCTAATCCCACTGCTACCACAGGGAAGATGGACAACTGAGCCTGGCAAAGGGCAAGCACCCCAGCCACAAGAGAGCACAGGAAACTCAGAGGTCAGGACATAGTTTGTGTGTTATGTGTGGGCTTTGGGGACCAGAGGGGAGCTCTAAGCCACAACTGAAATTCCCAGTGCTGGGTTAAACCCCGTGAACCCAAGGGTCTATGTCTCAGGGCTTCTGGTCGTGCTGCCCTGCCCCCATTTAGCTCTCCTTCAGGCTCAGGATGAGGTCCTAGCTTTCTCTGTCCAGTTTTCAAGCACTTGACATTCAAATAGGAAAACTGCACTCTGGCGTTCTTTGAAATTGTGCCCCAGCCCTTGGTGCGGGTCTGTGAAAACATCAGCACCAAGGACAGCAACCCTGAGAGGTGACACAGGTGGGGTGTGAGGCTAAGTTCCTCTTTTTCCATCCTCCCCATTAACTGCAGCATATTTTACACCAGGATAAACCTTTACTTTAAAAATCATAGGGCTTTAACATCTTAATGGAAAGAAAATTATCAGTGTGATCGCAATCAAAGACCTTGGTTAATGGAACAGTAAAACCTTCCTTTCCCGCCTCAGGCCTGTGGAAAGAGTGGCGACCTGGCATTTGCAGGGTTAACAGCTGAGCCTTAGAACTGGTGGGCTGGAGTCGGTCACTTTGTGAGCATCTCAGTGTGGTTTTGTCTTTAAAAAAGAAAATCTGCTTGGTTTTATGGGGAAGATTATATGCTTGGGAGAGTTGTGAAGGTCACAGAATATTTCTTGCAAATAGCAGTTACGTATACATTGTCATAGGTTACTTATATTTAATTCGTTTAGTCAAATTACCCGAGCGCCTACAATGTGCCAGGCATAGTTCTAGATGCTACGACTGTGCTGCAATTAAGACAGATAAGGTACCTGCCCTCACGCAAGCCTGTTTGGAAGAGGCAGAATAAATAAGGAGAGGAATAAAATCATTTCAGCTTATATCGTGCAGAAAGTAAAACAAGGCTAGAGAATATTAGGAGAGGGATGACCAGGGTCTCTGAGGAGGTGATACTTGGGCTACGCCCTGGGGAGTGAGGCTCTAGCAAGACTACGTAGCAGCTTCACTCTTCTTGGCTACAGCCGCTCGTCTTAGAGTGAGGGCAGGGGCCGTTAGGTTTCCGCCTGTATAATTAAGGAGGTTAAACGTTTCCAACAGTGGTTCTGGGACCATAAGCCGCTCAGCGGAGGCCAGTCTCCAATGCCCAGTGGAGGATACTAGCGAGGTTTTCAGATCCCTGTTCCTGGTGAACAATTCTCAGCTGGAAGATTAAATTCAAAGTCTGTAGGAAAAAGAATGGAGGTTTCCCAAAAAATTAAGCCCTTGAAATACCATAGGCTCCAGCCTCTGGGTATATATTCCAGGAATTGAAAGTAGGGACTCAAACAGATATTTGTACAACAGTGTTCTCAGCAGCATTCTTCACGATAACCAAAAGGTGGAAATCACCCAGATGCCCAAGAACAGATGAATGGATACACAAAATGTAGTATGTCAATCCAAAAGGAGTATTTACTCAGCCTTAAAAAAGGGGTGAGGTTCTGACACATGCTGCAACGTGGATGGACCTTGAGAATATTACGGCAAGTGAAAACAAACACAAAAAGAACAAATCCAGCATGATTTCGCTCCTATGAGGTACAGAAAAGAGGTGAATTCATAGAGACAAAAAGTAGAACGGAGGGGAGTGGAACGAGGAGTTGGTGTTTGCTAAGTACAGAATTTCTGTTTGCGACGATAAAGTTCTGGAAATAGTGATGGTTGCACAATCATGTAAATTACCGCCACTGAGCTGCATCCTTAAAAATAGTTGAAATCGTAAGTTTTGTGTTGAGGATGTTTTACCACATTGAAAAAAGAGAAAAAGCACATGAGAGGTTGAGAAGAGGCTGATCAGGCAGTGGCAGCCTGGCTCTTAATGTTGTTTGAAACAGACCCGAGGGGTGTGGAGGCGGATGGGAATCCAGCCGGGGCTCTGCAGGGGGCTGTCAGGTAGCTCCTGTGCTGTGCCCCTGACACCCCCGGGACAGACCTTGCAGCCCCATCGCAGTAGAAAAGGGCTGGAGCCTCAAGTCGGCCAGGGGCTCGGGGAGGGAGCTAAAGTCCTGCCATGCCACCTGCCTCCCCCACAGACCCGGAAGAGACCCACTTGCTGCTTTCAGCACCTCCAGCCCCTTCTCGTGGCTGATATGGCTCCTGCGTAGAGGAGATCAGCACTGAGCCCAGTGGGTCTCAAGGTGTCGTCCCCTGGGAATGTTCTAAATGCTAATTCTCAAGTCCTACCCCAGACCTATGGATCCAAAACCCTAGATGGGGGGCCCAACGGTGTGTTTTAAGTCGTCCTCTGGGAGACTCTGATGTTGGGGAACCGCTGCAGGAAGAGCTGGATGCCCTGCTGGGCAATAACCCCACGCATTTAGTGAGCGCCTCCTGAGTGCAAAGCCCCAGACTGTTTGCGACCAGGCGGCACAAAGCGAGCCATCTCAGGAAGCACCATTTCTATGTGATGCTAGGACCCCGAGGACATCAGAGGGCGTGAGTGGCTGTGAGCCTGCATCACACCCTCTCCCGGTGTGGGCACATCTGGCATGACCTGCCAGGGCCCCTTCTCCACGGGTGCCGTGGTGCTGCTGTGTCAGCACCATGATCTCAGCTCAGCTGCCTGTGCACATAAAGCAGATGTGTCTTTCTTCAGAGTTCTCTTGCGGCACAGCAGGTTAAGGATCCACTGTTGTCACTGCTGTGGCGCAGTGCCCAGGAACTTCCGCATGCTGTGAGCATAGTCCCCCCCCAACACCCCCAAAAAATGTGCCTTTTTTCCACTCGCTGTCCCAGCTGGGTTAGGGACTCACTGTGCTCCTAGGTGGTAGAGGATTCCTTCGGAGCTTTTAGGCCAGATCCCATGACTTTCAGGTCACTGTAGATTTTAAAGCCCATTCCAGCCCAGTGTGAAACTTCCATGTGACTGGGCATTTCTAGCTCATCTTACCCTCTGCCCAGGTCGGACCTGCGGTGGGAAAGGAGGAGTGGCAGCACCATCTGCCCTTGAGATTCCTCCTCCACCGCTCTTCTTGGGAACTGGGAAGTGAGGGGATGGGCGGGCGGGGCGGGCGCACACTGCTCCTACTGGGATCCAGTTGATCCAGTTGCCGCCCCTTCTCACCGGCTCCAGCACTACTTCTGTTGATGCCCTCGGTGAAAACGGCCCTCTCAGAAGGCATGCGAAGACTTCGGGCTCCTGGAAGAGCCTGTGGGGTCTTCCCATGGCCCAGTCCCTGCTCAGCCCAATATCCTGCCCTGTTCCACTTGAGCCTCCACCATCGGGAGGCCCCGATTTTCTTGCTGCCAGGGCGCCTTTGCAAGGGGTTGGTTTTTTGTTAGGATATCAGCAAAATGAACTATTGTCAGCTCTCCTCCATGTGTTTCCTTGACCAATGGAAACCCATATATCCTTTTTTTAAAATTTTAACTATAGTTGATTTACTATACTTGTTATATATGTTGTGTTAGTTTCAGGTATATAGCAAAGAGACTCAGTGTGTATGCACATATATATGTTTAGAGTTTATATATATATTCAAATTACATATACAGATTATATATATATTCAAATTTTATATATATATTGAGATTATATATATATGGAATATATATATATATATTCAGATTATTTTCCTTTATAGGCTATTAAAACACATTGAGTAGAGTTCCCTGTGCTATATAGTAGGTCCTTGTTGGTGGTTTTATGTGTAGTAGTATGTATATGTTAATTCCACATCCCTAATTTATCCCTCTCCCCCGATTCCTCTTCGGTGTAACCATAAGTTTGTTTTCTATGTCTGTGGATCTGTTCTTGTTTTGCAGATAAGTTCATTCTTATCCCTTTTTTAAAATGCCACATACAAGCTATATCGTGTGATACTTGTCTGTTTCTTCACTTAGTATAATAACCTTTAGGACTATGCATGTTTCTCCAAATGACATCGTTGCATTCTTTCCTATGGCTTGAGTTGTATTCCATTGTGTATATGTACCGCATCTTCTTTATCCATTACTCTGTCAGTGGTCATTTGGGTTGTTTCCAGCCTTGGCTATCGTATATAGAGCTGCCATGGAGACTGGGGAAACCAGTGTGCCCTTGAACCTCAAAGGGAGGGGAGGACCGGATACCCCAGTGCCACCCTCTCTTTGCCCCACCATCCCTCTCTTTCTCACGGAGGCATAAGGATAGACTAGCAGTTCTTCTGCATAGGCAGTGTCCCTGTAGCTCATGGACTGCCATCAGGATTGGCCATTTTTTGCAAGTCCCAGTGCAAAACTGTTTAACTATGAAGAGTTCCACGATGGTGACAACAGAGCATTAAACCAAGTGTGGGACCCTCCTGAGCACCAGCCCCGAGCGACTGCACAGTTCACACACCCTAAATGCCAGGCTCCCCTCCTTGCTGACCCCCACTCCTGCAGGTTCTCTCAGAGCCTCCCTTCGCCCTGGGCTTGAGTGCAGAAAAGCACCCCGCCCCCATCCCTTGAATCAACTCACTCTGCACAAGGTCTAAAGCCCAGAACACTGTCCTGCTCCCTTCCCCCATCATCTTAAATGGGCTGGGGAGGGGCCCACCTGGCCTGATGGCTGGACCAGCTGGGCAGACTCTAGAGATGATCCTCATTTTTACTGGAGTTGGACTCGGCAAACCTAGGCGACAGGAGAGGTCTCTTCAACATCTGTGGACAACGGAGCATGTACTGCGACTTCTCAGGCCTGGTGGATTTATCTGAGGCCGGACCCCTGGGCAAGCTGGACCAAAGGGGACCCCAGAGTGGGACTCTGGAATTTGGATTCCAGAGTTGTGCCAACCTCACTGCGGTGGTTGAAATGGAAACTCTGGAGTTCGG
>PVHT020004944.1:24661438-24751546 GCA_004024745.2 Catagonus wagneri
TATATGGATCTTGTTTTTGCATCCATTCAGCTAGACTAAGTCTTTTGGTTGGGGCATTCAGTCCATTAACATTTAAGGTAATTATTGATATGCCATTTTATTAACTGTTTTGGATTTTTATTGTTCTTTTTTCTTCCCTTATTCTCTTGTTGTCTCCTCTTGTGGTTTGATGACTATCTTTAATGTTGTATTTGAGTTAATTTTTATTATTTGTTTAACAATTGTAGATTCTTGGTTTGCAGTTACCCTGAAGTTTTGAAACAGGAGTCTATATATAAATGAGATTGTTTTAAGTTATTGGTTTCTTAATTGCACGTATGTCTCCAGTGTCCTGCATTTGTGCTCTCTTCTCATGATTTCTGATTTTGGTAGCAGAGTTGTGCATGGATGATTGAGTATCTTTACTGTATACATGTCTTTACTGGTGATCCTTGTCATGTGTGGTGTTTTTGTTTCTGGTTGTGGCCTTTTATTTTCTGCCTAGAGAAGTTCCGTTAGGATTTGTCATAAAGCTGGTTTAATGTTGCAGAAATCTCTTAGCTTCTGCTTATCTGTAAAGGTTTTGATTTCTCCTTCAAATCTGAATGAGAGCCTTGCTGGGTAAAGTAATCTTGGTTGGAGGTTTTTTGCTTTCATCTCGTTAAGTATATCATGCCACTCCCTTCTGGCCTGCAGAGTTTCAGCTGAAAAATCTGCTGATAACCTTATTGGGGTTCCCTTGTATGTCATTTGGTTCTTTTCCCTAGCTGCTTTCAGTATTTTCTCTTTGTCTTTAATTTTGGTCATTTTTATTAATATGTGTCTCAGGGTGTTCCTCCTTGGTTTTATTTTATATGGTACTCGTTGCACTTCCTGGATTTGGGTGAGTGATTCCTTTCCCAAATTAGGGAAGTTTTTGGCTATTATCTTTTTGAATATTTTTTTCTGTCCTCTTCTCTCTCTCTTCTCCCTCTGGCACCCCTATAATATGGATGTTGGTGCATTTAATGTTATCCCAGAGTTCTCTGAGACTCAGCTCATTTTCTTTCAATCTTTTATCTCTTTTCTCTAATGCATTAGTGATTTCCGCTAACCTGTCCTCCACCTCGCTGATTTGTTCTGCCTCCTGTATTCTACTGTTGGCTCCTTCTAATGAATTTTTTATTTCAGTTACTGTATTTTGTATGTTTTCTTGTTTAATTTTTACAGCTTGTATTTCTCTGCTCAGTGTTTCCTGTAAATTATCAATCTTTGCCTCCAGTTGATCTCCAGTCTCTTGCATCATCTTCAGCATCAACAGTTTAATGTCTCTTTCTGGGAGGCTGATAATCTCCTCATCACTGAGCTGTTTTTCTGGGTTTTTTCTTTCTCCCTTATCTGAGTTATAGTTCTGTCTTTTCACTTTTTTAGGTTTTTGGTGTGGTGACCTTTTTTGCAGACAATAGAATTGTAGCCTCTCTTACTTTTGGTGTTTGCCTCCCCTGTGGCTGAAGTCGGTATGGGGTGGGGCTTACTGTAGGCTTCCTGATGGGAGGTACTTGTGCCTGCCCACTGGTAGGTGAGGTTGATTCTATCCCTCTGGTGGGTTGAGCTTTGTCTCTGGGTGAGATTAGAGGTGGCTGGGTGCCTGAGGGGTGTTTAGGCAGCCTGTTTACTGATGGGTGGGGTTGTGATCCCACCTGGATTATTGTTCGGCCTGGGGCTTCTCAGCATTGATGGGAGGGACCAGATTTTCCCAAAAATGGCCACCTCCAGAGAAATGTAGGCTGATGCATGTTCCCGAGAGCTTTGCCTCCAATGCCCTTCCCCCCACAACAATCCACAATCACCCCTGTTTTCCCAGGAGATCCTCCAAGAATTGCAGTCAGGTTCCACCTGGATTCCTATGGAGACTTTGCTTTGCCCTGGGACCCAGTGCACGTGAAAGTCTGTGTGCACCTTTCAAGAATGGTGTCTCCTTTTCCCCCAGTCCTGTGGAGCTCCTGCACACAAGCCCCACTGGCCTTCAATGCCAGGTGCTCCGGGGGCTCTTTCTCCCAGTGCCAGATCCCAAGGCATGGGGATTTGACGTGGGGCTCAGGGTCTCAGTCCTGAAGGTGAGTCTTTGTGATACAGTTATTTTCCAGTCTGTGGGGCTTCCCACCCGGGAGGTATGGGGTTGCTTATATTGCAAAATCACCTCTCCTACCTCCTGATGTGGTCTCCTCTTTGTCTTCTTGAGTAGACTATCTTTTTGAAAGTTTCCAGTTCATTTGGTTGCAGGTTGCTTGGTATTTGGTTGTAATTTTGTTGTTTTTATGAGAGAAGTTGAACTCCAGTCCTTCTACTTTGCCATTGTAATCCCATCCCAGACAAGATAGACTGTGTGCCATGGCCTGACTTTGCAGCCTCCAGAGCACAGGTTTTTTTTTTTAAAAAAAAACTCTTATTGAAGTATTTGTTGTCCAAAACTCTGCACAAATGTAATGTATACAACTTGAAAAGTTTGTGTGACAGCTTCATGAGTATATATTTATCTTCAATCTATGCAATAACTATATCACTCCCCAAAGTTTTCTCCAACCCATTTATTATTGTTGTGGTAATTATTGTTATTAATACTATGTGTGATCAGAAAGCTTAACATAAGATCTACCCTCTTATCCCATTTTTGAGTCTGCAATACAGTATTATTAGCTGTAGGCACCATAGGTATAGTAGATCTCTAGGGCTTATTCATTTTGCATAACTGAACCATGGTATCCTTTGACTAATACCTGTTTCCCCCTCCCACATCCCCTGTTGACCCCTATTCTTCTCTGCTTCTGAGTATGACTCTCATAGATTTCTCATACAGTTTGTGTCATGTAGAATTTGTCCACTCATGTCGTTTTTATTTTTCCATTATAGCTGGTTTACTGTTTTCTGTCAGTTTTTCAACTATACAGCATGGTGACCTGGTTACACATACATATATAGATTTGTCACAAGTGATCAGACATAGTTCCTGGTGCTATACAGCAGGATCTCCTTGTTTTTCCATCCCAAAGGCAATAGTCTACAGCTATTAACCCCAGACTCCCATCCCACTTCCTCCCCCACCTTCTTGGCAACCACAAGTCTGTTCTCCAAGTCCTTGATTTTCTTTTCTGTAGAAAGGTACATTTGTGCAGTCTATTAGACTCCAGATATAAGTGATATAATATGGTATCTGTCTTTCTCTTTCTGACTTATTTCACTCAGTATGAGGGTCTCTAATTCCATACATGGTGCTGCAAATGGCATTATTTTATTTTTTTTTATGGCTGAGTAGAATTCCATTGTGTATATATACCACATCTTCCCAACCCAATCATCTGTCAATGGACATTTGGATTGTTTCCATGTCTTGGCTATTGTGAATAGTGCTGGAATGAACATGCGAGTGCATGTTTCTTTTTCAAGGAAAGTTTTGTCCGGATATATGCCCAAGAATGGGATTGCTGGGTTATATGGTAGTTTTATGTATAGTTTTCTAAGGTACCTCCCTACTATTTTCCGTAGTGGTTGTACCAGCTTACATTCCCACCAACAGTGCAGGAGGGTTCCCTTTTCTCCACACCCCCTCCAGCATTTGTTGTTTGTGGACTTATTAATGATGGCCATTCTGACTGGTGTGAGGTGGTACCTCATAGTAGTTTTGATTTGTATTTCTCTAATCATCAGTGATGTTGAGCATTTTTTCATGTGCTTGTTGGCCATCTGCATATCTTCTTTGGAGAAATGTCTATTCAGGTCCTTTGCTCATTTTTCAGTGGCGTTGTTGGCTTTTTTGCTGTTGAGCTGCATAAATTGTTTGTATATTTTAGAGATTAAGCCCTTGCCAGTTGTATCATTTGACACTATTTTCTCCCATTCTATAAGTTTGTCTTTTAGTTTTCTTTCTATTTTTTTTTTTTGTCTTTATCTAGAGCTGCACCTGCGGCATATGGAGGTTCCCAGGCTAGGGGTCTAACAGGAGCTGTAGCCGCCGGCCTTCGCCACAGCCACAGCAACGCGGGATCCGAGCCATGTCTGCAACCTACACCACAGCTCACAGCAACACTGGATCCTTAACCCACTGAGCAAGGCCAGGGATCGAACCTGCAACCTCATGGTTCTTAGATTTGTTAACCACTGAGCCACGATGGGAACTCCCCTGTCTTTTAGTTTTCTTTTTGGTTTCCGTTGCTGTTCAAAAGCTTGTCTGCTTGATAAGGTCCCATTGATTTATCTTTGCTTTGATTTCTGTTGCTTTGGGAGACTGACCTGAGAAAAAATTTGTAAGGTTGATGTCAGAGAATGTTTTGCCAATGTTTTTTTCCAGGAGTTTAATGGTGTCTTGTCTTACATTTAAATCTTTAAGCCATTTTGAGTTTATTTTTGTGCATGGTGTGAGAGTGTGTTCTAGTTTCAGTGATTTGCATGCAGCTGTCCAGGTTTCCCACAATACTTGCTGAAAAGACTGTCTTTTTCCCATTTTATGTTCTTGCCTCTTTTGTCAAAGATTAATTGACCATATGCGTCTGGGTTTATTTCTCGGTTCTCTATTCTGTTCCATTGGTCCAAATGTCTGTTTTGGTATCAGTACCACACTGTCTTGATTACTGTGGCCCTGTGATATTGCCTGAAGTCTGGGAGAGTTATGCCTTCTGTTTGGTTTTTGTTCTTTAGAATTGCTTTGTTGATTTTGGGTCTTTTTGTTGTTCCATATAAATTTTTGGATTGTTCTAGTTCTGTGAAGAATGTCATGGGATTGCATTGAATCTGTAGATTGCTTTTGGTAGTATGGCCATATTTACAATATTAATTTTTCCGGCCCATGAGCATGGAATATCTTTCCATTTCTTTGTATCTTCTTTGATCTCCTTGATTAATGTTTTGTAGTTCTCTTCATATAAGTCTTTCACCTCCTTGGTCAGGTTTATTCCCAGATATTTGATTTTTTGGGGTGCTATTTTAAAAGATAAAGTATTTTGGTATTCTTTTTCTAATATTTCATTGTTAGCATTCAGAAATGCGATTGATTTCTGAAGGTTAACCTTATATCCTGCTACTTTGCTGAATTTGTTGATCAGTTCAAGTAATTTTGGGATTAAGTCCTTGGGGTTGTCTATGTATAGTATCATGTAATCTGCATAGAGTGACAGTTTTACCTCTTCTCTTCCTATTTGGATGCCTTTTATTTCTTTTGTTTGTCTGATTGCTGTAGCTAGGACTTCCAATACTATGTTGAATAACAGTGTAGAGAGTGGGCTTCTTTGTCTTGTTCCAGATTTTAGTGGGAAGGCTTTCAGCTTTTCTCCATTGAGTATTTTATTTGCCATGGGTTTTTCATATATGGCCTTTATTATGTTAAGGAATATTCCCTGTATTCCCACTTTGGTAAAAGTTTTGGTCATGAATGGATGTTGGACTTTGTCAAATGCTTTTTTTCCATCAATTGAGATGATCATGTGGGTTTTGACTTTTCTTTTGTTAATGTGATGTATGACGTTGCTTGATTTGCATACACTGAAGCATCCTTGTGCACCTGGGATGAATCCCACCTGGTCATGGTGTATGATCTTTTTGCTATGTTGTTGGATTCAGTTGGCTAAAATTATGTTGAGAATTTTTGCGTCTATATTCATCAAAGATATTGGCCTATAGTTTTCTTTTTGCGTGGTGTCTTTGTCTGGTTTTGGTATTTATTAAGGTGATGTTGGCATCATAGATTGTCTTTGGGAGTGTTCCTTCTTCTTGAACCTTTTGGAAAAGTTTAAGGAGGATGGGCATGAGTTCTTCTTTGTATGTTTGGTAGTATTCGCCTGTGAAGCCATCTGGTCCTGGACTTTTATTTGTAGGGAGTGTTTTTATGACATACTCAACTTGATTTCTAGTGATCGGTCTGTTTAATTGATCTGTTTCTTCTTGATTCAGTTTTTGCAGGGTGTAAGTCTTTAAAACGTTGTCCATATCTTCTAGGTTGTCAAATTTGTTGGCATACAATTGTTCATAGTATTCTCTCATGGTTTTTTGTACTTCTGTAATCTCTTTTGTGACTTCTCCTTTTACATTTCTTATTTTGTTTATTTGGGTTTTTTCTCTCCTCTTCTTGGTGAGTCTTGCCAGAGGTTTGTCAATTTTGTTTACCTTTTCAAAGAACTGGATCTTGGTTTATTGATTTTTTTTCTGTTGCTTTTTTGAATCTGTTTTATTGATTTCCTCTCTCATCTTTATGATTTCCTTCCTTCTGCTGACTTTAGGGGGTTTTTTTGTTCCTCTTTTTCTGATTCATTTATGTGCTGGGTTAAGGTGTCAATTTGAGATTTTTCTTCTTCTTTGAGGAAAGCCTGTATTGCTATGAATTTCCCTCTGAGCACTGCTTTTGCATTATCCCATAGATTTGGAGTGGTTGTGTCTTCATTCTCATTTGCCTCAAGGTATTTTTTAATTTCCTTCTTGATTTCCTCATTGACCCATTCATTTTTTAGTAGCATGTTGTTTAGTCTCCATGTAGTGTGTTTTTTCTCATTTCTTTCCCTGTGGTTGATTTTTAGTTTCATGCCTTTGTGGTCAGAGAAGATGCTTGAAATAATTTCTGTACTCTTAAATTTGTTGAGGTTAGCTTTGTGCCCCAGTATGTGATCTATCCTTGAGAATGTTCCATGTGCACTTGAGAAGAATGTATATTCTCATTTTTTTCGATGTAATGTCCTGAAAATGTCTATTAGGTCTAACTTTTCCATTGTGTCATTTAAGATTTCTGTTTCCTTACTGATTTTCTGCCTAGAGAATCTGTCCATTGATGTGAGTGGAGTGTTAAAGTCTTCTACTATTATTGTATTCCCATCTATTTCTCTTTTTATGTCTGATAGTACTTGTTGTAGGTACTTGGGTTCTCCTATATTAGGGGCATATATATTGACAATTGTAGTATCCTTTTCTTGAATGGACCCTTAAACATTAAATAGTGTCCTTCTTTGTCTTTCTTTATGGCCTTCATCTTAAAGTCTATTTTGTCTGATGTGAGTATTGCCACTCCTGCTTTCCTTTCTTCTCCATTGGCATGAAATATCTTTTCCCATCCCCTCACCTTCAGTCTATATGTGTCCTTTGCCCTAAGGTGAGCCTCTTGTAGGCAGCAGATTGTAGGTTTTTGCTTTTTTATCCAGTCTGCCACTCTGTGTCTTTTGATTGGAGCATTCAGTCCATTGACATTTAAGGTGATTATTGATAGATATGTATTTATTGCCATTTTAGACCTTGTTTCCCAGTTGACTCTATGTTTCTCTTTTCTTTTTTTGGTGAGATGGTTTCCATTTCTTTTATGCTTGAGTGCTTTTCTTTTCAGTATTTGTGGATGTGATGTTCCATTTTGATTTGTGGTTGCCCTGTTTTTTAAGTATGTTAACCCCTTCTTATAGCTGCTTGCTGTAGCCTGATAGCCATATATGCTCAAATACATCATTAAAATTTTTTAAGTTAAAAAAGGGGTCTATATTTTCTTGTTTTCCCTCCCCATGATGTATGATTTTGTTGTCTTAAAAAAAATTTTTTTAATGTCTTCGTGTTTAGATCTCTATGCTGGCTTATTTGAATTATTGCTTTCCATTTGTGGTTTCCTCTATTCTATTTCTTACTTTTTACTTTTTTTCCCCCATAGGAGCCCCTTCACTATTTCTTTTAGAAAGGGTTTAGTACTGCTGTACTCCTTAGCTTTTGTTTGTTGGAGAAATTCTTTATTTCCTCTTCTATTTTAAATGATATTCTTGCTGGGTAGAGTATTTTAGGTTGCAGATTTTTTTCCTTTTAACACTTTAAATATATATTGCCACTCCCTTCTGGCCTGTAGTGTTTCTGTAGAGAAGTCAGCTGATAGCCTTATGGTGTATCCGTTATAATTAACACTTTGCTTTTCTCTTGCTGCCTTTGAGATCTTCTCTTTATCATTAATTTTTGCCATTTTTAATATAATATGTCTTGGTGTGCACTTGTTTGGGTTCAACTTGTTTGGGGCCCTCTTTGCTTCCTGTATCTTGATGTCAGATTACTTTAGGTTTGGGCAGTTTTCAGACATAATTTCTTCCAATATATTTTCAATCTGCTTTTCTTTTTCTTCTCCTTCTGGAATTCCTATTATGCATAGATTGGACCGCTTTATATTATCCCATAGATCTCTTACATTGCTTTCCTGTTTTTTCATTTGGTTTTCTGTCTGCTGTCCTGATTGGGTGGTTTCCATTATTCTATCTTCCATGTCACTAATTCGTTCCTCTGCATTATTCCAACTGCTCTTTGTTGCCTTTAGCTCAGTTTCCATCTCTGCAAATGAGTTTTCTAGCTTTTCTTGGCTCCTTCTCGTATTTTCTAGTTCCTTTCTAAGGGAATCTGCATTGCTGTTTGTGTCTTCTCTTAATTCCTTGATATTCAGCCTTAATTCCTCAAGTATTTTCACTACCTCCCTTCTGAACTCCTTTTCTGTCAAACTGCAGAGGTCTGTTTCGTTGTTGACTGCTTTAGATGACTTCTCCTGTTCCTTTAACTGGGAATGGTTTCTGAGCTTCTTCATCTTGCTTATGGTTTTCTTTTACTGTGAGTTTGGGGAAGCCACACTGTAGTCTTGTAAGGCTACTTTGAGGCAATAGCACCCCTTTGTATTTTTTGGTGGGGTTACTATTTATTTTTGGCGTGGGAGTTTGAATATTTGGTGTGTCTTTCTTTGGCATGAACAGGCTGTTATCTCCCTGGTGCTCCATTGTTTTCAGGGAGAATAAAGCAATGGGTAGGGCTGGCAGTTGGTGTCTGGTCTCTGGGCTCTCAACAGCAGCAAGGTGGCACTGGCTATTCCTAGTTGCAGGGCCCTGGGAAGTGGTAATGAGCTCTAGGCAGATCTAACAGGTGTCCAGAGCATTTGGCAGTAGCAGCAGCAGGATGTGTGAGTTCCCAGGGGAGTGAGAGCCACAATGGCTAGTGTTCGATTGCAATGCCCTCCTCTGAGGTGATTGGAATTGCAGATGGTACCTGTTCAGGGACTCCTAGTGGTAGAGGGCCAGATCGTCTCTAGTTTGCTCCTCTACCTGTAGACCATGCATGAGGCCACCCATCTCACTTAGCCCACATAGGAGGTGCTGTAGAGGTTGCAGTGTGCTGGGAAGTGATAGAGATCAGGCCTATGGGTACTGCCCAGAGCACTTAGCAGTGGGAGCAGCGGGGTTGGTGTGTTCCCAGGAGTGCAAGAGCACCCACAAGTGGTGTTCAGTCCCAGTGCCCTCCTCTGTAGTGCCCTTGAGGTGACTAGGGCTGCAGGTGGTGCCTATTCACAGACCCCTAGTGGTAACATGTCATTCTTATCTCTGGAACCAGAGATAACTGCTGTGGTTTGCCTCTGCCTCCTGTAGCCCATGCAGGAAGCACCTCGTCCTGCTCAGCCCCTACAGGATGTGCTGCACAAGGTCCTCTTAGTTACAGGTTCCTGGGAAGGGACAGGCATCTGGGCACTGCCCAGAATGTTTGGCAGTGACAGGTGTGCTCCCAGGGGGGCGAGAGCAACAGCAGTTGGTGTTCCGTTGTAATGTCCTTCTCTGTGGTGCCCTCTGAGGTGGCTGGGGCTGCAACTGATTTTTGCTCAGGTGTCCCCTGTGGCGGTGGGCCATGCCCTCCTCTGGAGTCAGGGATAGCTGTGATGGTTTGCTCCTTCCCTCTGCAGGCCCCTGTCCCACTTAGACCACACAGGAGATGCTGCAGCAGCTGAACCTAGTTGTATGGACTTGGGAAGGGACAGCAAGCAAGTGTCTGGGCGCTGCCCTGAGTGTTTGGCAGTGGTAGCTATAGGGCGGGTGTGTTCCCAGGGGCATGATAGCAACAGTGTCTGGTGCTTGGTAGGCCCCATGTCACACTTAGCCCCCTGATGCCATTAGCCCAAACTAGAGGTGCCTGGTCACTGGTTGCCTGCACAAGAAGTGCCCAGTCTTCGGTACAGGAGCAAAAGTCTTACGGATGGTTGCTCCAGAGATGCCAGACCACTGCGGACAAGCAAGGGGCCTCCGTGTCATGGGCAGCCTGTGCCCCAGGAAGCCTGGTCCACCACGGTCTAACAAGCTGCTTCCTGTTGCGGGTGAGCTGTGCCCACAAACTCCTGATTCACAGCAGCCCTAGCAAGGTGCTTCTGGTCAGGCAGCATGGGTGGAGTGTATCCAGGAGACACCGGGACCGCAGCAGTCTAGCAAGCAGCCTCCGCCTCTGGCTGTGGCGGTTTGCACTTGAGTCACCCCACCCTTTGCAAGCTCGCCTCCAACTGCCGGAGGTTTGTGCGTGATCTGCCCCGCCCTCTGTGCTGGTTCAAGGAGCTTCCTGTAGTGGTCAGCCCCCTCCTCCCCAACAATGGAGGCTTGCCTCTCCTGCGGGCGCAGACCTTCTCCCAGGTTCCCTCTGACCTGGCAGTCCACTCCCCAGCCTGTAGGGTATTGCTCCCCACTGTGGCACACTGTTCCTCAGCCCCCTAGGCTGTCTCCACACCACCAACCCCAGCCCTGTCCTGGGGACTGACCTCCGGAGCCTAAATCTCAGCTCCCAGCCCCTGCCTGAGCGTCTCAAGCTGTGGTGTCTGTGCTGGTGTTCAGATGATCTCTGAGGCTCTCATTCCGCTTTACCGTTCTCAGTCCAGCCGCTGCAGTTTTGTTGGACTTTGAGGTCCCTCTGGCTCGGCCGATCTTTCCAATTAGGTGGCTTTCCAGGGTGTGGGTTCCTTTTCTCCATCACAGCTCCCTCCCTGGCTTGCTGGTGCTGTCCTGATTCCTTTTCTCTCTCTCTCTCTCTCTCTCATTTCTTTTCTGTTCTACCCAGTTATGTCATGAGTTTCTTCCTCTTTTGGGAGGTTTAAGTTCTTCTGCCAGCATTCAGGTGATGTTTTGAGCAAGTCATTTTACATGTAGATGTGTTTGTGGGAGAGGGTAAGCGCGACCTCTTACTCCTCCGCCATCTTGCCACCTGTCCTCTCATGCCTTATTTATTTCACTTAGTGTGTTTTCCTCCAGGTTCATCCCTGTTGTTGCAAATGGTAGGATTTTCTTCCCTTTTCATGGGTGAATAGTAGTCCATTTTATGTATACACTATATTTTCTTTATCCATTTATACGTCAGTGGACGTGTAGGTTGCATCCATGTGTTGGCGATTGTGAATACAGCAGCAATGAATATGGGAGTGCAGATAACTCCTTAAGGTCTTGATTTTAATTCCTTTGGGTGTGTGCCCAGAAGTAGGATTGCTAGGGCATTAGGTAGTTCTACAAGCATACTTCATTTTACTGTATTTTGCTTTGTCATGCTTTGCAGGTACTGCATTTTTTTTTTAATTGAAGGTTTCGTGGTGACCTTGCATCACAAAAGTCTGTCAGCACCATTTTCCCCAGCAGCATTTCCTCATTTCCTCTCTGTGTCACATTTTGATAATTCTCTCAATATTTCACACTTTGCTATTATATCTGTTACGGGGACCTGTGATCTTTGTTACTATTGCAAAAA
Organism: Catagonus wagneri; assembly: GCA_004024745.2. NCBI lineage: Eukaryota > Metazoa > Chordata > Mammalia > Artiodactyla > Tayassuidae > Catagonus > Catagonus wagneri. The sequence continues at coordinate 24,672,920 of PVHT020004944.1, forward strand.
GACCATGACTCATCAAAAGCTCAGATAATGGTTAGCTTGTTTTAGCAATGAAGTATTTTAAATTAAGGTATTATACTGAATTTTTAGACATAATATTGTCATTTGCTCGATAGGCTATAGTTTAAACATAACTTTTGTATGCACTGGGAAACTGAAAAAATTGTGACTTGCTTTATTGCAGTGTTGGCTTTATTGAGGTGATCTGGAACCAAAATTGCAGTATCTCCAAGTATCCCTGTATTTTTCATTTTTTGAGGAAACTCCATACTGTTTTGTGCATGCTGCCTGCATCGGTTTACATTTCCACTGTCAGTGTACACAAGTCCTTTATTTTCCACATCTCCAACAACATTATCATATGTTTTATGTGTATATATGTATGTGTGTGTGTGTGTGTGTGTATATATATATATATATATATATATATATATATATATATATACACACACACATAAATCTCCATCTTAACTCATAGAGGTGAAATCTCATTGTGCTTTTGACCTGCATCTCCCTAATGATGGGTGATGTTGAGCACCTCTTTGTGTATCTGCTGGTCATAGATCTTCTTTGGAGAAATATCTCTTGAGTTCCTTTGCCCACTTTAAAATCAGGTCATTTGTGGAGTTTCCGTTGGGGCTCTGCGGTAACGAACCCGACTAGGATCCATGAGAATACGGGTTCAATCCCTGGCCTCGCTCAGTGGATCAGGGATCCGGCATTGCTGTGAGCTGTGGTGTAGGCGGCAGACGCAGCTCAGAGCCCGCGTTGCTGTGGCTGTGGCGTAGGCTGGCAGCTGTAGCTCCGGTTCGACCCCTAGCCTGGGAATTTGCATATGCCGCTGGTGTGGCCTTAAAAAAAAAAAGGACAAACACATAATAATAACATCAGGTCACTTGTTCTTATCTTTGCCTTTTTTTTTTTGGCTATTGAATTGTAGGAGTTGCCTCCAGGTGGTGGGTGCTGATACTGGGGCAACCAGGGCCATGGTTAGAACCACATCCAGACTCTTTGCGGGAGTTTTAATGACAGGAACACGTGTTGAGCTCTTACGCTTGGCTAGACATGGTGGTACGTGCTTTCCAAGCTGTTCTCAGTTAGGTTTCCCAACAAACGTGGGAAGTGCCCTTACTACTGTTTCAGAGAGGTCAGCCAGCTTTCCCAAGACGACTGCAGTAGTCTGAAGCAGACTGGGGCTTGAAGCCACATCTCCCTGACTTCCAAGCACATGACTTTACACGCCATGGTCTCTCCATGCTACTAACGTCCAAGGCACTGGACTCCCTTGCAATTGTCGATCACAGCTATCATGCCGCTGGCCCGCCGTCCCCTCACCCTTATAGTTCTCTGGATCGCAATGCGCCCTCATCTTGAGTAATAATTTACTCAATGAGTATCAAGCACGTACTAGAGTGTTCAGCCAGCCTCTGGGTACTGGGTTTAGAGCCAGTAACCAAGTGTACAAAGTTCCCACCCTCTCGGAGCCCGCAGTCCAAGGAGGAGGAGAATTGCACAGCCAGCACTGCGCATGTGATGAGGGGTGGGGTGACGGGAAGAGCAGTGCGGGGAAGCTCAGAACGGGTGACGTCCTGGCCGTTGGGAGGAAGGGCCATTGCATCTGAAACCTAAAGAATGAGGAGGTGTTTAAGAGGCAAAGACTGAGTTCGCCTAAGAGAGGCAAGAATCGGTTCAAGTGATTTGTAATTCCAACAGATGCAACTTGCCTTTTTCTGTTTAAAAAAAAAAAATTGCGTAAGACCCCTTTGGGTAGTGTAATTTACCTACACACCTAATTTTTAAGAACCAGTATAAGACTGGTTCTTTGCAATATGGAGGAAGCAGAGGGGAGGTAGGTTAAATAAAATGAAGTGCATTTCCATGCATAAATGGAACGACACAAGCACAACTATACTGGAAGATACAGGGAAGAAGGCAGAAAATTCCACCTCTTGCTGGAATGACAGTAAATGGTGACGACGAACGTGTTATGTTGGCAACTCAAACACCGTGAGCAGCCTTGCCAGTGGTGCTGGGGATTTCTAAAATGATGAATGATGTTTGGACATGTTCCAGATGAAACCAAGTGCAACCTTGCTTGAATTTGCAGAGTACCTGTGTCCTTGGAAATCTTAGTTTGTGCAAAAAAAAAAAAAGAAAGAAATACTTTTTTTGTGTTTATATGTAAAATGGAGTTTGGCCTGGGCTCAGATCATTATAACCAATTTTTCATCCATCTGCTGTCTGGTGGGGCACTCAGATTGACGCAGGTCAACTCTTGTCGCATCAGATTCCTCTGGTGATCGTGGGGCCCAGCACACTATAGGTCAGGAGTGCCTCCCCCAGGCAATGTGACACCCAAGAGCCCTTCTGGGGGGATAACAGCCCCTCCCCCACTGCCCAAGCAACACCAAGCAACAGAAACCCCAGGGCAATAGTGACTTAGAGAAGTGCATGAGCTATGTGTGTAGTTTGTAGCTGTCATAGCTATACTGAAAAAAGTAGAACAAAAACAACTGATATTGACTTTTAAAAATATTTGTCTAGTTGATGTACAGTGTTGGGTTACTTTCTGCTCTACAGCAAAGTGATTCAGTCATACATGTATATACATTCTTTTTCGTATTTTTTTCCATTACGGTTTATTGTAGGATATTGAATATAATTCCTTGTGCTATACAGAAGGACCGTGTTTATTCATCCTATATATATGTGTTTGCATGAAACTGACTTTAAGACTATATCTTCTTTAACGCAATTTAGCCAAACTATGATCATTTTACCAATAAAATCAACGTAAAAGATTCTTCTTTTCGCACCAAGTCTTTGAAATCCAGCATTTATTTTTTTGCTTGGAGCATCTCAGTTCAGACTGGCCACGCAGTAGATGCTTACCAGCCTCGTGTGGCTGGTGTTTGTCCTATTGGATAGCGAAGACCTAGAAAGCGTTAAGTTCCCTTCTTTGGCATGAGGACTTTTGCTTTGAAGTCTCAGTTTCCAGAACTCTGACACTTGCAGAAATGCAGATGGAGGTTTTCCAACAGGTTTTAGAAACCTACACGCAGGGCCAGGACCCGAACCACAGCAGACACACAACCGGGGGTGAGCCACGAAGCACGTGAGTGCAGCGGCTGAGTGCCCTGTCCACTTCCAACTCCTAGACACGGAGCTGTGGGAAGTCGTAGCCGCCGCGGCTAACTGCATGGCTCGGTGCTGCCTGCAAATTGAAGGCCCCCTTGAAAGTGCTGGGAACAGATGTTGGGAAATCTCTGACCTCTCACGGTTAATTTCAGTATTTAAATGCCTGTTAATTTCCCCCCTTTTATTGCTCCGCTCCACACCGTGGCATGCTCACTGTCAATGGAAATAGCCTTCTGAGATGTTCAGGATATCAGATCTGAAGGTTGCTGGAAATCTGGGCACTTGGAGGAGGAGGGGACTGGGAGAGAAGGGGAGGGGCTCGGAAGGCACCTAGCAAGGTTGAGAGGTGGCCTCTCTGGCTGGAAGCAAGGCTGGAGCAGAACAGCTGAACGCTCACTGCCTCACCTTGACCTGGCCACACACCAATAAGGGCACTGGGGAGGAAAGATACACAAGTGGTGGGAAAATCCAAAGCAATGTCTAACACCTGCCTTTCCCATATGATGACCTGAAGTGGCTTCCTGGGAGCTATGCGCCAGGAAGCGGGCAGCAGGCAGACCTGGAGTCACCCTGGTTCAAGTTCAGGTTCAAGCCGTGTTTCCCTGGTTTTCCAGCTGGGAAACCTGGGGCACATACTCTCACCTCCATATGCTGCCAAGCAGATGAAGGCAGAAGCCTGTATTACAGCTATGAAATAATTTATATTTTATGGCAATAAAGAAATTTTATTTATTTTTGTCTTTTAGGGCCTCACTGTGGCATATGGAAGTTCTGACTAGTGGTCAAATCAGAGCTGCAACTGCTGGACTACACCACAGCTCACAGCAACACCAGATCCTTAACCCACTGAGCAAGACCAGGGATCGAGCCCTCATCCTCATGGATACTAATCAGGTTCTTAACTCACTGAGCCACAGTGGGAGCTTCCAGTAATACGTCATTTGAGACAGAGGACTGTACACTAAAACTTATATAACTGTGCTTTGACCTCTGATGGGTGGAATGTTCTCAGAGCTTTCTGAGAGGCTGTTCCCAGGTCACAATCCTCAATCTGACTTAAATGAAGTTTTCTGTTTCTTTGTTAGATGACTGATGAATTTTTTGTTGACATGGCTTTATGAGAATTTCATGCTATAACAGATAGGGCGCCTGGCACACAGTGTGGGCATAACAAATGCGCGTTCCTTCCCCTCGTTATCTCCTATCCTCAGAGCCTTGGTTGATGGCCCCGGTGGCATTGACAGGGGCAGGCGGTGATGCCGTCAGAGAGGTGCAGTTGTAACCATCTGAGGGATCGTCCAGTCCTGGGCTCTGGGAAATAGAAGTCTTTTGAGCCCAGAATCTCTGGGAGAAGAATCAAGGCAGCTTCCTCCTTGGACCAGAGGCCCTAGGAAAGTGCGGTGGCTGACCCCAGACGGTACCTAGTGTGTCCCAGTGGGAAGTCCCTGAGCTCCGGGCTGATCCGGTGCAGACCCCACACTTCCCTGCCCATTGTCCTCCCCTCACTCTCCCAGGAACGGAGAGCCTCCCCATCATCGCCAGCAAGGACAGGGGACCCCTCGGATCACATCTGCTTGTTCAGGACCCGGCCACGCCCTGGGAAAAGCCGTGACCTTGACGGGATCCTTGGCCATGAGCTCCCTGTCGTCCGCCCTGAAATCTCTTCTCGTCTAAGGCCTCCTGGGCTTTCTGTCCTTGAAACATTTCTCTGCAGTGCCCTCATTTGGCCTTGAGTTTTCAGCCAATTTCTGTGAAGGAAGACGATTACCTTTTATCAGTACCTGGGAGAAGATATTGTCGCTTTCATAAAAGAGAGGCCTCTAGGGCTTTTAGTGTCACTCCTTCAAGAAAGCGAGAAAAGGCTCTTGGCTGTCTATAGGGCCTCAGGCAAAGCTCCAGAGGACACCCCAACTTTCACATTGTCATTTTTACACCGACCCCTCCCCCCCAAAAGGGGACAGTGGAGGGGAAAGGAACACAGATTCAGATAAGACATTTCGAGAGCACCGGAGCCGGGGGGGGAGGGGCGGGGGGGGTGACCTCCAGCAGCTCCCTGGTAGCCGTCATGCCCTCCAGGCACAGAGCCCGCTGGGGAGATGCCCCCGCAGCTGGGCCTTGGGTCACCTCTGCTGCGTCCACCCGTGCTGATGAGACCGCTTTCCTCTCTTGAATGGCAGCCCGAGGAACCGCGGTTACCAGGCTCCCCGCATGGTGCTCTTGATGCTGGTGACCGTGTTTTCCAGCCACACAGTGGGTGGGAACGGAAACGGCGCAGCCACTAGCGGGCGGTGTGGGTTCTGCGATGATCCCAGACGGGGCCGGGGCCGGGGCTTCTCAGGACTTGTTGGAAATGGTCCTCCCTCCTCCACGGCCAAGTACGGTCCCAAGCTCTTGTTCGGCCAGGCAGCGGGGTGCAGCACAGGGGCAGGGCCCAGTCTTCCCTCTTGGCCAGCATCTGTTTCAGGACTGGCCTTCAAAACACTGACAAGGAGGGAGTTGCCGTCATGGCGCAGTGGTTAACGAACCCGACTAGGATCCGTGGAGATGCAGGTTCAATCCCTGGCCTTGCTCAGTGGGTTAAGGATCCAGCGTTGCTGTGAGCTGTGGTGTAGGTCGCAGACGTGGCTCGGATCCTGCATTGCTGTGGCTGTGGCGAAGGCCGGCAACTACAGCTCCTGTTAGACCCCTAGCCTGGGAACCTCCATATGCTGCGGGTGCGACCCTAAAAAGCAAAAAAAAAAAAACAAAAAAAAACACCCAGAAAAACCCCACTGACATAGAGAAGTGTCATCACAGTTCCATGTCCTGATGGGGGTAGGGGACTACGGTCATACAAATCTCTGCATGGGCTGACATCCCAGAGTCCCATGTGCTGGTGCACACATGCACATGCACGTTCAAACTCGTGAAACCAAATGAGACCTATGGCTCTTCTTTTTTTAGAGATTTAAATTCATTGAGGTGTACTTGATTTACAGTGTCGTGTTAAATTCTGCTGTATAGCAAAGTGACTCAGTTATACATATACTTTTTCCTTTTCTTTTCTGTTATGGTTTATCACAGGTTGTGGCTGACAGGTAGTTCCCTGTGCTACACAGTAGGACCTGGTTGTTGATGCATCCTATGTATACTAGCTTGCCTCTCCCAACCCCGGACCCCCAGTCTAGCCTTCCCCCCGCTGTTGGCAACCAGAAGTCTATTCTCTGCCTGTGAGTCTGTTTATGTTTTGCAGATAAGTTCATCTGTGTCATATTTTAGATCCCATCTATAAATGGTATCATGATATTCATCTTTTTCTTTCTGACGTTATGTTAATCTCTAGGTCCATCTGTGTTGTGGCAAATGGCATTATTTCATTCCTTATTATGGCTGAGTAGTATTCCACTGTGTATATATGTGTCATATCGTCTTTATTCATTTGTCTGTTGATGGACATCTCTATTTTATATATAATAAAATATTATATATATAATAAAAATATTTATTATATGTAAAATCATATATATACACATATATAGTTGTGTATATGTGTTGATCCCATCCTCCCAACTTAGCCCTCCCCGCTCTGCTCTCCCCTTTGATAACTATAAGTTTGATTTCAAAATCTGTGAGTTTGTTTTGTAAATAAGTTATTTTGTATCATTTTTATTAGATTTCTCATATAAGTGATATCGTGTTGTATTTGTCTTTCTCTGACTTCACCTAATACGAGAATCTCTAGGCTCGTCCATGTTGCTACAAATGGCAATATTCTTTTTATGGTTGAGTAATATTTCATCATACACATAAGCCACGTCTTCTCTATCTGTTCATCTGCTGATGGACGTTTAGATTGCTTCTGTGTCTTGGAAGTGCCGTAATGAACACTGGGGTGCATGCATCTTTTTGAATTATGGTTTACACCAGATACATGCCCAGGACTGGGATTGCTGGGTCATACGGTAGTTCTGTATTTAGTTTTTTAAGGAAAATCCATACTGTTCACCCTAGCGGTTGCACCAGCTTACATTCCCACCGACAGTGTAGGAGGGAGGGTTCCCTTTTCTCCACACCCTCTCCAGCATTTGTTGTTTGTAGACTTTTTGATGATGGCCGTTCTGACTAGTATGAGGTGATATCTCATTATAGTTTTGATTTGCATTTTTCTAATAATTAGTGACCTTGAGCACTTTTCATGTGCCTGTTGGCCATCTGAGACCTACAGTTTAATTAATAGTATTGTATCAATGGCAGTTTCTTAGTTGTGAAAATGTGCTATGTTGTATAAAATGTTATCATTGGGGAAAAGCTGTGGCAAGAGTGCACAGGAATTCTTAATGCTTTTTTTTTGGTAACTTCTTGTGATTCTTACATTATTTCTAAATCAGAAGTCTCCCCCAGAAGGTTCCTCGTGTCCTCAGAGAAATAAAGCCCTGGATACTTGCCTTCGCCAGCCAGGAAATATTTCCTTGGGGGAGCTGCATAGCGGGCCTCCCTCCAGAATGCTTGGTCAGGGGCACTTTGCTCGCTGGGCTCGAGACAGCGGTTCATACTCACTGTGCCTTTGGTTCTAAGGTCTATTCCCTGTTTCTTCAGCCATTTGGGAAAACTGCAACTTTTTTGTTTCTGGGTTTTTTTTGTTTTTTTTTCTTTTTTGGCCCTTAACATACTTGGTCTCAGCTACTTAGAACCTTTGAGTTTCAGGCTTTGGCCTGTGAATGCCACCAAAATAGGAATGCTGAATTGCTGCCTTCCCACACCGTCCTGAAATTACTCAGTCTCTTCCCTTTACTCTTACTTACCTCTGTATCCCATGGCTGGCCCAGAGGAGATGGTCCAGAAAGGAGTTTATGAATGAATGAGTCCAAACTAGAGTCTAATAAGAACCAAGGGTGCCAGGAAGATTCCTGAGGTCAGACAGTTTCTTCTTCCCTCTGAAGGAAAAATTCGCCTGCATTTGATTTATGGACCTCAGAGGAGAGGCATGATCAGAAGTGTGAGCCCAGGCTTTTGAAGGCATCTTTCTGGCAACTGGAAAGAGCCTGCAGGCAAAGTGAAGACTAGCAGTGATGAGCTAGACCTCACGGGCAGGGGTGGGGACAGGGGAGCTGGAGAGAGAGAGAAGAAGAGAAAACCCTGATGTCATTGCTTGAGCCCCTAGATCCAGCGGTGCCTGAATCTTCCATGTTATAGGCACAGTGGCCTCCTCCCTGGCAAATCTGCTCGGAGTACCTCCTGCTTCTGGTCAAGCACACGGATCCCTTGTGCCTTGGCCCAGCTTGCCTGGAATCTTCCAAAGCCAAAGTGAGCCTGGAATGCAGCATCCATTCTCGGGCTCCCCAGGCTCACCGTTCTTAACCTCTTAATCTCTGTGCTCACCCAGGGGTTGGTGCCGCAGCTGTTGTGAGCTGCTCATATGCTACCGAGATCCCTCTTCCAGCTGATCAGAAATGTGTATCTTTATGCAGCTCAGGGGCCTTCCACGCTTCATTGCTCATCCTCAGCTAAACATGTCAAAAAAAAAGTCACAGATGCTCCATGAGCACAGAAAATTGCCATCTTAAAAAAAAAAAAACTGGTCTTAAGGAGCAAGCCCAGGAGACTTCCTGGCTGTGGTTCATTTTCAAATATAAGCATTATTTAGGGTAATGGCAGAAGTGATGCCAGGCAGAGGGTCAGCCCGTGGGAAACCACTGCAGAGCTATGAAGGGGGCCACGTGTACCACTGGAAGGATGAGCAGAGGAAGGGCTAGAGGGAAAGTCATGTTGAGACTGAGGAGGGCAGGGCCAGAGCGTGGGGGCCCAGGACGCTAAGTCAGAGAGTCGGTGTGTCCCAGTGGCTGTGTAGAACCGTGGAGAGCTTTATGCAGAAAATGACATGATAACTGAGTGAAAAGAATTACTCTGGCAGTAGGGTGGGGCTCATTGGGAGCCCAAAAGACAAGGAAGCTACCCTATAAATCTGGGCATACAGAGACGACAGTTGATGGCAGAGGCTGGTGGGATTATGGAATTTCTTCTTCTTCTTCTTTTTTTTTTCCTTTTTAGGGCCACACCCGAGGCATATGGAGGTTCCCAGGCTAAGAGTCAAATCGGAGCTACAGCTGCCCACCTGCACCACAGCCACAGCAACGCGGGATCCGAGCCACGTCTGTGACCTGCACCAGAGCTCACGGCAACACTGGATCCTTAACTTACTGAGCGAGGCCAGGGATCAAACCCGTGTCCTCATGGATACAAATTGGACTTCTTTCCGCTGCGGCACAATGGGAACTCCCAGGAGGTTCTCGTTTGTGGCTCCTAGGGCTTGAGTGGTTGTGTCCTCCCAGGGTGCATGTATTGAAACCTAACCCCAACATGACGGTCTTAAGAGGTGGGTGATTAGGTCACGAACATGCGGCCCTCATGAGTGGGATTAGTGGCCTTGTAAGAAGAGATGTGAGATCTTGCGCATGCGTCCTCTCCCTCCACCCCTCCCCCGCCCCTCCTTCCCGCCACGTGCGGGCCCAAGAAGGACACACCTGTCTGCAAACCAGGAAGTGGACCCTCAGCAGACACTGGATCTGCCAGTGCCTTGACCTGGGACTCCCAGCCTTCCGAGCTGTGAGATGATGACCCATCTCTGTGGTTGGAACCACCCAGCCTATGGTAGTTTGTTAGGGGAGAGAGGACGGACTAAGACGTGCTCATCAGCTGCCATTGAGGATGAGAAGATGACGCAGGGGTGCTGGAGGTTTGATGAAAAAGGCATCCGTGAGCAGCGGGAAGATTACTCAGAAGCTGGGAAGGGGGTGGGATTCAAGTCTCAGTGAGGAGGTAAAACTTCCAATAGTTGAAGAGATTCCTGGTCACTGAAATGGAAAAGGGAGGGTAGATGAGAAGAAGAATGGCTGTATGTGGATGCGAGGGAGGGGAACAATTCCTTTTGGGGTCCTGGGTCCTGTGCTCGCTGGTATTTGGGGTTGGGTAAGGTCAGGGCGCCCCCAGCGTCGGGCAGTGGTGTCCACAGAGCAAGGTGAGGACCACTGCGCTTTCATAACTTCAGGTGTCAGAAGGAGGAATTTGGGGACTGTCCCTTGAGTCCCAGGATGCCCCAGGCTTTTTTGTTTTTCAGCTTGGTAGTCAACCCCACCCTAGAGGTCTGTGCACCAAGGAAGGGCAGCCTCCCCTACACCAGAAACAACAGCAAAAGCTTAAAAATCCAGAAGCTTCCATCGCACTCTTAAGGCTTATTAGTTAGAGTCACATAAGGTAACTCACTGACATCAAGACAGGCTGGTTTATTTATAAAGTTCTAGGCTACCAGGCGCCCGGGGGAGATGTCTGAGAAGCTTGGGCAGAGTGTGGGTTAGAGAGCGCCTCCTGCCACGGCCAAAGATGGGAAGTCTGAATCCCAGAGTCCTTTCCCCCAGAACAATTTAATGCATTAGCTTGCAATATTGGCTTGTTCTTTACCCTAACGTGGAATGAAAATAGATCTGATGGATTTAAGTCGGTCAGGGTACACTGCTTTCCAAAGCCCACGCGGTCCCACCTCCTTCCGCCCTCATCTACACGGTGCTTCTTCCTTCCTGTCTTCCTCACTTGCTTTTTTTGCTTTTTAAAATTTTATTATTTTTTTTTATTTTTAGGGCCACACCTGCAGCATACGGAAGTTCCCAGGCTGGGGTAGAATCAGAGTTGAGCCTGCTGGCCTACGCCACAGCAACATCAGATCTGAGCTGCATCTGTGACCTATGCTGCAACTTGGGGCAACCCGGAATCCTTAACCCACCAAGCAAGCCCAGGAATTGAACCCGTGTCCTCATGGATACTGGTCGGGTTCATTTCCACTGAGCCACAATGGGAACTGCTTTCTTCCCCCCCACCCCACTTTCTACTCCTTCTTACTCTTCTTCCCCTCCCCTCCCATGCAGCCTCCTCCAGTTCTTCTCTTCCCAGCTCCTCATGGAAACCCCGCCCACTCCATTCTCATCTCTCTTTTGTTGTCTTGGAAAAAGACGGAAGCCAAGCCTGCCAGGCTTTCATAGACGTATCTCACCTACAGATAAAAACATAACAAGAGTCCAGCTTTCCTGATCCTGGAGGTGATGAGGGAGGAGACTGGCCTCTCAGGAGCCAGGTTTCATTCTGCTGACATTGACGGTGTTCAGGAATGTTCCCAGTATCAGGCTGTCCCCCAGCATGAGAATCAGGGATAAAAAAATTTCATGAAGAATTAGGCAAAAGCTGGGGATCAGGTAAAATGCCAAAATCACATTCTGGCCTTTCTGAAAGTGAAAGAGTTAAACACAGAGGGACAGTGTGTGTGTGCTGGTGTGGCGGTGGCCTTGTCCTCGGGATTCTTCCATTTGTGACAAAGAGATGCTTTGCTGGGGTCACTTAATGTCAAAAGCCTCATTTAACAAGAAAAGGAGACACACAGAGAATGTCTAACCCTCAGATGTGCATCTAAAACCACAGGGCAGAGTTCCCGTTGTGGCACAGTGGGTTAAGAACCTGACTAGTATCCATGAGTTTGATTCCAGGCCTCGCTCAGAGTTAAGGATCTGGCATTGCTGTGAGCTGTGGTGTGGGTCGCAGATGTGGCTCAGATCCCATGTTGCTGTGGCTGTGGTGCAGGCCGACAGCTGCAGCTCTGATTCAGTCCCTAGCCTGGGAACCTCCATATGCTGTGGGTGCGGCCCTAAACAGACAGACAGACAGACAGAGAACAAGGCAAGCGTGTTTGAAGAGGGAGTAATAAGCCCAGTGGTTCTCACTGGATGATTAAAGAAAGAGAGGCAAAGGTTTGGTTCATTAAAACCAGGTCGGTCTCCACATACGGTGAGCTCCCATATGGCAGGGCAGGTGTGGGTTTATTTATTCCCACATGGAAAAGGCAGCTGACTCAGTATATCTGCAACCCCTGTGTCCAGTTGGTGCCCCCCTTGTTTGAAAGATTAGCTCCTGCAAGAACTTTTAAACATGTCATCTGGAATGAAAAAGAAAAGGAGAAAGAGGGAGGGAGGGGCGGCCCGCATCCATCCAGGAGGAAGGATTTTCCTTTCCTCTTTTCCACCTTTGGCCTCAAAAAAGGCCAAAACTGTTCATCAGACTGTTTCATGCAGAAGCTCTGAAGCTGGAGTTCCCATTGTGGCACAGCAGGTTAAGAAACTAATATCCATGAAGATGCGGGTTCTATCTCTGGCCTTGCTCAGTGGGTTAAAGGATTCAGCGTTGCCATGACCCACAGTGTAGGTTGCAGATGTGTCTCAGATCTGGCATGGCTGTGGCTGTGGCGTAGACCAGCAGCTGCAGCTCTGATGCCACCGCCTGGGAACTTCCATATGCTGCACCTGCAGCCCTAAAAAGAAAAGGGGGAGAAAAAAAAAAAGCTCTGAAGTTATGTGGAGCCATCAGTGACGCTGTGTGTTCCCAGATGCTTGTCGTAGAGTGTCATCCTATGCAAGATAAACCTTGCTCACCAGAAACACATTTTGAGATTATTCTTGTCCTGAATAATAGAAATGCATCCTCAGGGAACATCCAGCGGAGCACTTTGTTGACTGGAAATGTAGATAACAGGTAAGAAATTGCGTGGGAGAGATAGAATCTAGCAGACAAATTCCTCGTGGCTCTGGGACTACTCTTCATGCTAATAGGATGTTTTCATTAGTTAATGGGTCTGTCCAAAGAACTGATAAGGCTGGTTAAATATTGATCATTTGATCAGCATTATTTAAAGAAACTCAAGGCACTGCACTAATTGAGATGTCTTTTTCTGAGTGTGGAGAAGGGCAAGAGTCGAAAGTCACAATGCCGAAAAAAAAAAGATCCTGTTAAAAAATGGGGATTATAAAAAACAGGAAGATTTTCTATTTTTCTTCAATGTTAAACCGATCGCTTCCAGTCACCAAAGCATTTTATTAATTTTTTTGGCCTCGTCCACAGCGTGTGGATGTTCCTGGGCCAGGGATCAAACCCATGCCACAGCAATGGCCCGAGCCACTGCAGTGACAAGGCCAGATCCTTAACCCGCTGTGCCATGAAGGAATTCCACACAAAAGCATCTCACGAGGTTACTGAAATGTGAGTCACTATGGATTTTCATTTGTCTGTGGCTCCAAAAACTTCAGCCTTAAGTTTTTGTACTCTGCAGAAAGCCTACTAATAAAAAGAAATCTCCTAGTGGAGCCGACTCCCCAGAAAGACTGGGGTCCTTTACAAACATTCCCTAATCCAGTCCTCAGAATAATCTATTCCCATTTCTGTGCCCACTTTGCAGTGGCGGCATAGACAGACTCATGACTTCGCTGGGGCCCCACAGCTGTAATTCAGAGGAAAGAGGATTTAACCCATCTCTCAAGTTTGCCCAGACAGAGTGTTATTTTCAAAAGTATACACTGACCAGACAGAGCCTGACAATCGAGTCACTTTTAAAGGACAAAACATAACACTAGTGTCAGACTTTTGAACTAACCGTGTTTTATAACAGAAGGTAGGAGGTGGGAACTCTAAAACACCCAAAGAAAGAAAAAATGTAAGCCAAGGACTAAAGTGTGACACAAACTGACCTTCAAGTATGACATCCACATCTATAATGTTATGAACATCCTAGAATTTAGGGAATATTATTCCCACGAGGAATCTTTTTGAGAACAAGCTTGAACCAACCAAAATAATGGGTAGGACACAGGCACAGGGACTGATTTTTAAATATGTACTTGTGTATAGAACTAATATTAGAGAGTGGAAATATGGCAGCTAGTGTAATAAAAACTGTGATTTGACAATAGTTAAATCAGTAGAAATTAATAGTACAACCATCGAAATAGAGAGGCAGTGGAGAGTATATGGAAGGCAGAGAGGCAGTGGAGAGTATATGGAAGGCAGAAAAGCTAATTGATATCTTTATAATATTTACTGTGAATACAAATAATACCAGTTCAAATTAAATACTGGCTGATAGGGAAAGGGGGAGAAAGAAGAACCTTGCTACTGTCAAGATGCTCCAAGTAAAGAATAGATGTTAGCCAAAAAAGTGGAATAAGGGTATTAAAAGGAAATGTTCAAGGAGTTCCTGTTGTGGCGCATCGGAAACACAACCAGCTAGTATCCATGAGAAGGTGGGTTCAATCCCTGGTCCAGCTCAGTCAGTTGGGGATCTGGTGTTGTCTTGAGCTGTGGTGTAGGTCACAGAAGCAGCTCGGATCTGGAGTGGCTGTGGCTGTGGTTTAGGTCGGCACCTGCAGCTCTGACTCGACTCCTGGCTTGGGAACCTCCATATGCCGCAGGTGCAGCCCTTAACAAAAAAAAAGATTTCAAAAAGGAAGTGTTCATTTAAAAGAAGGAAATACAAACAAACCTTCCTAAACACCAAGAATATCTCAGAATAAGACGGGAGGCAACCAAAGTATATGAAGGAAAATATATCTATCATACCAATAAAAGTAAAGGAGCTTGGAGTTCCCGTCGTGGCGCAGTGGTTAACAAATCCGACTAGGAACCATGAGGTTGTGGGTTCGATCCCTGGCCTCGCTCAGTGGGTTAAGGATCCAGCATTGCCGTGAGCTGTGGTGTAGGTTGCAGACGCGGCTCGGATCCCGCGTTGCTGTGGCTGAGGTGTAGGCCGGCGGCTACAGCTCCGATTAGACCCCTAGCCTGGGAACCTCCACATGCCGCGGGTGCGGCCCTAAAATGACAAAAGGCACAAAAAAAAAAAAAAAGTAAAGGATCTTGATTTAGCTACAAAAAGAAAAAGACCTTCAGATTGACTAACAGAGCAAAATAAATTCTGCTGTATTAAGATTTTCATTTAAAACAAAGATTCAGATAGGTCAAAAGTATGAAGATGAAAACTGAAAAAAATTGCAAGCCTATTTTAGTAATCATATTGGTGGTAGCAGTGTTGATATTTTTATTCTGAGGTTATTATGTGAACTGTTGGTGGTAGGGAGTAAATGACTAGTTATGCTGATATGAGTAGTTAATGCTGATGATGGGAAGCACAGTTTTAAAAAAATCAAGATATGGTGGGCATAAAGCATTGTATTTGTTCCAGGTGCACAACAATGATTTGATATATGTATATATTGTGAAATTAATACTACAATAAGTTTAGTTGACATTCATCACCACACAGTTAAAATTTTTGTGTGTGTGATAAAAACTCTTAAGATTTACTCTCTTAACAACTTGCAAATATATGCTACAGTCACCATGCTGTTGATTAAATTCCTGGGAATTATTTATCTCATAACTGAAAGTTTGTGCCTTTCAACCACCTTCACCCATTTTGCCCACTCCTACCCCCTGCTTCTGGCAACCACTGATCGCTCTCTGTATCTGTGAGTTGTTTGTTTTTGTTTTAATGTTTTTTTTAAGATTCCACATATGAGATTATACAGTATTTGTCTTTCTTTGTCTGAGCCACTTCACTTAGCATAATGCCCTCAATGTCCTTCCATATTTTTGCAAATTATAGGATTACTTTTTTATGATAGAATAATATTCACTTGTATTATATGTACCACACTTTGCCCATTTATCCGTTGCTGGACACTTAGGTTGTTTCCATGTCTTGGGTCTTGTAAATAATGCTGTAGTGAACATAGGGGTACAGATACCTTTTCAAGAGAGTGATTTCTGTTTCCTTCAGATAAATATCCAGAAGTGGAATTGCTAAATAATATGGTATTTATATTTTTAATATTTTGAGGAGCCTCAGTACTGTTTTCTATAGTGGCTGCACCAACTTATATTCCCACCTACAGTGCAAAGTGGTTTCCTTTTCTCCAAACCCTTGCCAGCACTTGTTATTTCTGGTTTCTCCAGTGGTCATTATAATAGGTGTAACAAGATATCTTATTATGATTTTAATTTCCGTTTTCCTAGTGATTAATGATGTTGAACATCTTTTCATGTATCTGTTGGCTGTTTGCATATCTTCTTTGGAACAAAATGTCTTCAGGTCATCTGCCCAGTGTTTCATCTGATTACTTAGTTCTATTGATTTATATGATTTATTCATAGTTTTTGGATATTACCCCTTTATCAGATTCATGATTTGCAAATATTTCCTCCCTGTTGGTTGGTTGCCTTTTCATTTTGTTGATGGCTTCCTTTGCTGTACAGAGCCTTTTTAGTTTGATGTAATCCCACCTGTTTATTTTTGGTTTTGTTCCCTTTGCTTTTGATGACAGATCCAAAAGGTTGTTGCCAAGACTGATGCCAAGAAGCTTACCCGCTGCATTTTCTTCTATGAGTTTAATAGTTGCAGGTTTCAGATTTCACATTCAAGTCTTAATCCATAATGCTTTTCCCACTGTGTAATCTTAGGTCATTTTTTTTGTAAATTAATTGACCACATATGCATGAGTTTATCTGGGGGTTCTCTATTCTGTTTCGTAGCTCTATGTGTCTGTATGCCAATACCAGACTGCTCTGATAACTATAGCTTTGTAATATACTTTGAAATCAGAGCATGTAATGCCTTTGTTTTTCTTTCTCAAGACAGCTTTATTTATTCATGGTCTTTTGTGAGTCCATACAATTTTTAGGCTCATTTGTTCTATTTCCATGAAAAATAAAACAGAAATTGGTATTTTTGATAGGAACTGCATTGAAACTATAGATCACTTAAAGTAGTATGTACATTTTAACAATGTTAATTTTTCCAATCCTTGAGCATGGAATATCTTTCCATTTTTTGTGTTATCAATTTCTTTCATCGGTATCTTATAGTTTTCAGTGTATAGGTATTTCACCTCCTTGGTTAAATTTATTTGTAGGTATTTTTTTTCTTTTTGGTGCATTTATAAATGTGATTTTTAAATTTTTATTGGATAAAGCCTGGAAACCTCCATATGCCTTGGGTGTGGCCCTAAAAAGACCAAAAAAAACTTATTGGATTATAGTTGACTGATAATGTTGTGTTAGTTTCAGGTGGACACCAAAGTGAATCTGTATACATATATCCATTATTTTCCAGATTATTTTCCTATATAGGTTATCGCAGAATATTGAGTAGATTTCTCTGGGCTATGCAGTAGGTCCTTGTTACTTTTCTATTTTATATATAGTAGTGTGTATACATTAATCCCATAGCCCTAATTTATACTCCCCCTCACAATGTTTCCCCTTTGGTAAACATAAATTTGGTTTTGAAATCTTTGAGTCTGTTTCTGTTTTGTAAAGAAGTTCTTTGGTATCATTTTTATTAAATTCAACATGTAGTGAGATCACATGATATATGTCTTTTTCTGTCTGATTTTACTTAGTATGATAATCCCTAGGTCCATCCATGTTTCTGCATGTGGTATTGTTTCATTCTTTTTAGTGGCCAAGTAATATTCCATTATATATGTAGTATATACCGTATCTTCTTTATCCAGTCCTCTGTTGGTAAATAGTTAGGTTGCTTCCATGTCTTGGCTACTGTAAATAGTGCTGCTATGAACATTGTGGTGCAGATATCTTTTCAAATTATGGTTTTCTCCAGATATATGCCCAGGAGTGGGATTGCTGGATCATATGGCAGTTCTATATTTAGTTTTAAAAGGAACTTCCATACCGTTCTCCATAGTGGCTGTACCAGTTTACATTCCCACCAACAACATAGGAGGGTTCCCTTTTCTCCACACTCTCTCCAGCATTTATTGTTTGTAGACTTTTTGATGATGGTCATTCTGAGCAGTGTAAGGTGATACCTCATTATTGATTTGATTTGCATTTCTCTAATAATTAAGGATGTTGAGCATCTTTTCATATACTTTTTGGCCATCTGTCTGTCTCTTTTGAAGAAACATCCATTTAGATCTTTGGATTATTTTTTGATTGGGTTGCTTGTTCATATAAAGCTGCATGAGATGTTTGTATATTTTGGAGATTAATCCCTTGTTAGTTGCTTCATTTACAAAGACTTTCTCTCATTCTGTGGGTTGTCTTTTCTTTTTTATGGTTTTCTTTACTGTTAAAAACTTTTACCATTGTGGCTCAGTGGTTAACAAATCCAGCTAGGAACCATGAGGTTGAGAGTTCAATCCCTGGCCTCGCTCAGTGGGTTAAGGATCTGGCGTTGCTGTGAGCTGTGGTGTAGGTTGCAGATGAAGCTCAGATCCTGTGTTGCTGTGGTTCTAATGTAGGCCAGTGGCTACAGCTCCAATTAGACCCCTAGCCTGGGAACCTCCATATGCCGTGGGTGTCACCCTAAAAAGCAAAAAAAAAAAAAAGAGCTTTTAGGTTTAACTAGGTCCCATTTGTTTATTTTTATTTTTATTATCGTTACTCTAGGAGGTAGATCCAAAAAGATATTGCCGTGGTTTATGTGAAAGAGTGTTCTGCCTATGCTTTCCTCTAAGAGTTTTATAGTATCCAGCCTTACATTTAGTTCTTTAATTCATTTTGAATTTATTTTTGTGTATGGTGTTTAAGAATGTTCTAATTACATTCTTTTACATGTAGCTGTCCAGTTTTCCCAGCACCACTACTGAATAGCATCACTATTGAAAAGACTCTTTTCTCCATTGTATACTCTTGCCTCCTTTGTCATAGATTAATTGACCATAGGTGTGCGGGTTTATTTCTGGGCTTTCTGTCCTGTTCCATTGATCTATATTTTGTACCAGCATCATACTCTTTTTTTTTTCTTTTTTGCCTTTTCTCATGGTTCCTAGTTGGATTTGTTAACCACTGAGCCACGATGGGAACGCCACACCATGCTCTTTTGATGACTGTAGCTTTGTAGTATAGTCTGGAGCCAGGGAGCCTGATTCTTCCAGTTCTCTTTTTCTTTCTCAAGATTTGGGGTATTTCGTGTTTCCATACAAATTTTAAAACTTTTATTCTACTTCTGTGAAGAATGTCATTGGTAATTTGATAGTAATTGCATTAAATCTGTAGGTTGGCTTAGGTAGTGTAGTTATTTTAATAGTATTGATTGTTCCAAACCAAAAGCATGGTATCTATCTGTTCCATCTTCAGTGTTTTTCATCAGTGTATTATAGTTTTCGGAGTATAGGTCTTTTGCCTCCTTGGGTAGGTTTATTCCTAGGTATTTTATTCTTTTTGATGTGATGGTAAATGGGATTGTTTAACTTCTCTTTCTGATATCTTGTTGTTAGCATATAGATTTCTATGCATTAATTTAATATCCTACAGTGTTACCAAATTCACTGATGAGCTCTAGTAAGTTTTCTGGTGGTGGCTTTAGGAATTTCTATGTATAGTATCATGTAATCCTCAAACAGTAAGAGTTTTACTTCTTCTTTACCAATTTGGATTCCTTTTATTTGTTTTTCTTCTCTGATTGCTGTGGCTAGGGCTTCCAAAACTGTTTTGAATAAAAGTGGTGAGGGTCTCTTTGTCCTTGAAGATGAAAGGTGGATCAAGATGCAGGGGTTTGTGGAGAGAGGAGAAGAAGCCTGACTGAATGAAGTTCAGCCAAGTTAAATTAGTGGAATATAGTACTAATTGGCCAGTGGGGACCAACCATTCAGTTAATCATTTATGGGACAAAGAGTGGGAATTTAGAGAGTCTGAGTCTAACTTGTCATGGTCAAATAAGAGGGTCACCCATGAGTCCTATCTAGGTTTGTGGGGAACAGTATTTTTTGCATTAAGCCATTTCTGGGACACAAAGTGTGAGACTCTGTTTAACATTGTCAAATAAATACCAAGAATCATGTGAAATGACTGTAATAGGAATATGAGAAAGAGTAACAGTTGACACCAGTAGTTAACTTTTGCTTCTCTGATTTATTTTTTTTGTTTATTAATGTTAAGTACTATATAGAGTGTGCATCTAAGACAAACTGCATCATGTGTAAGACAATAAAAATCTGAGTTATGAAACAATAATGAGTTACATTCAGTGTTATCCATCAAGCCTCTGGCATTGGAGATTTTCATTCAAATAAAAACATAATTTCAGCCTGCCTATGGATAAGATTAGGGTGAAGGGTTTTTTTAATTCAGTATAGATGTTTTTAGTTTTCAATTTTCAACGTTTCCAAACTCTTTCCAACTGAATAGGTCTTAGAGAAGCTTAAGTAATTTACAGCTTAATAAGTGTGTATGTACTTACATTTCAGAGAGTTCATTATTTAAACATGTTTTATTTTATGAACTCATTGTTAGTCCTTAAAATCAGTTATTACTTACGCTCAGCAGGTTCATTTCGATTCCCAGTATTTAAGCTGTTCTCACAGTTAAAAGACCAAAAAATGCTCACTCAACATAATGTACCAACAGCAGGAAAAAACATTTTATAATTGAAGTAACTTTCAATTTATGTATACAAAACACATTCAAGATCAAGGACGTGCCTCCTACCCATCCTAAGTTTCATAAACAGAGGGGTGTTCTCTTGCCACACAAAGAGGAAAGAAATTTCCACACATATGGGTTTTGGAGTGTGGCTGGGGGAAACAGGAGACTGGTGTTAACGGCCAGCACTTAGCAGCCACTTCAAAAATAGGCATCTCTAGGAGTTCTCCTTGTGGCTCCAGTGTAACAAACCCGACTAGTATCCATGAGGTTGTAGGTTCGATCCCTGGCCTCGCTCAGTGGGTTAAGGATCCGGTGTTGCCATGAGTCGTGCTATAGGTCGCAGACGCTGCTCAGACCCTGCGTTGCTGTGGCTGTGGCGAAGGCCGGCGGCTACAGCTCCAATTGGACCCCTAGCCTGGGAACTTCCATATGCTGTGGGTGTGGCCCTAAAAAGACAAAAAAAACAAAAAAACAAAAAAGGCATCTCTACCTTACCCATGCTGATACAATCTCCTTGCCTACACATACCTGACCCCAGAGGCAGGGTCCTTTCATGTTTCCACCAATACCTGGTCTATTTCACATTTCACAGAGGAAAGGAAGCCAGCCTAGCGGTCCTGGAATAGAGGTTAACTAGTGACCAGTGTCATGGAGTGCTGAACAAGCCGGCACCCGCACCGTTGCTCCTGCCCACACACGAACCCCACGTGACATCCAATGCGAAATAAGCAGGATTCCCCCAGTTAAAGCAAAAACAAAAACAAACATGATCATCTTCTGGTTTAATTATATAAAGTTTTGGATAGATTTTTTTTTCTAGCCTAATGGATTTTTTTTTTCTTTTTAGGGCCACACCTGCAGCGTATAGAAGTTCCCAGGCTAGGGGTTGAATCGGAGCTACATCTGCCAGCCACAGCCACACCATATCTGAGCCACGTCTGCGACCTACACCACAGCTCACGGCAACACCGGATCCTTAACCCACTGAGTGGGGCCAGGGATCGAACCTACGTCCTCATGGATGCTAATTAGGTTCATTCCTGCTGAGCCACAGCAGGAACGCCACCTAATGGATTCTTGATTGAACAGTGACACCACTGGCAGGTGCTATTTCCCATCCTTGCCAAAGTCTGCTTGTTCAAGATAAGTGCTCTTAGTTTAATTTATGCTGTGTCCTGTGGAGTCTGATTGAAATAATAGCCAGTATCTATTTAAGAACTGTAATATGAGATTCTTTTCCAAAGGAACAGGCAAAATCTTCAGGAGAGATGGTCATAATACCTCACATGTAGCCACTAGGAATAGCATCGACTTACTATGAAGTTCTCTACTAGCCCTTTTAAGTTCCAAATGACTGTAAGAGCTTTTCGGTTGGACGGCTAACTTAATAGGAAACCTGTCCACATCTGCCCTTTTGGGAATTCATGTTCTCTCCGAACCATCCAATTCAAGGATGAACTTATTTAACGTTTTCATCACGCACGATGCAAAGATTAATTAAGCAGTAATTTCAAGGCTGCCCACTAGTGGTTGTTCCCAGGTTTGCTAGTTAACTTGCTGAAGCCAAATCCATGGTGGTGAATGATCTAGGCAGCTGGTTAACTATAGTAACAGTTTTGACAAAGCTTAACGCTGCCTTCAATTGCCCTTGGTGGTTTGAACAGTTGTAATGAATTTATAAATATTACGTATGAGACAACAGTGCAGATGGAAAGAACTGGCATTTATCCACGGGGAGGCCTAAGACAGAGCAAGAAAGAAGATAATAATCAAGACAGGATTGCTGCCACAAATATAAAAACTGTATTTCAAAATAATTTCATTCTTTTTAATCATTTTGTCCATTTTTCCCATCACTTACAGATGAAACTTAATTGACATGGAAAAATAATGCAGAAAACTAAAATCTTTGAACTAGAGAGTAAAAATTAATGAGGCCTATGAAATCACCATGACCTCTATTCTCATGTTAATATGAAAAAGCTTCACTGAAAGGATGAAAATTTAAGTGGATTCAACTAGCATCTGACCAGTTATAACAGTTCTATCACACAACTCCTATTCTTACTTAAAGGAATAAATCCAAAGGAAAAAATAACCATAACAGTGTGACAGAAGAGACAAATTTTACCTACTCCACAACTGGATTCAGTAAATATTTGTGTTTGCTATTGTTAAAAGATAAACTGAAGCATGTTAAAAATTCTAAGAGCTTGTTTGAAGAGAAAGGGTTTCAAGCTGGGTAGCACCAAACCAGAAGCGGTTTTCTTGGAGTTCCTATTGTGGCTCAGTGAGCTACAAACCTGACTAGTATCCATGAGGATGTGGGTTCGATCCCTTAGTGGGTTAAGGATCCAGCGTAGCCGTGAGCTGGGGTGTAGGCTGCAGACAAGGGTAAGATCCAGCATTGTTGTGGCTGTAGTGTAGACTGGCAGCTGCAGCTCTGATTCGACCCCTAGCCTGAGAACAACCTCTGCTTCAGGTGCAGCCCTAAAAAAAGCAAAACAAACAAAAAACTAGAAGCGGTTTTTGGTTGCCCTGTGACATATAGAATTCCCAGGCCAAGGGTCAGACCTGAGCAGCAGCTGCAGCAACATTGGATTTTTTAAATAATATTTTATTAATTAATTTTTTACATTATACCCAGCTGTACAGAGTGGTGACAGGGTTACACATACATATATGGATTCATCACAAGTGGTTAGACATAGTTCCCAGTGCTATACAGTAGGATCTCCTTGCTTTTCCAGCCCAGAGGCAACAGTCTACAACTATTAACCCCAGACTCCCCTACCATCCCACTCCCTCCCCCACCCTTTTGGCAACCGCAGGTCTGTTCTCCAAGTCCTTGATTTTCTTTTCTGCATAAAGGTTCATTTGTGCAGTATATTAGATTCCAGTTATTAGTGATATCATACGGTATCTGTCTTTCTCCTTCTGACTTACTTCACTCAGTATGAGGGTCTCTAATTCCATCCACGTTGCTGCAAATGATATTATTTTATTCTTTTTTTATGGCTGAGTAGTATTCCATTGTGTATATGTACCACATCTTCCTAATCCAGTCATCCGTTGATGGACATTTGGGTTGTTTCCATGTCTTGGCTATTGTGAATAGTGCTGCAATGAACATGCATGTGCAGGTGTCTTTTTCAAGGAAAGTTTTGTCCAGGTATATGCCCAAGAGTGGGATTGCTGGGTCATATGGTAGTTCTATGTCTAGTTTTCTCAGGTACCTCCATACTGTTTTCCACAGTGGTTGTGCCAGCTTACATTCCCACCAGCAGTGCAGGAGGGTTCCCTTTTCTCCACACCCCCTCCAGCAGTTGTTGTTTGTTGACTTGTTAATGATGGCCATTCTGCCTGGTGTGAGGTGGTATCTCGTAGTAGTTTTGACTTGCATTTCTCTAATCATCGTGATGTTGAGCATTTTTTCATGTGCCTGTTGGCCATTTGCATCTCTTCTTTGGAGAACTGTCTATTTAGGTCCTTTGCCCATTTTTCAATGGGGTTGTTGGTTTTTTTGCTGTTCAGCTGCATAAGTTGTTTATATATTTTTGAGATTAGGGCCTTGTCAGTTGCATCATTTGACACTATTTTCTCCCATTCTGTAAGTTGTCTTTTAGTTTTCTTTTTGGTTTCCTTTGCTGTGCAAAAGCTTGTCAGCTTGATTAGGTCCCATTGGTTATCTTTGCTTTGATTTCTGTTGCTTTGGGAGACTGACCTGAGAAACAGTTGTAAGGTTGATGTCAGAGAATGTTTTACCAATGTTTTCTTCCAGGAGTTTAATGGTATCTTGTCTTATATTTAAGTCTTTAAGCCATTTAGAGTTTATTTTTGTGCAAGGTGTGAGAGTGTGTTCTAGTTTCACTGATTTTCATGCAGCTGTCCAGGTTTCCCAGCAATGCTTACTGAACAGACTGTCTTTTTCCCATTTTGTGTTCTTGCCTCCTTTGTCAAAAATCAGTTGACCGTAGGCATCTGGGTTTATTTCTGGGTTCTCTATTCTGTTCCATTGGTCTGTATGTCTATTTTGGTACCAGTACTACACTGTCTTGATTACTGTGGCCCTGTGATATTGCCTGAAGTCTGGGAGAGTTATGTCTCCTGCTTGGTTTTTGTTCTTTAGAATTGCTTTGGCGATTCTGGGTCTCTTGTGGTTCCATATAAAATTTTGCATTGTTTGTTCTAGTTCTGTGAAGAATGTCTTGGGTAATTTGACAGGGATTGCATTGAATCTGTAGATTGCTTTGAGTAGTATAGCCATTTTTACAATATTAATTTTTGCAGCCCATGAGCATGGAATATCTTTCCATCTCTTTGTATCTTCTTTGATCTCCTTGATTAATGCTTTGTAGTTTTCTGCATATAAATCTTTCACCTCCTTGGTCAAGTTTATTCCCAGGTATTTGATTTTTTGGGGTGCTATTTTATTTTGTTTGTTTTATTTTTAATTTTTTTTTTTGCATTATAGCTGGTTTACAGATTTATGTCAGATTTTAAAAGGTAAGGTATTTTGGTATTCTTTTTCTAATATTTCATTGTTAGTATACAGAAATGCGATTGATTTCTGAAGGTTAACCTTATATCCTGCCACTCTGCTAAATTTGTCTATGAGTTCAAGTAATTTTGGGATTGAGTCCTTGGGGTTTTCTATATAAAGTATCATGTCATCTGCATAGAGTGACAGTTTTACCTCTTCTCTTCCTATTTGGATGCCTTTTATTTCTTTGGTTTGTCTGATTGCTGTAGCTAGGACTTCCAATACTAGGTTGAATAATAGTGGTGAGAGTGGGCATCCCTGTCTTGTTCCCGATTTTAGTGGGAAGGCTTTCAGCTTTTCTCCATTGAGTAATATATTTGCTGTGGGTTTATCATAAATGGCTTTTGTTATGTTAAGGAATGTTCCCTGTATTCCCACTTTGGTAAGAGTTTTGATCAAGAATGTATGTTGGACTTTGTCAAATGCTTTTTTTCCATCTATTGAGATGATCATGTGGTTTTTTACTTTTGTTAGTGTGGTGTATGACGTTGATTGATTTGCATATGTTGAACCATCCTTGTGCACCTGGGATGAATCCCACCTGGTCATGGTGTATGATCTTTTTGATATGTTGTTGGATTTGGTTGCCTAAAAATTTGTTGAGAATTTTTGCGTCTATATTCATCAAAGATATTGGCCTATAGTTCTCTTTTTTTCATGGTGTCTTTGTCTGGTTTTGGAATTAAGATGATGCTGGCATCATAGAATGTCTTTGGGAGTGTTCCTTCTTCTTCAGCCATTTGGAAAAGTTTAAAGAGAATGGGTATCAGTTTCTCTTTGTATATTTGGTAGAATTCACCTGTGAAGCCATCTGGTCCTGGACTTTTATTTGTAGGGAGTGTTTTGATGACATACTCAATTTCATTTCTAGTGATTGGTCTGTTCAGTTGATCTGTTTCTTCTTGATTCAGTTTTGGCAGGGCGTAAGTCTCTAAAAAGTTGTCCATTTCTTCTAGGTTATCAAATTTGTTGGCATACAATTGTTCATAGCATTATCGCATGGTTTTCTGTATTTCTGTAATCTCCGTTGTGACTTTTCCTTTTTCAGTTCTTATTTTGTTTATTTGGGTTTTTTCTTTCCTCTTCTTGGTGAGTCTAGCCAGAGATTTGTCAATTTTGTTTACCTTTTCAAAGAACCAGCTCTTAGTTTTATTGATTTTTTTTTCTATTGTTTTTTGAGTCTCTATTTTATTGATTTCCTCTCTGATCTTAATGATTCCTTCCTTCTGCTGACTTTAGGGTGTTTTTGTTCTTTTTCTAATTCATTCAGATGATGGGTTAGGTTGTCAATTTGAGATTTTTCTTTGAGGAAGGCCTGTAATGCTGTGAACTCCCCTCTGAGCACTGCTTTTGCGGCATCACATAGATTTGGAGTGGTTGTGTCTTCATTCTCACTTGTCTCAAGGTATTTTTTCATTTCTTTCTTGATTTCCTCATTGACCCAATCGTTTTTTAGTAGCATGTTGTTTAGTCTCCATGTAGTATGTTTTTTCTCATCTCCTTTCCTGTGGTTGATTTCTAGTTTCATGCCTTTGTGGTCAGAGAAGATACTTGGAATAATTTCTATACTCTTAAATTTGTTGAGGTTAGCTCTATGCCCCAGTATGTGATCTATCCTTGAGAATGTAAAGTTAGACCTAACTGACATTTTCAGGACATTATATCCAAAAAAATCAGAATACACATTCTTCTCAACATTGGATCTGTAACCCACTGTGCCCAGCTAAAGCTCAAACCTGAGCCCTGGTGATGCAGAGAGGCTGCAGATCCTGTTGTACCACAGCAGGAACTCTGGGGAGCTGGGTCTTGACTTTTAGAAGAGGAGGAAGCACTATAAGGGAATTATTTGATTGGCTGTGGCTTAAGTGATGACCTTATTTAGGAAAGCTTACTTGGTTGCTTATGATTGGGTTTTGATTACTTAACCTTGAAGCATTTCAGGCTTAGGTTTTGGTTTGCTTACACAGGTTGCTAAAGGCATTAGAGCCTCTTTCATTTAATGGCTTCCTTGTTTGATTCGCACTATGCGCAAGTGAAAAAGCACTGGGACAACGACGAGATGGGAATGAGGATTGAAAAGTTCAGTTAAAAATGGTCTGGGCATTCAAGTTTTTCCTAATCTGGCAAACAACTGGACACATATTGAACCAACTAGAATGTAGCTATAGAAGAAGTGACATAATCGGACCCTTATATACAGGAGAGATATGCTATGATAGACAAAAACAAAGTGCAGAGAGGAGGGAACGTATAATTTGGAACAGGAAAAGGAAAAATTCACCCAAGTGGCATTGGAACTGTATCTAAAGGACAAATATAAATTCAATAAATAATAAAGGAGGCACTGGACTATTGAATAGGCAGGCAGTATTCAAGGCAGAAGAAGCAAAAGCCAGCATTTATTAGGAAACTGCTTATGTGGCTGGCACTGTATTGAAGGGGAGGAAAAAGCTTTCCTCTACCCTCTTAGGATCCCTGGCGGGGTCTGCAAATTAAACTGATAGGTTAACAGGGGGAAAGCATTCAGATTCATTTGATATAAATTCATATGACATGGGCACTTTTGTAAGAAAATGAAGACTTGAAGCAGCAGTTAAACTTGAGTGTTTTAATAAAATGGAAGGTAGTGGCGAAATATGATAGGACAAAGCAAGTAGGAGCTAAATGTAATAAACTGGTGAAAACTTTGCAAGCCTCCATCTTGGAGGTAACGGGGGGGGGGCACCTCTCACACGAGGCTCTTGTGACCTATTTCAAGGGAAAAGGGCGGGAGAAGGTCAGTGATAGCCCATGCATCTGCTGTAGCTCAAATTCCTTCAGTCAGTACACCAAGGTGCCATATTTTGGGGTAGCTTGATCTGAACCCTGTCAGTGTCCTACCTTGATGCACAAAGGTAGATAAGACATACTATCTGGGAGTTCCTGTTGTGGCTCGGTGGGTAACCCCACGAGTATCCATGAGGATGCGGGTTTGATCCCCTGCCTTGCTCAGTGGGTTAAGGATCCCAAGTTGCTGCAAGCTGCAGGGTGGGTCACAGATATGGTTGAGATCCCAAGTTGCTGTGGCTGTGGTGTAGGCTGGCAGCTGCAGCTCCAATTCTACCCCCAGCCCAGGAACTGCCAGAGGCCACAGGTGTGGCCCTATAAAGAAAAAAGAAGCAATATCCAAGATGCTCAAGGTCTCTCAGAGCATGAACAAGCGCATGGAGCACATCAGGTGTAAAAAAATAAATAAATAAATCATGATGGGAGGGAGATGCAGCTAGAAGACAGACAGAAGTGAGATCGTGAAGGGCCTTCACAGACCAAGCTGTGTATTCGGACTTTGCTCCATGAAAAACAGGAAGCATTCACAGATTTTTTTTCTTTCTTTCTTTTTTGGCTGCCCTGTGGCATATGGAGCTCCCGAGCCACGGATCAGATCTCAGCTACAGTTGTGACCTAAGCCATAGCCATGGCAATGCCAGGCCCTGTAACACACTGTGCTGGGCTAGGGATTGAACCTGCGTCCTGGTGCTGCAGAGACACCACCGATCCCATTGAGCCACAGTGGGAACTCCACATTCACAGATTTTCAAGCAGAGGAACCACAGAGAAAGTGTTGGAAACTTAACCTACAATCCAACTCCCTTTGTAGATTGAAACAGTGACACTCAGAGAGGTTAAGTGACTTGCTTAAGCTTTTTACTTGACAGTGGCAGCACCCTGGCTAGGAGACAGGCTGATTACAGCTGTATATTCGGATAGCTTAGATGATTCTGGTGGCAGAGTGGAGAAGGGATAAGGAAGATGGGACTGAGGCAGGGTGTCTGATTCATAAGCAGCACGGTCCAAATCAGGAAATGAGATTGAAGATTTATTATTAATGGGTGTTTTTGCGTCTTTTTGATGCTTTTCTTTGCTTTCCAAACTTAATGTGCTTCAAACATCAGAACCAGCCTTCATACTCATTTTCCTATAATTCTCTTGATGCTTTTTATCAATGTGCAAGAGGTCAGAAATAAGGTACAGTTCCCCATTCCCTGCGTACAAGGGCCAGGAGGTATCCTGCATAAATTATAGTGTGTTTTGCCCTAATTGGTTATGCAAGAATGAACTACTGTTGGGCTCAATTAATTGTAGATAGCTTGTTGTGTGTTGTGTTTAATTGTTATTAAATGCAATTTGCAGTGATTCATTTAAAAAACTTTATTCTTTGAGTATTTAAAAAATAATGATGTGAACCAGTACTTGAAGTGGGACAGTAAGAATGTCCAGGATGGGGAAGTGACCAGCTGCATCCATTTGCTAGGGCTGCCATGACACGATACCATAGAAGGTGTGGCTTAAAAGCCCATTTGTTTTCTCACAGTTCTGGAGGCTGGAAGTCCAAGATCAAGGTGCCGGCAGGGTCAGCTTCCTCTCTCCTTGCTATACAGATAGATGGTTGTCCTTCTGGCTGCCTCTTCATGTGGTCATTCCTCAGTGGATCCACACCCCTCGTGTCTCTTCCTCTTCTTATAAGGACATATAAGTCATATGTGGATTAAGGTCATAATGGATTCATGTAAGTGGATTCATAGTGGATTCATATAAGTCATAGTGGATTAAAGGTCCCACCCTGTTTCATTATAACTTAATCACTTCTTTGAAGACCTTATATCCAGATACATTTTCTAAGGTAGTGGGAGTTGCGATTTCAACATAAGAATTTGGGGGCAGGGGATACAATTCAGCCCATCGCATTATTCCATAAAGAACTGGTTAGATGAAAACGATAGCTGATGGTCTCTTGTGTTTGTATAGGAAATTATAGTTCACACAGCAATTTTACGTGCTTATCTCATTTAATTTGAATAGACTTTCATTATTTGGTCCAGAGTTTTCTTGGACATAGCTACATCTACAGAAAAATTCTGCTAATTAGAATTGATCTTAAAGGATGCAGGTTGGAAGATCTGCAAATTATATTCCAGTAATCTTCGAATTCCAGCTATCTCTAGATAGAGCTTATTCTGAAGATAATACATAAATAGTCCAATGTAAAAAGTGTGGTTTAAATATCTTTTATGTCTTGTGATGAAGGAAAAAATCCAGTTAAAACAAAACAAAACTAGACTAAGCTAAGAATTAGAAGGAAGGTTTGAAGGCTTGACTGGGGCTGGAGGTTCTGTTTCCAAGGGGGGTACACTCAAGTGGCTGTTGTGGTTTCTTACCACATGGACTTGTCCAAAGAGTGGTTTCAAATGTTCTCATGACATGGCAGCTGGCTTCCCAAGAACAAGTGATCCAAGAGAGCAAATGAAAAGCCACAGTGCCTTTTAGGACCGAGGCTTGGAGTCACTCACCTTCACCATTCATGCTTCTCCATTCATTTGAAATGAGTCATCAGGTCCAGCCCATGTTCAAGGAGAGTTCCCTCAACTATTACTTGGAGAGGGAGGGAGGTAGACGGATGAATGGATAGGCAGATAGACAGACAGATATATTTAGCCTATATTAATGTCAGGAGGAAAATCTGACTCAGAAGCCATGATCCGAATTAAGGTATGTGATGTAGGAAGAAGATTAAGAAGCACTGGAGTGTTTTCATAGTCAAAATCCTATCCTATTCCTTACTGTCGCTGCTAAACAATGAGACCTTTGCCTCTCCTGTGCTCTCAGCCCCTGACAAGCCAGCTGACACATCGTTGGCATGTCTCTGAACCATCGTGTGTCAGCTTTCTGTCTAAATCTTTTCATTCTCTACCACCTGCTGACTTGATAGGTGAGGAAGCCAAGGTACAATGGCTTGCTTAAGGTCCCACTGCCAGTTTGCGGCAGAAGTAGAAGTAGGACCCAGGTCTCTGGAGTACTGTTAAGTCTTGAGAGTTGGTATCAACAGGACTGAGCTGGTGTCAGGGTTCCTCCTTACTACTGAAATTGTGGAAGACACCACTGTTTGGCAAACCTAACGTCTATATCCAACCCTCATCTCTTCTGGTCATTTCTAATATAGGGGCTAGAGAAATGAAATACTCAATTTCCCAGCCTCCTTTGGCTCTAAGTTGGCCGTGTGATAATTATGACAAAGGAAATGTGGACAAAGAGAAAATATAATTCCCACCTATCAGAATAACATCAAATAAATGGAATAACCTTCATTTATTTGGTCTATCCTGATGTATTAATTCCAAGTATGAACTTACTATGAGTAATTAAGAATGCATCCTGATGGAACTATACAGCTGAGAATTAAAGTCCCCACTGGATTCAATATTCACTTGGAGAGGACTTGACTTAGCAGCATAAATCAGTAATGACCCTGTTATCCCCCTGTAAATTATACATAGACAAGGAGATTGTAAAAATACTCCGTAAATTCTATTTCCAGCCAAAGTAGGAGACTAATCTAATCTTCAGATGCCAAAATAGATGTGAGGGCTTCCAAAACGGATTGAACTAAAGTGTGGGGAGAAGGTGAAAGGAGGCAGTGAAGTGAATCAAGAGACTTGACAGTAGCTGACCACAGAGAAAAAACAAAGCACCAAAAAAAATATAATAATAACAAAAGCAATTCTTTCTGAATATGAAACCTTTCTCCCTGAAAAGCAAGAGCTGTGTCCCTCATCTGTAACAACCAATTAGGAGACAGAGAAGAGCACGACTGGCTGCCGAAGTCCTCCTGGACATGGTTTGGCTCAAAGAAAGAGAGGAGGCAGAATCCTTGACAATTCCATTACCACCTTCTATTTTTGCCTTTAGATAAAATTCTAACCTCATATGTAGCCTGCACTTTCTAAACTTCAGTTATTTTAGCACCAGTTAAATTTCGTCCTATCTCCATGCGACCTGTTCTACTTAATATGTTTAGCCATTTATCCTAAAATAAATGTGGCTATGGTTAATAAAATGTTATATTGCTATGGTTAATAAAAAATGGGGGTATTTGGGCAGTACCCCTTGCCCAAAATAGAAAATAATTATAACATTAAATATAAGTTAGAACAAAAAAGGTCTCATTTTGTATGCTACTTGGCAGACACTTCCATAATCCACTAGGCTTTGCCAAGATCTAGACTGTACTGTCCAAGATGGTAGCTACTAGCAACACAGACCTGTTCAAATTTGATGTTGTGTAAAAGTTTAAAAGCACTGGCTACATTTCAAGTATTCGATAGCCACATCAAGTTATTGCCTAATTATATCGAGCAGCGAAGTTACAGAGCATTTCCATCATTGTAGAGAGTTCTGTTGAAAGCACTGTTCAAGACCCTCCCTCTAGCTTTTCCCCACACCTAACTCCACCCTCAACTGCCTGCACTCCACCCAAAGAGGGGCTATACTAGGATGGATTTCATTCAGTTCTTGAAATGGACCAAAGTTCTTTTTATTCAAGGCTTTGCATATTCCAATCCCTCTGCCTGAAAGTCTCTTCCTACTCCTTGTCCAGCCAGCCGCTTTTCAGTTTTTAGGTCTCATTATGTGCAGAAGACCTTAGCAATTTGAACTAGTACCCAACCCTAAACTCCATTATTTTCCAGCTGACTGGAACTGACTCTTTGTTTTTCCTTTTATTGCAGTTATTGTGATTAACGATTATCTTATTCACATGTGTGTTTACTTCCCAGTTGTTACCAAAACTACTTCAGTTGAATTTATATCACAATAAAAGGAGAATTGGTTCCGAAAATAATGTATCTTAAGTTATTCAAAATGACCAAGTCCACAAAGACATATATCAGAACAATGTGGTAGAAAATACGAAAGTTCAGTGAAATTGAGAAATTGTATCTGTAGATCCATGTAGAAGGTTGTCTTAAAAAATCTTATTTCACCTCTCAAAGTACAGATTCCCCTGGAATATACCATTGCTTTCAAAATACTCAAATAGATCAAAAAAACTAATGAATAGTTCATTATATAGTTTTGAAATTTTTAAAGAGAACTGATAGTAAGTCCAGTCCAAGTCCATATTTAAATACAGTATTTTCGTTATCCATTCATCGGTGGATACTTAGGTTGCTTCTATGTCTTGCATATTGTAAATATTAGTGACATAAACATGGCATGCAGATACCTCTTTGGGTTAGTGTTTTGCGTTTTGTTTTTTTTTTTTTGCTTTTTAATTTTTTTATTAACGAATTTTATTACAATTATAGGTGTATAAAAATCATCACAACTCAATTTTATAGCATTTCCATCCCAAACCCTCAGTGCATCCCCCTGCCCCCAGCTTGTCTCATTTGGAAACCCTAAGTTTTCCAAAGTCTGTGAGTCAGTATCTGTTCTGTAAAGAAGTTCATTGTGTCCTTTTCTGAGATTCCACTTGTAAGTGCTAGCATCTGATGTTCGTGTCTCATTGTCTGACTTCACTTTATATGATAATTTCTAGGTCCATCCATGTTGTTATAAATGCTGTTATTTCGTTCCTTTTAATGGTTGAGTAATATTCCACTGTGTGTATGTACCATATCTTCCCTATCCACTCCTCTGTCAATGGGCATTTAGGTTGTTTCCATGACCTGGCTATTGCATAGAGTGCTGCAATGAACACTGGAGTACATGTGTCTTTTCAAGTCATGCTTTCCTCTGGATAGCTGCCAGGAGTGGGATTGCTGGATCAAATGGTAATTCTATTTTGAGTTTTCTGAGGAATCTCCATACTGTTTTCCACAGTGGCTGCACCAATTTGCATTCCCACCAGCAGTGTAATAGGGATCCTTTTTCTCCACACCCTCTCCAGCACTTATTGTTTGTAGACTTTTTGATGATGGCCATTCTGTCTGGTGTAAGGTGGTACCTCATAGTGGTTTTGATTTGCATTTCTCTAATAACGAGTGATGTTGAACATCTTTTCATGTGTTTTTTGGCCACCTGTTATGTCTTATTTAGAGAATTGTCTGTTTAGATCTTCTGCCCATTTTTGGATGGGGTGGGTTGTTTGTTTGGTATTGAGCTGTAGGAGGTGTTTGTAAATTTTGGAGATTAATCCCTTGTAAGTCAATTCATTTTGCAGATATTTTCTCCCATTCTGTGGGTTGTGTTTTCGTTTTATTTAGGGTTTCCTTTGCTGTGTAGAAACTTTTAAGTTTCATTAAGTCCCATCTGTTTATTTTTCTTTTTATTGTCATTACTCTGACAGGTGGATCTGAGAAGATGTTGCTATCATTTATGTCAGAGGGTGTTTGGCCTATGTTTTCCTCTAAGAGTTTTCTAGTATCTGGTCTCATATCTGGGACTTTAATCCATTTGGAGTTTATTTTTGTGCTTGGTGTTAGGAAGTGTTCTAATTTCATTTTTTTACATGTGGCTGCCCAGTTTTCCAAGCACCACTTATTGAACAGGCTGTCTTTTCTCCATTGTACATTCTTGCCTCCTTTTTCATAGATTAGTTGACTATATTTGCATGCATTTAATTCTGGGCTTTCTATCCTGTTCCCCTGATCCATATTTCTGTCTTTGTGCCAGTACCATACAGTTTTGATGACTGTCGCTTTGTAGTAGAGTTTGAAGTCAGAGAGCCTGATTCCTCCAGCTCCATTTTTCTTTTTCAGGATGTCTTTGGCTATTCTGGGTCTTTTGTACTTCCAAACAAACTTTAAAATATTTTGTTCTAGGTCTGTGAAAAAGGTCCTTGATAGTTTGATAGGGATTGCATTGAATCTGTAGATTGCCTTGGGTAGTATAGTCATTTTGATAATATTGACTCTTCCAGTCCAGGAGCACGGTATGTCTTTCCACCTGTTCATGTCATCCTTGATTTCTTTCATCAGTGTCTTATAGTTTTCAGAGTACAGGTCTTCTGTCTCTTTAAGTGGGTTTATGCCTAAGTATTTGATTCTTTTTGATGCGATGGTAAACGGGATTCCTTCCCTAATTTCTCTTTCTGATCTTTCATTGTTAGTATATAGAAATGCAGTTGATTTCTGTGTATTAATTTTGTATCCTGTGACTTTGCCAAATTAATTGATGCCTTCTAACAGTTTTCTGGTAGAGTCTTTAGGATTCTCTAGATATAGTATCATGTCATCTGCAAAAAGTGATAGTTGTACTTCTTCCTTTCCAATTTGGATTCCTTTTATTTATTTTACTTCTCTGATTGCTGTAGCTAGGACTTCCAGAACTGTGTTGAACAGTAGTGGCAAGAGTGGACATCCCTGTCTTGTTCCTGATCTCAGTGGGAATTCTTTCAGCTTTTCACCATTGAGAATGATGTGAGCTCTGGGTTTGTCATAGATGGCCTCTATTATGTTGAGGTAGGATCCCCCTATGCCCACTTTCTGAAGGATTTTTATCAGAAATGGGTATTGGATTTTGTCAAAGGCTTTTTCTGCATCTATTGAGAGGATCGTGTGGTTTTTATTCTTCAGTTTGTTAACGTGGTGTATCCCACTGACTGATTTCTGGATATTGAAGAATCCTTGCATCCCTGGGATAAATCCCACTTGATCGTGGTGTACAATCCTTTTAATGTATTGTTGGATTCGGTTGTCTAGTATTTTGTTGAGGATTTTTGCATCTACGTTCATCAATGAGATTGGCCTGTAATTTTCTTTTTTTTTGTGATATCTTTGTCTGGGTTTGGTATCAGGGTGATGGTTGCTTCATAGAATGAGTTTGGGAGTGTCCCTTCCTCTGCAATTTTTTGGAAGAGTTTCAGAAGGATAGGCGTTAGCTCTTCTCTAAATGTTTGAGAGAATTCACCTGTGAAACCATCTGGTCCTGGACTTTTGTTTGTTGGAAGTTTTTTAATCACAGTTTCAGTTTCAGAACTTAAGATTGGTCTGTTCATCTTTTGTATTTCATCTTTGTTTAATCTTGGGAGATTGTACTTTTCTAAGAATGTGTCCATTTCTTCTAGGTTTTCCACTTTATTGCCATATAGTTGCATATAGTAGTCTCTTATGATCCTTTGTATTTTTGTGATGTCTGTTGTTACTTCTCCTTTTTCATTTCTAATTTTATTGAATTGTGTCCTCTCTTTTTCTTGATAAGTCTGGCTAAGGGTTTATCAATTTTGTTCATCTTTTCAAAGAACCAGCTTTTAATTTCATTGATCTTTTCTATGGTTTTCTTCATTGATTTCTGCTCTGATCTTTATGATTTCTTTTCTTCTACTAACTTTAGGTCTCGTCAGTTCTAACCTCTCTAGCTGCTTTAGATGTAGAGTTAGGTTGTTTATTTGAGCTTTTTCTTGTCTCCTGAGGTAGGCTTGTATTGCTATAAAATTTCCTCTTAGAACGGCTTTTGCTGCATCCCAGAGGTTTTGGAGTGTTGTGTCTTTGTTGTCATTTGCTTCTAGGTATTTTTTAATTTCCTCTTTGATTTCTTCAGTGAGCCATTGGTTATTTAGTAGCATGTTGTTTAGTCTCCACGTATTCGTATTTTTGGCCATTTTTTTCTTGTTGTTGATTTCCAGTCATATAGCATTGTGGTCAGAGAAGATGCTTGAAATGATTTCAATTTTCTTAAAGTTACTGAGGCTTGATTTGTAGCCCAGGATGTGATCAATCTTAGATAATGTTCCATGCGCACTTGAGAAGAATGTGTATTGTGTTGCTTTTGGATGGAATGTCCTATAGATATCTATTAAGTTCATCTGATCTAATACTTCATTCAGAGCCTGTGTTTCCTTATTGATTTTCTGTCTGGATGACCTGTCCATTGCTGTAAGTGGGGTGTTAAAGTCCCCCACTATGATGGTGTTATTGCTGATTTCTCCTTTTAAGGTTGTTAGCAGTTGCTTTATGTATATTGTGGTGATCCTATGTTGGGTGCATAGATACTTAAAATTGTTATTTCTGCTTCTTGGATCGACCATTTGTTCATTATG
This sequence comes from Catagonus wagneri, assembly GCA_004024745.2. Classification (NCBI taxonomy): domain Eukaryota; kingdom Metazoa; phylum Chordata; class Mammalia; order Artiodactyla; family Tayassuidae; genus Catagonus; species Catagonus wagneri. The sequence continues at coordinate 24,709,621 of PVHT020004944.1, forward strand.
TAGTGCCCTTCCTTGTCTCTTAAAATGTTCATTTTAAAGTCTATTTTGTCTGATAGGAGTATTGCTACTCTGGCTTTCTTTTGACGCCTGTTTGCATGGAATATTTCCTTCCATCCTCTCACTTTCAATTTGTATTGTCTCTAGAGGTGAAGTGGGTCTCTTGAAGACAGCATATATATGGGTCTTGTTTTTGTATCCACTTGGCTAGTCTATGTCTTTTGGTTGGGGCATTCAGTCCATTAAAATTTAAGGTAATTATTGATATATATGTTCTTGTTGCCATTGTATTAACTGTTCGGGGTTTTTGTTGTTCTTTTTTCTTTCCCTTATTCTCTTATTGTCTCCTCTCACAAGATGGCTATCTTTGATGTTGTATTTGAGTTGATTTTTCTTATTTGTTTGTGTATCAGTTGTAGATTTTTGGTTTGCAGTTACCCTGAAGTTTTGGTATATGAGTCTATATATAAATGAGATTGCATTAAGTTCTTGGTTTCTTAATTTCACATGCTTCTCCAGTGACCTGCATTTGTGCTCTCTTCTCATGATTTCTGATTTTGGTAGCATAATTGTGCATGGATGATTGAGTATCTTTACTGTATACATGTCTTTACTGGTGATCCTTGTCATGTGTGGTGTTTTTGTTTCTGGTTGTGGCCTTTTATTTTCTGCCTAGAGAAGTTCCTTTAGGATTTGTCGTAAAGCTGGTTTAATGTTGCAGAAATCTCTTAGCTTCTGCTTATCTGTAAAGGTTTTGATTTCTCCTTCAAATCTGAATGAGAGCCTTGCTGGGTAAAGTAATCTTGGTTGGAGGTTTTTTGCTTTCATCTCGTTAAGTATATCATGCCACTCCCTTCTGGCCTGCAGAGTTTCAGATGAAAAATCTGCCGTTAAGCTTATCGTGGTTCCTTTGTATGTCATTTGGTTCTTTTCCCTAGCTGCTTTCAATATTTTCTCTTTGTCTTTAATTTTGGTCCTTTTGATTAATATGTGTCTCAGGGTGTTCCTCCTTAGGTTTATTTTTTATGGTAATCGCTGCACTTCCTGGATTTGGGTGAGTGGTTCCTTTCCCATATTAGGGAAGTTTTTGGCTATTATCTCTTTGAATATTTTTTCTGTCCCCTTCTCTCTCTCTTCTCCCTCTGGCACCCCTATAATATGGATGTTGGTGCATTTAACATTATCCCAGAGTTCTCTGAGACTCTCCTCGTTTTCTTTCAATCTTTTATCTCTTTTCTCTTCTGCGTTAGTGATTTCCACTAATCTGTCCTCCACCTCGCTGATTCGTTCTGCCTCCTGTATTCTACTGTTGGCTGCTTCTAATGAATTTTTTATTTCAGTTACTATATTTTGCATGTTTTCTTGTTTAATTTTTACAGCTTGTATTTCTCTGCTCAGTGTGTCCTGTAAATTATCAATCTCTGCCTCCAGTTTATCTCCAGTGTCTTGCATCATCTTCAGCATCAACAGTCTAATGTCTCTTTCTGGGAGGCTGATAATCTCCTCATCACTGAGCTGTTTTTCTGGGTTTTTTCTTTCTCCCTTATCTGAGTTACAGTTCTGTCTTTTCACTTTTTTAGGTTTTTGGTGTGGTGATCTTTTTGCAGACAATAGAGTTGTAGCCTCTCTTACTTTTGGTGTTTGCCTCCCCTGTGGCTGAAGTTGGTATGGGGGAGTTTGCTGTAGGCTTCCTGATGGGAATGACTGGTGCCTGCCCACTGGTAGGCAGGGCTGATTACTATCCCTCCGGTGGGTGGGGCTTTGTCTCTGAGTGAGATTAGAGGCAGCTGTGTGCCTGTGGGGTCTTTAGGCAGCCTGTTTACTGAAGGGTGGGGCTGTGATCCCACCTGGATTATTGTTCGGCCTGGGGCTTCTCAGCATTGATGGGTGGGGCCAGATTTTCCCAAAGTAGCCACCTCCAGAGAATGCAGGCTGATGCATGTTCCCAAGAGGTTTGCCTCCAATGCCAGTCACCCCTGTTTTCCCAGGAGATCCTCCAAGAATTGCAGTCGGGTTTGACCGCGATTCCTATGTAGCCTTTGCTTTGCCCTGGGACCCAGTGCATGTGAAAGTCTATGTGCCTTTCAAGAATGGGGTCTCTGTTTCCCCCAGTCCTGTGGAGCTCCTGCACACAAGCCCCACTGGCCTTCAATGCCAGATGCTCCAGGGGCTCTTTCTCCCAGTGCCAGATCCCCAGGCATGGGGATTTGACATGGGGCTCAGAACTGTCAGTCTTATAGCTGAGTCTCTGTGATACAGTTACTTTCCAATGGCTTCCCACCCGGGAGTAATGGGGTTGCTTCTATCGCGTAATAATCCCTCCTACCTCATGATGTGGTCTCCTTTTTGTCTTCTGGAGTAGAATATATATTTTAAAGTTTCCAGTTTGTTTGGTTGAAGATTGCTCAGTATTTGGTTGTAATTTTGTTGTTTTTATGAGAGAAGTTGAGCTCCAGTCTTTCTATTCCGCCATCTTAATCTGGTCACGTTCTTTGGATAAATGTTAGAAATGTTAATTGCTGGGTCATACAGTAACTCTGTTTTTAATTGGTTGTGGAAATGTCACACTGTTTTCCATAGTGGCTGCACCAATTTACATTCTAACCAACAGTGCTCCCTTTCCTCCACATCTTCACCAACTCTTGTTGTTTCTTGTCTTTTGGGGAGCAACAATTCTAACAAGTATGAGGTGGTATCTTACTGTGATTTTGACTTCCATTTCCCTGATGAGTAGTGATGTCAAGCACCTTTTCATGTACCTTTTGGCCATCTGTGGGTCATCTTGGGAAAAAAATGTCTATTTAGATCTTCTGACCACTTTTAAATGGGATTGGTTGATTTGGGGTTTTTTTGTTCTGTTTTGTTATTGGGTTGTTTGAATTCTTTATATATTTTGGATATTAACTAGCCCCTTATCAAACATATGATTTGCAAATATTTTCTCCATTTGGTAGGTTTTCTTTTCATGTTGTTGTTCCACTTGCTGTGCAGAAGCTTTTTGGTTTGATATAGTCCCATGTGTTTATTTTTGCTTTTTATGGTCTTTGCTTTTGCATTCAGTTTAAAAAAAAAAATCACTGTCAACTGATGTCGAGAAGCCTACTGCCTATGTTTTCCTCTGAGTTTTATGGTTTCAGGTTTCACATGAGTTAAATTTATTTATGGGTAAGACAGTGGTCTAGTTTCATTCTTTTGCATGTGGCTGTTTGGTTTTACAGCCTGATTTATAACGGAGACTTTCCTTTTCTCGTATATTCTTGGCTCCTTTGTCATAAATTAACTGTAGGGGTTTACTTCTGGTCTCTCTCTTGTGTTTCATTTGATCTATGTTGTCTGTTTTTATGCCAATACCATACTATTTTAATTACACGTTTGTGATACAGTTTGAGATCAGAGAGTATAATGTCTACAGCTTTTTCAAGATCAGTTTGGTTATTTAGGGTTGTTTGTGGTCCAGTACACATTTTAGGACTGTTTATTTCTGTGATAAATGCCACAGAAGTGCAATTTTGATAGGTATTGCTTTGAGTAGTATGGACTTTTTTTCCTTGATTTTTTCAATTCTTGAACATGGATTATCTTCCTACCTACTTATATCTTCAATTTCTTCTAGCAGTATCTTATAGTTTTCAGCATACAGCTTCTTCGCCTCCTTGGTTAAATTTATTCCTGAGTATTTTATTCTTTTTGGTGCAACTAATAAACGGATTGCTTTCTTATTTTCTGTGATTGTTGTTAGTGTATAAAATCACAATAGGTAACTGATTTCATATTTGCATATTGTATGTTTGTATTTGCATATTGATTTTCTATCTTGCACCTTTACTGAATTCATTTATTCTAATGTTTTTCGATGGAGTTTAAATTCCATCAAAAAAAGCATATATTCTCTATATAATATCATGCCATCTCCAAATAGTTTGACTACTTCCTTTCTGATTTTACTTTCCTTTTCTTGAATAATTGGTCCAGTTAGGGCTCCCTAATACTATGTTGAGTAAAAGTGATGACAGTGAGCATTCTTGTCTTATTACTGATCTTAGAGAAATATTTTTCAGCTTTTCACCAAGGAGTATGATAGCTGTGGGCTTATCATATTGGCCTTTGGTGTATTGAGGTATGTTCTCTCTATACCAGTTTTGTTGAGAGTTTTTATTATGAATGAATGTTGGATTTTGTCAAACGCTTTTTTTTTTTTTTTTTACATCTGAAACAATCATGATTTTTTTATCCATTTTTTCTTGTGTGTGTTATTTAGGGCCGCACCCATGGCATATGGAGGTAGCTTTGGGCGTTCTAATCCCAAACGCCCAAAGCCTGCTGGCCTTTACCACAGCCACAGCAACGTGGGATCTGAGCCACATCTGCAACCTACACCACAGCTCACGGCAATGCCAGATCCTTAACCCACTGAGCAAGGCCAGGGATTGAACCCACAACCTCATGGTTCCTAGTCAGATTTGTTAACCACTGAGCCATGATGGGAACTCCATATCCTTCATTTTTTTAATAGGGTATATCACATTGACTGACTTATTGATTTATTTGTTGATATTGAACCACCCTTGCATCCCTAGGCTAAATATGACAGGCAAAGAATACGATCCTTTTAGTGTATTTAGTGTATTGGTGAATTTGGTTTGCTAGTATTTTGCTTTTTGTAGTTATAGTCATCAGGGATATTGGCCTGTAATTTCTTATTGTGTCTTACTGTGGTTTTAAATCAGGGTAATCCTGGCCTCATAAAATACATTTGGAAGTGTTACCTCCTCATATATTTTCAGAAGAGTTTCAGAAGGATTGGTAGTAATTCTTTAAATGTTTGTCACAATTCTTCAGTGAAGACATCTGGTCCTAGACTTTTCTTTGTCAGGAGGGTCCTGATTAATGTTTCAGTCTCCTTACTACTGGTACTAGTTTGTTCAGATTTTCTGTTTCTTCATGATTCAGTCTTAGAAAATTGTATGTTTCTAGGAATATATCCATTTCCAATAAGGTGTCCAGTTTGTTAGTATATATTGTAGTAGATTTTAAATCTTTGCTATTTCTGTGGTATCAGTTGTAACATCTTTTTCATCTCTGATTTTATTGAGTCCCCTTTTTCTCTTGGTGAGTCTAGCTAAAGGTTTGTCAATTTATCTTTTCCAAAAAAAAAAAAAAAAACAGCTCAGTGTCATTTATCTTTTCTGTTGGCTTTTAAAATATTTTATTGCAGTACAGTTGATTTATAATGTGTTTTCTGCTGTATAGCAAAGTGATTCAATTATATACACGTTTTATCATATTCCTTTCCATTATGGTTTATTATAGGATATTGAATGTAGTTCCCGATGCTATACCATAGGACCCTGTTGTTTATCCATTCTATATATAATTCACATCTTCTAATCCCAAACGCCCAATCCATCACTTCCCCACACTTTACTCCCCCAGGGAAATCACAAGTCTATTCTAGATACCTGGGAGTCTGTTTCTGTTTCACAGATAGGTTCATTTTTATCATATTCTAGATTCTACATATAAGTGATATTATATGGTATTTGTCTTCATTTAGTATGATAATCTTTAGGTTCATCCATGTTTCTTCAAATGGCACTATTTGATTCTTTTTTATGGTTGAGTGTTCCATTGGATATAGACACCACATCTTCTTTATCCATCCATTGATGGACATGTGTTTCCATGTCTTGGCTATTGTAAATAGTCCTGCTGTGAACATCGGGGTACACATATCTTTATGAATTACAGAGTTTTGTCTGGGTATATGCCTGGGATTGCGATTGCTGGATCATATGGAAACTTATTTTTAGATTGTTGAGGAACTGCCATACTGTTTTCCATAGAGGCTACACCAATTTACATTCCCACCAACAGTATAAGAGGGTTCCCTTTTCTTAACACCCTCTCCAGCATGTTATTTATAGACTTTTTAATGACAGCCATTCTGACTGTATGAGGTGGTATCTCATAGATTAGATTTGCATTTCTCTAATAATTAGCAATGTTGCACGTTTTCACCTGCCTGTTGGCCATCTGTATGTCCTTGGAGAAATGTCTGTTTAGGTATTCTATTTTCAATTGTGTTTGTTGTTGTTGAGTTGTATGAGCTGTTTGCATGTTTTGGAAATTAAACCCTTGTCAGTCACATCATTTGCAAATATTTTCTCCTAGTCTATAGCCTGTCTTTTTGCTTTGCTGATGATTTTCTTTGCTGTACAAAAGTTTTGATTAGGTCTCGTTTATTTTTGCTTTTATTGGGATGCTGACCTAAGAACACATTGGTACAATTTATGTCAGATTATTTTGCCTATGTTCGATTCTAGGAGTTTTATGCCTTACATTTGTCTTTATGCCATTCTGAGTTCATTTTTGTATATTGGGTGATGGTGTGTTCATTGATTTACATGTGGCTGTCCAACTTTCCCAACAACCACTTACTAAAGAGACTGTCTTTTGCCCATTGTATATTTGTGCCTCCTTGGTCAAAGATCGACTATAGGTGTCTGAGCTCTATTGGCTTTTAAATTTATATCTCATTTGTTTTGTCTCTGATCTTTATTTCCTTCCTTCTACTAAGTTTTGGGTTTGTTGTTTTTCTAGTTCTTAAAGATGTAGTTAGATTGCTTATCTGAGGTCTTTCTTCTTCATTAATGTAGAGATTTATTGCCATGAACATCTTAGAACTGCTTGACTATATCCCATAAGTTTTGGTACATTGTGTTTCCATTTTCATTTGTCTCAAGGTTTTTAAATTTTCTGTTTTGGTTTCTTCTTTGACTCAGTGGTTGTTCAGTAGCCTCCATGTAATTGCAGATTTTCCAATTTTCTTATAATTGATTTCTAGCCATACTTACTATTGTGGCCAGAAAAGATAACTGATATGAAAGTAAGGTATTAAAGTCCCCTACTATTACTTTATTACTGTCCGTTTCTCTCTTTAGTTTTGTTAATATTCTTTATTTAGGTGCTCCTGTATCGTGTACATGAATATTGTAAAATGTTACATCCTCTTATTGTATTGACCCCTTTATCATTATACAATGACTTGGCTTCTTAGAACAGTTTTCGTCTTAATGTCTATTTTGTTTGATACAAGCACAGCTACTCCAGCTTTCTTTTGGTTTCCATTTGTGTGGAATATGTTTTGTTATTCCTTTACTTTCACTCTGTGTGTATCCATACATCTGAAGTGAATCCTTGTAGGCAGCATGTAGATGGGTCCTGTTTCTTTATCCATCCAATTACTTGATAGTTTTTGATCTGAGAATTTAGTCTATTTACATTTAAATTACCGATAGGATACATACTTATTGCCATTGTGTTCACTGTTTTCCAGCTGTTGTGTAATTCCTTTTTTTCCTGTTGCTCTTTGTGGTTTGACGATTTTCTGTAGTTGTATGCTTAGAGTTTTTCTTTCATGTATCTGTTACAGGTTTCTGTTTTGTGGTCACTATGAGGCTTATATGAAACTATTACAGTCCATTTAAGTTGATAACTTAAATGTTGTCAACTTATGAACTCAATCTAAAACTACATTTTAATCCCCGTGACTTTTAGTCTTAATTTGTATCTTTTTAATCTTGTATATTCATTAACAAATCAGTATGTATTGTTATTTTTATGAATGTTGTCTTTAGGCCTTAATACTAGCTTTATAAGTAACCTATCATTGTTACATTAGATTCTGAATTTTACTATACGTTGACCTGTACCACTAGGATTTATACTCTCATATATTTTCCTCTTAGTAATTAGCACTGTTTCATTTCAGCTTAAAGAAGTTTTCCCGTTTGTTAACAGTCCTGGGGAACCTGCAAGCATAGGCCTTGCTCAGACAGCTGCAATAACTGGGACACCAGAATAGGGTACAAGCTCCATCCTGGGAGATACCAATGGGCTGGAACAAGGCAAGGAGAAAGAACAAGGATGGTGCCTACTGGTCTCCATCTCTGGACAGTATTTCAGTAAGCTGCTAGATGTGTTTTAAATTGGATACCTGAGGCTAATGCTTTAAGCAAATAATTCTCCTTCATGGAACAACTGGGTGCTTTTTGGTTGGCTGCCTCTGCACTGGGCCCTGGGGTGGCTGAATACCCAGGAGCCCTTTAAGAACTATTTCTCAGTTCACCATAGTTTTGTGGGTCTCATGGACATAAGCCTCTTTGGCTTTCAAAGCTAGATGTTTTGGAGACCTTCTCAGGGGGCAGTTCTTCAAAGTTGGGGTGCAAAACGTGAGGTTCAAATCCTTTACTCCTTGGGGAGAACCCGAGGGTTCCAAGTTCCCTCCTGATTGTAGGTCTCCACACTGAGAGTGGAGTTTATCGTGAGACTGTGTCTCAGACTCTCCTACCAACTTCAGTGTGGGTTTTTCTGTGGAGGAGTCACTCAGCTAGTTTTGGTTTTTTCCCCAGAGGAAATCGTTCCATTTGTAGCTATCGAGTCAGTGTGTCCATGAGAGGAGGTGAGTTCAGGATCCTCCTTTGTAGACATCTTGAACTGGAACCCACACACCTTTTAAAATAAGAAGTTGAGGTTCAGATGCTGGCTCTTCTGAGATTTGAAAGCATCAGTGATAATACAGGTACCATATACCTTAATTGTTACCCAATTTAACAGTAAGGAATAATGTGGGATGTTCTGCTGCTTCCAGAAATTTTCAGCTTAATAAAGAAAAGACATAAGTAGTCACAGGGAAGGATGGGGAAGATAACCTGTAGTTACTTTTCAGGATAAAGAGAAGACGCAGGTCATGGAGTTCCCTTTGTGGCTCAGTGGTTAACGAATCCGACTAAGAACCATGAGGTTGCGGGTTCGATCCCTGGCCTCGCTCAGTGGGTTAAGGATCCGACGTTGCCGTGAGCTGTGGTGTAGGTCGCAGACGCGGCTCGGATCCCGCGTTGCTGTGGCTGTGGCGAAGGCCGGAGGCTACAGCTCCTGTTAGACCCCTAGCCTGGGAACCTCCATATGCCGTGGGTGCGGCTCTAGATAAAGGCAAAAAGACCAAAAAAAAAAAAAAAAAAAAGAGGCAGGTCAGAGTTTTTTCAGGATATTACATTACTAGAGTGCAGTTACCAGTTTTTATAGAAAAAGTTACCAGCTTTTTCAAGTATTAACTTGTATATACAAGTTAGTAGAAGACTTTACTAAATAGGACATCTGACCAAAAAAAAGTAAACAACTTGCACTGCACACATACTTTTGCCTCTTCTCTATGTGGACAACTCTTTATCTTTAGCACCTGGCATCCAGTTATGCACTTATGGCAAATGGACAAAATTCATCAGTTATGAGGCAGGAGAGCTTTAACTGTACTAACAATTTATAGACTGGAAGACGTTCTCAGGAATACTGGCTTCACTGAGACTTGCTTTTATGGAAAATTCAACAAAAAGATTTGCTTTAGAAGAAGTTTATGGGTATATGATTAGCCACACGTAGAATGTTTGAAATTATGTGACTTAACAGTACATTCCCACTGGGAGCATTAAGCTCTGAATGCTATTTCTAAGCAAACAAAGGAACAGTTTTTAAATCTTCTTCCACAATATAGATACACAAAGATATTTATAACCAAAAAGGCAACAAATTTGACCGTATGGCAAATCTACCTAGTTTTCATTCTATAAATAACTTGTGATATATTCCTAAAGTCGGTGGACAACAGAAAAATCATTATTTTTGTAATATTCCAAAATTATTACAACTAAGATTAGAGGTTCTAGGACTTGAAACCTTTATGCTACAGAGAACAATATTATCCCCTATAATCAGGAAGTAGCTTTCTAAAGGGTATTCATTCCACAGGGCATTAAAAAATTTTATCTTTTTTTTCTTTATTTAAAACATTTACTTTTTTTTTTCTTGCTACTTGCAATTTTCTTACACATGCTTTCACCATCATCTGAAAATAAGATTATTTCCTTTGCTGGGTAAGTATTCTGTATAAATTAAGTGCACAATGAATGTTTCTTGAAATAAACAAACTTTTCAACCAGTAACATTATATTACCCGTAGAGAAGAGGATACAAAACTACTGAGACAGGTAACACAGGATTACAGTTTTAACAAAAACCGGTGAGAGGCAATCATTAAGTTACAATTTAGACTGTTTTCCTTCATTATTATTACTGTCTGCCCACAGATTAGGCAATGTGGCATCCATTTCAAATCCCTGTAAGAGTCCACTTCATGAGTTTAAATATGTACATATAACATCAGATACATTGTAAATTTTAAAAAGCAAATTGTTTTACATATTATAGGCTGGAGGAAGGTTAATGTAACTCAAGGTTATAGCTCTGAAAAGTAGGACGCTAGGATTTTAAAAGCTCAGATTACATAGGTTTGTTAACTCCTGGCTTGTTTCAAGTATTACTGAGCTGTATTTGAAGTATATCCTCAACTCTGAGCACATTATTTACAGCTGTCCAATAACAAGAACTTGAGCAGTAAAATATGTGAAGTGCGAGCATGTAACATTGATGAAAAATGTTTCAGTACATCAGGAATAAGACTGATGAAGAGCAAAGTAAATCTAGAACAAGGAAAGGGAAGGTACATTTATTAAAAATAAAAATAGTAGACAGTCTCTGATAACAAACAAAACCATGTAGAATCAAAATATATCCAATGTACACTGTAACAACGCATATGTGTTAAAAAAAAAAAGAGCCATCAAGTCATTTCGTTAGAACTTTAGAGAGGAGAACAGGCCCGTGGCTCGCTCCTTCAGAAAATCTGCCTCCACACAGCACCCCTTTCTGTGTCCTGAGCAGCGCAGTGCCGCCTAGCATGTGCGTCCGTGGGGCAAACACACTGTTTCTGAAGAACACCGCAGCTTCTGTAGGGCTGTCTGGTAGCTAAGTCAGTGGCTGCAGTTTATAAAAAAAATATGCATATGCTGGAAGAGCAGGATGACCATTTTCAAAATCTTCAGTTTTAACAAAAGGTACTGAAAAAACTACTAAATCTACATGCTTTCACATTATTTTGCATGAGTATCAAGTACTGTGTAAAAATTTATGAAAATCTTAAGTTTGTCCAAATTAGTGTCTTTAAACTTTAGATCAAAGTTTGTCACTCTTCTAGCATGGCTGCCAAGTCTCTTCTACCTTTTGTCACTAATAATGCCTGTCAAACCAAAGAACTTGGAAAAAGGACATGTACTGCTGAAGGAAAGTAGTACCAAAACTGTCACTGGACTTCAGTCTTAAGACACACAGAGCTCCTGTTGGATACTGGACTGGGAGAGTTTATTATCTTCAGTCTTTTCAGGTCCTGGAGTGTGGCAAGTAGTCTTCCGCTTAAATAATCGAAGACTCAATCTCAGCAATTCATTGTCTACCAGTGGAGCATTTGTGTAAGCTTGTTTTATAGTGCCCTATTTGGAGAAAACAAAAAAATTTTTAAAAGATGTATATTATTAGTTGACAGAAAAGACAGGTTATTATTAGTTGACAGTAGAAAAGACAGTTTAACTGCTACTTAGAAAAAATCAGTAATAAGAAAAATTAATTTGGGATGGATATTAGCTGTACTGGATATTTAAAAGCAAAATTAGGAAATGTTTTCAGACTCAAGGAATCTTAGACTAGGTGCCCTCCAAAGATTGCTTTCTTTTCTAACTTCTTGCTTAAATAGGAATCCTCTCAACAATCCCTGACAAGGAATCAAGTAGTGTTTACTTCATCACTTCTAATGACAAAACAATGAAAAACATACTGCACACTCTACTGTGGAACAGTACTATTGCTTCAGGGGCTGAAATAAACGGTCTCTGGAGCTACACATGAATTCGGTCTTCCTTTCACATGACAACCTTTCAATTCTCTGAAGAGAAGCACCAAATAGTCCGCATACCTTACTAGTCTGTTAATATGCTGTAAGATGCAGACTCTAGAATTGAACAAATTCTCTAGAGGACTGCCAATCAGGAAGAGCAGTTTCCTGAGAACCCACTCCTTCCTTTGTTCTAAGATGTAGATCTCTCATTATTGGAACTAAAAGCTGGATTAGCATTTTTGAAAGTTACTGTTGTCAAGTGTTGTTAAATGAAACGTGGTAAGATCATGGTATGAACATGTCCAGTATTCTGCTATTTCTCTTCTAGGATCCTGAAAGGAATAGTGATGCCTTGATCACATCTGCATTACAAAAAAAAACAAAAAACAAAAAACAAAAAAACTGACTTAATGTATAGTTCTGTAAGTAAAACTGTAAAACAGTAAAACTGCTTTTATGTATAGTTCTGTGAGTTTTTCACTCATGAGGTTTCAACACAAAAAAACTTCCTTTCTTATCCCTTTGTAGTCATACCTTCCCAACTCTTAACTGTTTATAACCAATGATATGCTCTCTCTTATGGTTTGGCTATTGTAACTCTGATATAGCGGCACATGCTACTAATGATCTATGCCCTGAATTGGAAGGATTATAAACTTCTGAATGAGAAAGTTGCAGGGGTGTTTTTGGGTGTCACAATTTTTGAAGAGTACCATGGCATAATAGAGGAGGAACCAGGAAGTGTTACAAAATATTTTTTATAAAAACGGGGTAGGATTCTGATGACATTGTAAACCATACAGTCATTCTCAACTGGGGTTCCTTACCTGAACCAAACAGAAAATAGTCTGTTTCAGTCCCTTTAGTCTTTCAAGAAAAGGCCTATGTGTAATCACTTATATTTATTTTCTGTCAACTTGATAAGTGTGTCTATGTATATATATATACCTGTATATATATATATACATATACATGTCTAAGACATGTATATATATATATACCTGTATATATATATAGACACAGACATGTATCTATATAGACAGGGTCTATATATATATATATACACACACATCTATGTGTGTGTGTATATATATATATACACACACACGTCTATGTGTCTGTATATATACACACACACACACACACGTCTATGTCTGCATATATATATACATGTCTATATATTTATATACACATGTATATATATATACACACACACGTCTGTGTGTGTATATATATATACATACACACAATGTGTGTATGTATATATATATACACGTCTGTGTGTATGTATATATATATATACACACGTCTATGTGTATATATATATATATACACACACACACACATCTATGTATATATATATATATGTACACATATACACACGTCTATGTCTGCATATATATATACACGTCTATTTATATATACACATCTATGTATATATATATATACACACACACATCTGTGTGTGTATACATATATATACACACGTCTATGTGTGTGTATTATATACACACGTCTACGTGTATATATATAACACGTCTGTGTGTGTGTGTGTGTGTGTATATATATATATATACACACAGACACACATCTATGTCTGTATATATACACACACGTCTATGTGTGCATATATATAGATACATCTATGTGTCTATATATATATATATATATATACACACGTCTGTGTGTATATGTATATATATACACACACGTCTGTGCGTATATGTATATATATACACACACGCCTGTGTGTATATATACATACACACACGCCTGTGTGTGCATATATTTATATACACACACACGTCTATATGTGTGTGTATATATATATATATACACACACGTATATGTATATATATTCACGTCAATGTGTATATATATATATATATATATCCACACACGTCTATGTGTATATATATATATACACACACATCTATATATACGTCTATGTGTGTATATACTCACGTCTATGTGTGTATATATATTCACATATACACGTCTTGTGTGTATATATATATACACACACACACGTCTGTGTGTACATATACATACACACGTCTATGTGTGTATATATTATCTATACACACACACACGTCTATATGTGTATATATATATACACACATGTATATGTATATATACTCACGTCTATGTGTATATATATATATAGACACACACGTCTATGTGTATATATATATATAGACACACATCTGTGTATATACACACACACACTTGTCTATGTCTGCATATATATATATACACGTCTATGTATATATACACACGTCTGTACACACACATATATACACACACACGTCTATGTGTTTGTATATATATATATACACACCTCTATATGTGTATATACACACACACGTCTATGTCTGTATATATATGTATATATATACACACGTCTATACGTATATATACACACGTCTGTGTATATATATACATTCACACGTCTGTATATATATATATATATACACACACACGTCTGTATATATACACACTGTATGTATATATATATATATATACGTCTATGTATATATATATATGTACATACTATTCATGTGTGTCAGTGTATATATATATATACACACATATAAAAACATAGACATATATACATATACACACACACATAGACACACATATACATGAATAGTATTTATGAGAATACAGCCTTACCACTGTACCTTGGAAATATTTTTCCTTGATCTTCAATTTAAATAAAATTCTAGTATATTTTATAATCTAAAGAAACTCACCAAGTTTTGAATAACAAATTATTCAACGCATTCTTTAATACAATTAAAATATAATGAAAAGTATTAAAATTATAGAATTCTTTTACATCTGTAAAATTGGGAAACCAAACTCATAAAATCAATGAGACCTTAATCTCACTTTAAAGCAATCAAATGAAAAAAGTATGTATTCAACAAATACTCTGCAGTTTTTCTAAAGAAAAAAACAGTACCTTCTCGTTTTTAACAAGATGCTTTCGGATTGCAGAATCCCTTCTGAAGCATAATGCTTTACAACATGGTCCAAGATCACTAAGAAGACTTGCTCTTTCTTCTTTTCGTAGTAATGCAGCCATATTGAGAGCCCCTAACTCATGTTCAAAAACACTGTCTGCATCTTTCAATAGAAAATAAATGCACATTAAGTTTCCCTAAAACAGACATATTACCAACTGCTTAGATGAATATGCTACAAAATCTGTACTTTATCAGCGTTACCAACACTGGTGAAAATTATTTTATATTAAAAGCAATATATTCTCCAGGAGAACCTCAACATGTAGTTTTGCTGCTAGTCTCAAACAAAAATAAATATTCTGATAGCTACTTTAAGATATAAGAAAAGCAGAACTGGAGGAGAAAATTTAGACACTGACTACTCACTCTGGAAAGAGATGTTCAAGTTAAGAATTGGTGAAGTCAAATTCAGTATATTGCTTACCATCAACTACTAAAGTTCTAAACTCAGGACGTTATAATAACAAGATTCAAATGTGATGTGACTACATTCTGTGACGGCTAAAAAATTTAGGAAGGTGATTAGGTGTCGGTCAGAATACTGCAAATTTTATCCAGTATTTGGCCACTAAAAAAACCTGGGACAATGTATCAAATCAAAATCACTTAGTTTCAAGTGATAACATGCAAGGTAGGAAAAAATACAAACTTTCTAACAATATGAAAAGATTTTAAAAAATAGTTAAAAATAGACAAAAAGGAAGTCAGACAACAGAAAAGGGTCTGTTATTAAACTTAGTAAGTAAACAGAAAGAGTAGTAACTTCAAACTTGCATTCTAAGACTTGCTCAAGAGTGCCAATGGTACCAGGTCCTATTTCTGTAACAACATGATCAAACAGGCTACTGCCTGAGCCCACAAAGGGAAGCAGTAAATAACACCTAGGTAAAAACAAAACAGACGTATGTGACTGAGAACAAACAGACTGCATTACATACTTCATGTTTATTTCCTGAACTGCAAAGCATAAATGGTGAGATTAGAAAATTAACAAGAAACCTGCCTCATGTAATCTACCCAGTCCGTAAGTTATACCAAGTGAATAATTTTACAACATAAAAGTATAAATAAATGTAAAAACTCAAAAAATAGTTCACAAACTGATGTCTACCAGAATCATCTGAAAAGCTTTTTAAAATACAGCACTAGGGATGGCTCGACCACCCAATCTACAGACTCGCCACAGCTGGGACCAGGATACCTTAGTGGGGAACAAGGCAGTTCTTCAGGTGACTCAGATATACCAGTGTTTGAGCCAAGAAACAACACAGTCATATAATGCCTCTATTAAAAAAACAAAAAAACAAAAACCACCATCAAAAATCAACTACCATTCTATTATAGATACAAATAAATCTACACTCACTGAGTCCATGTACTTCCCTGAAACCTGCTGATGAGGACAAATTTATTTAATTCCTTATTTTCTGCTTTTACAACACTAGAGGAAAAGATACACATCTGCAAACCTCTCTCTCTAGAAAGTGTAACATGTCTCTTCTTGGTTTGAATAGAGCAGCACTGGAGTACACAAGAGACAGATTAAATGTATACCTAAGTAGAAACAAACCAAAGGAACTAAAATAACTAGGAAAGTTTAGCTCAAAAGAACCTTATCATACCACAATCAGAAAACCTAGACAAAAGCAATTTCAGTTACAGTACAAAGGCAAGTTTTCTGTTTTAAGCCCTTAGAATTTAAAAATTACATAAGGAGTGGGGATATACTTCTAGTACTGAGGCATAGAAATATACCAAATAGGTTGGGGAAAAAAATCACTATCAGTTATTTCACAAGTACTTACTGAATACCTACAATGTGTCAGGTACTGTTTGAGGCAAGGGCATAATAGGAACAGGTCACTAGACAATAAATACAGCAATAAACAAAAGTCCTGTTTCTCAGGGAACCTATATTGAGTATCATATATTAGTTTACTAACAAAGCTATCATAGCACCAAAACATAGGTAACAAACTATCAAATCTCTACAGTATATATTTTCATTGTTTAGAGTTAGCTTGTCTCTGACTAATGATCATCTTAGTCTGATTTTGCTAACTATGCAATAGATTTTAACTTGAAATGCAATTAGGAAAAGTCACAGAAGGAAATAGCTCGAGAGATGGATAAGACCTTAGGGGTTTCATTACATCATTTGATGCCCCACAGGGAGTTACTTGCTCCAAAGCACAGAGCCAACTGAACAAGGCAGAAAGAATGGGATAAGAACTCAAAATACTGTTCGTTTTTCAGATAAACACACTTTCACTACTATAATTTCTTACACACAGAGTATATATTGGGCCATATTAAAATCAAGAGCCTTACTACTTATGTTAACAGTTGAAGAAAGAACATGGATTCATGAAACTTACAACAAATTTATGTAAATTCTACATTAGTAAAAAGCTCAATTCTTTTACCTAAACCTTTTTACTCTCATGAACATGATATAACATTAAGGAATCTTACTGCTTTCACCTTTTACCCCCTTTCCTTCTTTTTATACTCCTCCTCCCCCTTAATAGAGTATTCATTAATAAGTTGCCTAAACACAGGTATGTAGGAGGTAAGAGAAACAGAAAAAAAAATCTATAGTGTTCTAGAATAATGAAAAAGTGTAGCAGGAAGGTCTAAAATCAACCTTGACAAAAACATTTTCAAACTAAACAGTAGCAGCTAATATTTACTGAGCATCACTATATGCCAGAAACTGTTCTAAGTGTTTTACTTGTAATAATTCATTTGCTCCTCCTAACAATCATATGACCTTGGCGGTATAATTATCCCCAGTTTGTAGATGACAGCTACACAAAGAGAGATTAAATAAATTTAAGTGCTGGGCACATTTGCAATTCAGGCCATCTGGCCCAGCGACTAAGCTCTTCAACCACCTTGTTAAAGGATTAACCTAAACATCTGCATTTGAGTAGAATTCCCCCTTTCCTGGGGCAAAAGGTTGCCAAAATATTCAGTTTGCTTAGATATAAAAAATACAAGTTCACTATTCCCAGGCTTGCTTCATTTAGCCCTGAGTAAACCATTAGGCACTTTGACATTAGAACTTACCTGTTAAAAAGTAATTTTTATACAGAAAGATCATCATGCTATTTTTTTTACAACTTTTCTATAGGCTTAAATTTTTCTCAAAATAAATCGAAACAAACATTGACTGTGAGGATTAAATAATGAAAATAAGTGATTCCTTAAATTTCCGATATTGTAAATGCTACATGAGAACAAAAAAGAATCCTTTTCAAAGGTATCTTAATTATATTAGACATTATATAGTTGAAGTGGAAAGGAATTACCTTTGGGTTTTTCTAAAAGTCTCTGACACGTTTCTTTGACTTTGGTGAAGAGTTCAGAACCAGCCAGCTTTTTAGAAATTCCAACTCTCAGCATTACAGCTCCAGGTGTGAATTTTAACAGGGCAGCCCCAGGCTCTCGTGGTTCTTTTGGGTGCTTTGGCATAAGGCCAGACCAATCCACATCGATCACATCTAACGGATCTATAAAAAGTTACAAGAACAGAATTTTATTACACCAAGAAATACCATTCTTGTTATCTACAGAGAAATACAGACTACTAGGAAGAGAAATTAAGAGCCCCATTTACAATCACATCAAAAAAAAAAAAAAAAACCCTAGAAATAAATTTAAACCTAGGAGGTGAAAGAGCTGTATACACTGAAAACTACAAGACATTGATGAAACAATCTGAAGCAAACACAAATAAATGGAAAGATATTCCAAGTTCATGAATTGGAACATTTTGTATTATAAAAATATCCATACTACCCAAAGGAATCTAGATTCAATGCAATCCCTATCAAAATTCTAATGGCACTTTTCACAGAAAAAGAACAATCCTAAAATGTGTGTGGAACCACAAAAGACTCAGCAAAGCAGTCTTGAGAAAGAAAAACAAAACTAGAGGCAACACACTCTCTGACTTCTAACTATATTACAAAGCTATTATTATCAAAGCAGTATAATACAGGCACAAAAACAGGGCAGAAAGGTCAGAAATAAACCCATGCATATATGGTCAATTTATGACATGGGGGCCAGGAATATACAAATGAGGAAAGCACAGTCTCTTCTATAAATGCTGTTGGGAAAATGGGACAGCCATATGCAAAATAATAAAATTGTACCATTATCTTACACTACACACAAAAATTAACTCAAAATGCATTAGAGACTTGAATGCAAGACTTGAATCCATAAAACTCCTGGAAGAAAAACACTACACACAAAAATTAACTCAAAATGCATTAGAGACTTGAATGCAAGATTTGAATCCATAAAACTCCTGGAAGAAAACATAAGTGTTACTGGCTCTTTGACATTACTCTTGGTGATATTTTTTGGAAACAGAATCCAAATGCAATGGCAATCAAAGCAAGAATAAAGAAGTGGGACTACGTCAAACTAAAAAGCTCCTGAAGAGTGAAGGAAACCATCAACAAAATAAAAAGGCAACATAATGGGAAAAGAGATTTGCAAAATCATATATCCATTAAGGGGTTAACATCCAAAATATTTAAAGGACTCATACAGCTTAATAATAAAAAAACAAAAAACAGTCCCATTAAAAAATGGGCAGAGGATCTGAATAGATGTTTTTCCAAAGAAGGCATATAAGATGGCCAACAGGCATATGACAAGATGCTCAATATCACTAATCATCAGGGAAACACAAGTTAAAACCATAATGAGATATGATCTCATGCCTGTCAGAATGGCTATTATCAAAAAGACAAGAAACAGTTGTTGGCAAGGATGAGAGAGAAAAGGATACCTGCATATGCTGCTAGTAGAAATGTCAACTGGTGCAACCAGTATGGAAAAAGTATGGAGGTTTCTCAAAAAAAAAAAAAAATCCAGCAATTCCACTTCTGGGTATATACAAATGAAAATACTAATTTGAAAACACATATGCACCCCTCTGTTCACTACAGCATTACTTACAGTAGCCAAAATGAAACGACCTTAATGTCCATTGATAGATGAACAGATGGAGATATGAGATACATATTTCTGTACACTGAAATATATTCCACCTCCCACACAGAATGGAATTCTACTCAGTCATAAGAAAGAATGAAATCTTGCCGATTTGAGACACGTGGAAGGGCCCTAAAGATATTATGCTCAGTGAAATAAGTCAGAAATGAACATAATTTCACTTACACATGCAATCTAAAAAGTAAAAGAATCGAAACAAAAAGGAAACCAAACTCACAGATACAGAGAACAGATTGATGGTCTCTAGAGGGAAAGGGATTTGAAGGTTAAACAAGATGGGTGAAGGGTATCAAGACGTACAAGCTTCCAATTACAAAAAAAATAAATCATGGGTATGTAATGTACAGCAAGGTAACTACAGTCAATAACATTGTATTTCAACAGTAAAAGTTGCTAAGAAGTAAATCTGAAAAGTTCTCATCACAAGAAAAAAACTGTATGGTGACAGATGGTAACTAGACTTAATGTGATCATTTCACAGTGTACACAAATGTTGAATCATGTTGTATATGTGAAACTAATAAATGTATAATGTCTGTCAATTATACTTCAATTAAAAAAAAAAAAACCCAAACCAAAGAAACAGGCAAGCAAACCAAACCTAAGCAAACCCATTCCTACACACAATGCATTTAAATTGCTTGAGAGATCCTCAATAAAGAACTCATTTCACTATGATTAAGTCTGATGTTTTGAAATTTGGTACCAGCATCCTTTCAAGGGTTAAATCTAGGAGTATATTTAGTGTGTGTGTGTGTGCATTCACAGACAAAAAACACAGTTTAAGTTTATTTTTTTTTGGCAGCAGCATACAGAAGTTCCTGGGCCAGGGATCAGACCCAAGCCATGGCAGTGACAATGCCAAGTCCTTAACCTCTAGGCCACCAGAGAACTCTCAGAGTTTACATTTTTTTTTGGTCTTTTTCAGGGCCATACCTGCAGCATATAGAAGTTTGCAGTCTAGGGGTCTAAATGGAGCTGCAGCTTCTGGCCTATGCCACAGCCACAGCAATGCCAGATCCAAGTTGCATCACGACCTACACAGCAGCTTATAGCAATGCCAGATCCTTAACCCACGGAGTATGGATCAAACCCACGTCCTCATGGGTACTAGTCGGGTTCGTTACCACTGAGTCACAATGCAAACTCCTTTTTCCTTTTTTTTTTTTAAGTTTACTTTTAAAAAACAAATAATTCATTACTGCTGTGGCTCTTACAGCTTCTGTGGTGCAGGTTCAATCCTGGCCTGGGAACTTTCACATGCCACAGGTACAGCCAAAAACAAGCAAAAACCAAAACAAAAAGCCAAGTAATTCATTATGAAATTAAGAATCAGGCAGTGGCTATGATTAAAATTGAGAATAATCTTTTCATTGATAAAGAACAGTTTACAAGATTAACAAAATAAGGTTCTATTTAGAAAAACCTGATAGCTGGTGATAATAAAGATAAAACATATAAATGTACATTAGTAGAAAAAACTGTAAAATATAAGAAATTAAATCAAAATAAAAACTTAATATTCTACATACCCAAAGACCCTCACTACGGTTAGAAAAAAAATCTGTTAGTAACAATCAGATTAATTGGGACAATTCAACAAGAACATTAAAGGTTGCTGCTTCATGGTGTAGTCACTGGAGCAAGCTCTAGCAATGAATAAATTACTTTGAGTGAAAATAAGTACTGAATTTAGAAAATTGATAGAGGTATATAAACAGTGCTCAAATATAATTTCAACCTTTGTAAATTTCGGAATGGTTGTTTCAAAACTTGGTTTGTGGCAGCACAGCTGTGAAGCTCTGTACCATGTACCTACCATCGAGAACACTGCTAGACAATCACTATTTGGGTTAAATTCCAGGTCATATAATATGAATCAAACTCTGGAAAGAAAATCTTACAATTTTGCTATTTTAAATATTGCCCTTTCCAATTTATATGCAATTGTCTACTTAAAAACAGTGAAACATATTAACTATTATTTTCATTTTATTGACCTCAACGTTAATCAAAACATAAATGGGAAAATCCTGTTTTATCAATTCTTACAGTGTGAAAGGGAACAAAGGATACCTCAATACCATGATTAAATGTTTTATAAGTTCAACACCTCTGCAAATGATTACCTGGCATCTTCTCCTCATCCTGTTGGTCCTCCCTCTTTTCAGCATCACCTGCCAGAATTTCATCTAGTTCATCATCACTGATTGGCTCGTATCCTTCTCCAGCCCCAGATCCTAACGAATGCGCATCATCTAACTTAGATTCGTCATCTCCTGCTAAAGGGAAAAATTAATTTCACATCAAAGACAGTATTAAGGGAGAGACATTTTAGTGAAACTATAGGAGAGACTGTGCACACTAAAAAAATGGAAAAGTGCTTTTTATTTGACAACTACATTTCAATACACTTGATAATTCTAAAAGAAAATGTAAAGCTTTATTAAATTTAGTTTTAATGGCAAAAACACAATATGGACAGCAATACCAAAACAGGTTATAAGATTACTATTAAAACATGACAAATAAATTCTACCACTAACATTTAACTGCTAATTTTGTTAATTTTTATAAGAAAACTTTAAATACAAAGATATCTAATTTCAAAAGAATACCTTAATTTCTTTATTGAAATTAAGTCATTACTTTTAAAGAATTTGCAAACTAATTAACAAATTTCATTTGAAACTGAAATTTTACTTCATAATGCATCACTCATGATTTGAAGAACTCTACAGTGGTGAAGGAAAAGCGTAAAAGTCATTAATTCTCTCCCTTTCTCCCAATTCATCTTCCCTATTCCAAAGTTTTCCTTTAATTAATAAGCGTAATTTTTAAGAATGCTGTAATATAATTTTTAAAGTATTTTTGTTAGTGGGAGTTCCCTTCGTGGCTCAGTGGTTAATGAATCCGACTAAGAACCATGAGGTTGCGGGTTCGATCCCTGGCCTTGCTCAGTGGGTTAAGGACCCGGTGTTGCCGTAAGCTGTGGTGTAGGTTGCAGACGTGGCTCGGATCCCGCGTTGCTGTGGCTGTGGCGAAGGCCGGCAGCTACAGTTCCTGTTGAGACCCCTAGCCTGGGAACCTCCATATGCCGCGGGTGCGGCTCTACATAAAGGCAAAAAGACAAAAAAAAAAAAAGTATTTTTGTTAGTAACCACTAGTGTACCTTCCAATTCTTCATTAACTTTTCTCAATTACCTAGGCTAAAGCTTTGTCCCTGGTGAGTTATTCATGAACTTGAATGACCATAAAAGTACAAAGTACACTTAATATTTCTAGTCAGGTGTTATCCATACACTTTACTGAGTTTACAACACTAGTTTTCAAAATGCAACAGGATGCTTTATAGATTAAACTTACAGCAAATAAAATATAAATGATGAGATGTCTCTACTCATTCTACTAATTTTCTACTCTATTAAATTCTATAATCTCATACCCTCAGCAACTCACTTCTAAGGTAAACAATTTTAATAACTTCACTATAAAAATATAAATGCAAATGGGATTTTTAATTTTTCAAGCTTATCAAACTCATTTTCCTACTTAAAATGAAAAAAATTTTTCATTTCACAAGTAATTCACTTATAAATTTCTAAACTGTGTTATCTGTGATTACAACGAATGAATGGTATATTTTAGGGATGAAGGGCACAGACTCCCACCACAAGAGAGCTATAATAATGATTAGTTCAATTACATTTGATTATACCCCAAGGCTCTACCACTGAACTATTGAGGCTCACAAACTGAGGCTACTGAAATTCAAATTTGAGATAAAAATGAAGTGAAAACCACTGAGGCAGAAATATTTCTGTCAAGTAGAAAAAATATGTATCAGCTGGCATACTGGAATATATCAAATCAAATAACCAAAAGATGGAAGGATATTTATCTTAAAAGAGTTTTAAAAGAATGTAAATTTTATTCTGGGACTAGTGCTGTAATATAGCAAATAAAAAGAATGTAAAATGTTACTGCTTATGTACTAAGTATTCCAGAAGTTTCTTGGGGAAGTGAAGTGGAGAGATTATGTCAGAACAATGGTGTAAGCACTGGTATCAGAAATGGACAGTTCGTGGAGGCAGAATTTCTAGAATTCTCAAGGGGCCATTACTATCATTAACTGGGGCTATAACTCACCAAAAAATAAGACGTAGAGCATGTAAGTATGTATGTGTGTACCGGTGGAACATATGTTCATTCATTAGCCATGAACTGTGTCCTTGCTGTAGCCTCGATGATACAGAATGAAAAACTATGGTGCCTAACAAAGGAGTACAGTACAGCGGGGAGAAAATCATGGAAAAATACATTTAGCCCCGGGATGTTATTAAAGATCTACAAACAAGGTTCTATGGTAATTTGAAAGAGTAAGGCTTCACAGAGGAAATAATGCATAAACTGGGACTTGCAGTTTGAGTTGGAGAAGATAAAAGGGAAAAAAAGGTCTGTGCGGCAATGGGAAGAGCAGGGACAGAGAAGCAAGCCCACTCAGAGAACACAGAGGCATGAGTCAGCCTGTACACCCGATCGGGGGGAAGGATGAAGAGTGGATGCCCACACAGCTGAGGCTGGCTCTGAGTGGGGAAAGGGTGGATGTGGACTTCTCAGGGTCCCTCATTCTTGGAACAGGGAGTCATTTAACAAGTGACCTGAGCAACCCCAGACTTTAGTATCTGTGGGGACCGAGGGATGACCAATCTTTCATTTTGTTTAGGCTTATGTGAACCAAGTCTACCCTGGTAGTACTAATGAGGGGGACACATGTTTTTAAGTATCAGAGCTTCTCCTTATAAAATCTATCTTCCCTGAAAAAACAGTAGCGTCTATATGCATATCAGATGAACTTCCAAAAGGAAATATTTGTTTCCTATGAAATCTGAAAAGGAATGAAGCAGTAAAACAGAAAACGGCGTAACACTCACCTTCCACACTCTCAGTTCTCTCAGCTTTACTTGTATCTTCGAATCCTGGCACCAACCCGAGATCTTTATCCAGTCTTTCTTTATCCAACACTATGGAGTCTCGGGAGGTGCCCTCTAGGTCCCTTTCATGATCACTCTCCAGTTTTGCTTCACTGCGTTTTAAGGACTCTATTTGAGAACTCTCAAAAGTCCTGTCTCTGTCCCTGTCCCTTTCCACAGAATCAGAGATCAGTCTCTCTCTCTCCCTGTCCAAGTCTCTCCTTTTGTCCCGTTCTCTCTCCCGTTCCCGCAGTCGATCTCGGTCCCGGTTCCGGGGCCAGTCTTTATCAGCATCTCGCTCCCATTCCCTCTGCCTTGCATCTCTCCTCTCTCTCTCCCGCTCTCTCTCATGCTCATAACGATCACGCTCTTGAAGCCTATCTCTGCTATCAAATGACCCTGATCTTGAATGGACCTGTCGATCTGACTCGGGAGAACTTCTTCTTGAACTATGGCTTCTGGAATCCTGGCGATCTAAAATAAATACACCATACACAAAGAATTATTTAACACATGATAAAATAGAAATAAACGCTTCATTTTAAGTTCTTTAAAATTTATCTTTTTCTGTATTTATTTTCAATTATCCAAAGAACCCTTAAGGAAAAATCCATCTCTCAAAGTGCTAATTAAAACATGTAAAAAGCACGTCTGTTGAAATTTCCACAATAACCACAAAATATCTTCAAAGAAATAGGCACATAAGATGGTTTAGCACTAACAGAACCAATCCTTTCATTATCTGACCTCTTCCTATCCCCCTACCTTATTTTCTGTGGTCAAAAGAGAAAGCACTGGTAGCAGGAAGAGCTGGATGGTTACAACTGCAGGCATCAAGAGAGGATTTGAATACATAAGCGCTTCCACCAAGACATACTACTAAAATCTCGATATTAAGCCGACTGTACCTCTACTGTTTGGTGTTAATGTGATTAACACATAACATTGTGGTGGGAAGGGTAGGCTTTTACGTCCCTTCAAGTTTAAGGCGGTGTATAAAGTAATCAATTTAGCATGCACTTTAAAATTACGATCTGTATAAAATACAAAATGATATAAAATACACTAACATAGGAAACACCGCTTAGATTATAACTGATTTTTATTACCTGAAGAAGTACTTCGACTGGGTTCTCCACGCTTTAGCTGATCAATCCTTGATTTTCTCTCTCCTGTGATTTCCAGACTTTTCGTCTTCTCTCTGTCTCTCGAGCCGCTGTGCAGGACTCTCTTTCGACCACTCTGATCGTCTCCGCTTCGATGCGCAGAGTCGCTGGACGGGGAGCGCAGACGGCCGGACGTGTGACTGCGATTACTCCGATTGCTGCCAAGGCTGCTGCTCCTCTTCTGATCCACCGGCTTGCGGTGTGGGGCATCTTCTATAGTAACGTGAGGGGCCTCTACCTTCTCGGCTCGTGTTCTGTGGCATTTTCTGTGCGAGTCTTCACTGGCAAAGGCTGTATTGGTGGTACTGGTGGGGGTGGCAGAGGTGGAAATGGTGGCGGCACCAGCAGCAGGGTTCGCAGCAGCCAGAGGAGGGGGCGGAGGAGGGAGAGACGATGGGGACGGAGTCCTTGCGGGAGTGGCAGCTGTGGCCCCATGCTCTGGGTCCGTCCCCTCTGCCCGGTCAGGCACGTCCTCATCAGACCAGTCACTGAACGCTGTATCTTCTTTCTTCTGAAGATCCTCCAGAGGGCCATCCTTACTGGAAATTTCCACCAGTTCCTCCTTGGCTGTAATAGGGGGAGTCCGAGGGCCTCTCTTCCTCTTACTCGGCTGGACTACTTCTTCATCAGAAAAGTCAGAATCACCTTTGGACCTTTTACGCTTTTTTTCAACACTTTTCTTCTTCTGGCCTTTTCTTGGTGAAAATACTTGACTGTCTTCAGACACTGTCTCTGTGGTACCCCTCTCTATCCCAACATCATCCTCTTTCTTTTTCTTAAGAGGTTTCTTCTGAATTTTGGCTTTTCTCTTGTTTTCATCATGAGCTCGATCAGACATGTCTCGGTCTTCAGATGCGTGGTGTCCTGGCACGTCTTGGGCCCGAGTCCTCGAGCTCTCTGTGATTTCTGCCTGTTCTCTCTGCTTATCTACAGAAGAAACTCTCTCTTTGAACTCCTGCTCATCATAGCGCCTTGAACTCTCTTTTCTTTCTGGTTTTCGATCCTCCTCTTTCCATCTACTCTGCCTGTCTTCTGTAAGGTGAGATGGGCTAAGAGAACGAGATTCTTGAGGTCGAACAACCTGACTCAAGAGTCTGTGCTTTTCATCTATACAGAAAGATAAAAGTAATCATACTTTCACCGTGTCAACAATAGTGCATGTTACTATAAATAATAAACCAGTCACTTTTTATTTTATTTTATTTTTTGTCTTTTTGCCTTTTCTAGGGCCGCACCCGCGGCATATGGAGGTTCCCAAGCTAGGGGTCTAACAGGAGCTGTAGCCGCCGGCCTACACCACAGCCACAGCAACGCAGGATCCAAGCCGCATCTGCAACCTACACCACAGCTCACGGCAACACCGGATCCTTAACCCACTGGGCGAGGCCAGGGATCGAACCCGCAACCTCATGGTTCCTAGTCGGATTCGTTAACCACTGAGCCACGACGGGAACTCCAGTCACTTTTCATTTTAAAACTTTTAAAAATAACATTAATTTCAGTCAAAATAAAAAATACAGCTTTTTAAAACAAATAGTAGGAAATTAGTGTCTCCATTATGATAAAATGACATTTCTAAAACATACTTTAGTCACAATGGGAGATATTCAGAGGCAGTAAAACAGAAAAAATTTAAATTTTCATCACTCCCTACTGATGTGAAACAATGGTCTCATGGTTACAAATGAATATGCCTATAGAAACACAGGAAAAGATTCTGCTTACTCTTATCATCTCCACTGTTGTAGGTGTCGCTGTCAGGAGAATGTTCTCGCCGGCGCTTAGGTGACTGACGAGGGCTAGGACTGCCTTCATTTCTATAGCGCTTCCTAAATCACACAAATATAATTTATAAAAATCCAGGGGATGAAAAAGAGATTTCTTGACCACGTTTTTACTATTGTTTCTTTACTGTAATTAGACTACATAATTGCAGGATGGCAATACTGTCAGAGCTATCCATACCATACAATGGGTATTCAGAATGTTTAATAAATTACTTCATTTGGTAAGATTTACAATTGTCAGATTTACAATTGTCGACCTAAAATACATGGCAACATCTCCTCTTTTCACTATACATGTTGAATCACTCACTGAAATTCACCAGATTTAATTACTGCCAAGTGGTAAAATGTACCAGAGGATTCAATGTACCTTCTACTGAAACTTATTCATTAGTTTTATATTTTTATGGTATAGAAATACCTCATGCTGAGAAGTCAAATGAAAAAATCTAATATTGGCTTTGGAGGCAAAAAAGACATGAGTTCAACTTATAGCATGTTACTTATTATGCAACCTTAGGTAAATTCCTTGAAGTTTTTCTTAGCTTTTTCATCTGAAAAGAGGGGAAAAAAATGAGAATCCATCTCCTAAAATTGCAATAAGGAATAAATTAGTCATGTCATAAGCCCATGCCAGTCATGCTGCGGGTACCCTGTAAAAACTGGTTCCTTTTCACCTTTCAGAACTAAATCACCTACCTGATGACAAATTAATAAAATAATTCATATGCTCACTACATTTCTTGATCTTTAAACTTTAAATGACTAGTGATTTATATCTCTGGATACTTAAGTCATTCTAGTGTTTTCCTATATTTGCATTTTGACCATCTTTTTTTTTTTAAAAAATAACACTGTTTACAAATACAATGGCCAAAAGTCCAAAAGTTGAGAAACACTGCAGCACATGAGCACATATGCGGACAGCTCATTTATATAAACGAGCAACCAGGTAGAAAAGAAGGTAGCCCCAGATGGAGTATGACAACTCACAGGCCCAAGCTTGTGCAATACCTTATCCAGAGCTCCTGCCATCATTAGACAATCTATGTCCCCATTCCTTAAATCTGGGCTGGCCCAGCGACTGACTATGCCAAGATGATGTGGTAAAAATGACACCATGTAAGTCTGAAGATTCAGGACTCGAGGCCTTGCAGCTTCTGCTTTTGCCTTCTTGGAATATTTCTACTATTATATACAAAAGCAGAGTTTGGACTACTGGAGGATGAGAGGTCGTGAACGTGGAAGAGAAAATAAAGATGCTTCAGGCAGCAGCCAGCACCAACTGCCACACATGTGAGTGAAGCCATTTTGGGTCATTCTGACTCAGGTGAACTGCCGGATTGACTGGAGAAACATGACTGATCCCAAGTGAGACCAGCAGAAGATCCAGGCTGCTGAGCCCAGCCAAAGCTGCTAACTCACAGACTCATGACCATATAAATTGTGGTTGTTTTAAAACTTCTAATTTCCCATGTGGTTCGATACACAGCAAGAGATAACTGATAACACAAGAATATTTAAAATGTGCAAAAAGTTTAGTTTCAAGGATGTACAGAAACAAATTTTAGAGTAAAATAAATACTATGGCAATTCACTCCTACATAACAGTGATTAAAAAACAAAGCTCTGGATAAATTTGACCACTGAGATGACAATATAATTGATGAAAAAAATCAAGATATTAATCTAACTACTTATTTTATAGAGCTGTTGACTCCTAAGTTTCTGGAGCCCTTGTCAACATTTTGAATGTCTAGCCAAGAAAAACCAGAAGAAACGTTGGCTACTGTAAGCTGAGTTCAGAGGCATGGAAAATATAATCAAAGCTTAGGACTGCATAATAAATAAATTACAGATCTCACAATTTTAACCTTAGAAGACAGACAGCTAAAGAGATCAGAGGAGAGAAGATAAATAATATGTATTGTGTGCCTACATATATTAAAGGTAATATATGGGAGTTGCCATCATGGCACAGTGGTTAACGAATCCATGGTTAACTAGGAACCATGAGTTAACTAGGAACCATGAGGTTGTGGGTTCGATCCCTGGCATCGCTCAGTGGGTTAACAATTCGGCGTTGCCGTGAGCTGTGGTGTAGGTCACAGACGTGGCTCGGATCTGGCGTTGCTGTGGCTGTGGCGTAGGCCAGCACAGCTCCGATTCAACCCCTAGCCTAGGAACCTCCATAAAAAGACAAAAAGACAGAAAAAAAAACAACATAATACCTGAATTTTATGTTAATATTATTTAATGTGGAGAGAGGGAAACCAGAGTGTAAACTTCAGAAAACCTTGACTGCAGACTGAAGACAACAAGACCAAACGGGAAAAGCCTCCATTTCAGTGCTAGTGTTTGTCTATAGCCAAAATCCATAATAGCAAAGATGAAAAAAAGCCTAAGGCAGAGAGCTATATTTACCATGAGGCAATAAGCCAGAGACAGGGGCAAAGAAACTGAAGATATATAAATTATTTCCAGTTTGTCTTAACAAACTTAACTATATCCAACTGGTATTAGAAAAAAACAAAAAACCACTTAATTCAATAATTTTGGTTTTGTGTCTATAAAACCTAAAAACCAACCTATCAAGAGTCCCCAGTTCTCATGGCTCTAGTGATTGGCTTAGCTCTCTCGTCTGCTCCTCAGCTGATAAGATCCCCAGCAAAGGGAGGGCTGCTGAGCTGATAGGTATAACTAACCCTGGGGTCATCTTGGCCATCAGTTGGAGAAAAGCTTCTAAGTCTAAAACTAATATAGAAGAAAACAGTGGAAAGATACTATTACTGACACTTTGTCTGAGAATCGGGATACAGTCACATCAGAACAAATAAAACCCAGCCCTGGACTTTCCACAGATACCTGAGCAAATAAATTCTTTTGTTATTAAAAAAAGAGGAAAATTCCCTCAGATATATGAGATAACACGAATACATCTCTTGATTCCAATAACCTACTGTAACTCCACAGCCCTCTTCCTCTAGTCATGCAGTGGTTCTGGAACTTCCTCAGTTCTAGGACATTGTGAAGACTTCTGCACCCTGGGGTTAGAGACTCCAGACTTATACATACACAAAACTCATGAAGGATTATCAGAAGAGCACACGCATTATCTCTTTGGGACAAGGCCACTCCATTAACCAGTTACAAAGTGAATATAACAGGATATAAATCCACTGATTCTACCACTTTTAGGTTGTATTCCTGTTAAAAACAAGTCCATAGCAGTCAAAAAAATGAAGACAATTCAGACCTGGAGAAAAATCTTTGCAAACGAAGTGACCAAGAAGGGAATTAATCTCCAGAATATACAACATATCACGCAGCTCAATATCAAAAAAGCAAATAACCCAATCCAAAAATGGGCAGAATATCTAAACAGATATTTCTCCAAAGAAGACATACAGATGGGGAAAAAAAAAAAATAGCACACACACACACACTCACGAAAAGATGTTCAGCATCATTATTAGAGAAATGCAAATAAAACTACAATGAGGTATCACTTCACACCAGTTAGAATCGCTATCACCAAAACGTCTACAAATAATAAATGCTGGAGAGGGTGTGGAGAAAAGGGAGCCCTTATATGCTGTTGGAGGGAATGTAAGTTGGTACAACCACTATGGAAAACAGTATGGAGGTTGCTGAAAAAGCTAAATAGAGAACTACCATATGACCCAGCAGTCCCACTGCTGGGCATATACATGGAGAAAACCATAATTCAGAAAGACACATGCACCCCAGTGTTCACTGCAGTACTATTACAATAGCTAAGACAGAGACACAACCTGTCCATCAAGAGAGGATTGGATAAAGAAGACGTGGAACACATATACAATAGAAAATTACT
The DNA here is from genome assembly GCA_004024745.2 of Catagonus wagneri. Classification (NCBI taxonomy): domain Eukaryota; kingdom Metazoa; phylum Chordata; class Mammalia; order Artiodactyla; family Tayassuidae; genus Catagonus; species Catagonus wagneri. The sequence continues at coordinate 24,741,251 of PVHT020004944.1, forward strand.
AGGCCATAAAAAAGCATGAAATAATGCAATTTGTACCAACATGGATGGACCTAGAGATTAACATACGAAATGAAAAGGGTCAGAGAAAGACAAACATCATATGATATCACATCTATGTGTACTCTAAAAAAAAAAAAAATGATACAAGTGAAGCTATTTGCAAAACAGACACAGACTTTAAAAATAAACTTATGGCTACCAAAGGGGACAGGTGCGGGTAGGGATGGATTGGGGGTCTGGGGCTGGATGTGCTCTACAGCACAGCGAACTCCCCAACATTACGTGATAACCTATATGGGAGAAGAATCTGAAAAAGAATGGGTATGTGCACATGTGTAACTGAATCACTCTGTTGTACAGCAGAAATCACAACATTGTAAATCAACCATACTTCAACAAAACTTAAAAAAAATACAGTATAGATGTGATGAAATATAAATCCACTGATTCTACCATTTTTAGGTTGGAACCTTGTTAAAAACAAGTCTACAGAGTCAAATAAACCAATGCGCCATCTAATGGCTATAAACATTTAGTAATTCAGTAAACAAGAATTACTAACTACATCCTTGGGATTCACAAAGAGCGGAGTAAGAACGTGGTTTTTTCCTAGATAATTCAGAAGATTTTAAATGTCAAATACATATAATAAAACCGAAGCAGAAGAAAATGTAGACGGGAACAAGACTTCACAGGCTATCAGGGGCACACTGAGAAGCACTAAATCGAATGCTCAGAGTTCCTCAGTGAATATATATATAAAAAACTGGCTCACAATCACTTACTTTGATTTTCTCTCCTCGTGTCCATCCCTTGGATTCCTGTCCTCGCGGACATCTTCCCGCTTCTCTCTGCGGTCCTCTCGTCCTTTGTCTTTGTCTTCCCAGTCCCTCTGGCGTTCTCGTTCTTTATCCCTTTCTCTTGCTCGTTCTCGCTCCCGCTCTCTCTCCCGTTCCCGCTCCCGCTCTCTCTCCCTCTCCCTCTCCCGCTCTTCTCTCTCTCGCTCCCGCTCTTTTTCCCTGTCTCGCTCCCTCTCTCTCTCCCTCTCTCTGTCATGGTCCCGATCTCTCTCTCTGTCCCGGTCTCTCTCCTTCTCTCTTTCTCGCTCCCGCTCCCTAGCCCGCTCTCTCTCGAGCTCTCTCTCTTTCTCTCTCTCCCGGTCCCTCTCCCGTTCCCGCTCTCTCTCCCGCTCGCGGTCTCGCTCCCGATCCCTTTCCCTAGCCCTTTCGTCTCTTCTGTCATCCGCTCTGTCTACTCTTCGTTCCTCTCTTCTTTCATCACGCTCAAGCTCGTCATTCCTTCCCTGATGTCGAATTGGTGAGCTTGGTCTTTGATCTACAATGAAAATCAAGTTTTGTCAGTGATTAATTTGACAGATAGCCTATTGTAAGACAGTTTGGCAAATCTTACATTTTATCTGTGTATAGGGTCACACTGGCAACAAACAGAAATTACGTACCAGATTTACTTTTAATTTAATCATCCAAATAATCACCACTAGTGCTTAAAAATATTTGTTTCTTGAAGGTAATTTTATTTGCCCTCCAACTATCATGTTTTCTGCTCCCCATCAACCCCCTCCCACCGCCCACTGATTCACCTTTGATCTTTCTCTGCATGCTCCCTACCCTACCTCCAGCCCACTGCTCCAACCCCACTTTCTGCCATCTCTACCCTTCACCTCTGATCTTCTCTGTCCCCCCAGCAGGACCTGAGAACACTGGTGGCAAAGGATAGGGGCAGCAGGAGGTGTAGAACATAGGAGCTGAAGGAAAAAAAAAATTTCCCTCGTAAGTCACACCTCCAATTTCAGGCTGAAATATATACACATCAGTGTGCAGCTATTATGTGAGGAAAATATAGTAAATCAAAAACATCTGTCAATATTTGTTGCTGATAGCAATTTATCATAAACTAGAATATTAAGGGTACTGATGCTTAGCAATCTCGATATAATCAAATGTAAAAAGTGTTTCATTAGTGACATATTTATAATAACTAAAATTTTCACTTAATCATATGACTGATTACTCTGATGAGCTGTTTTCTTAAAATGTTAAATAACCTTATCACATTTTTAATATATATATTTTTAATACATGTATCACATGAACACAGAAACTGAATGCATGCTGCCCAATACGCCCAGCAGGGCAAGAAATTAGGCTGGGATCAAAAAATGTCTAAGACAATGGCATGAACTCTTCCACAGAGACAGCCATTTTTGAAAGCAGTTCACTGTGCTAGGATCTAGGCTACTGCGATGCTTCTATTTTCACACTGCATAGTAATATTTACTGGCTAGTCATAAAGGTCATACTACAATATGGCCGAGTTCATAAGTGAAATCTCTACAACTTATTAAGCAGGATAAGTTTAGGATATTTCTAGGGATGGGTTCACCATAGTAATTTGAATTTCCTTTCTTAACACAGACGAAAAAGATAAATATTATCTACATTTATTCTTCAGAAGTTATAGATCAAGACACAAAAGTTCACCGAACTTTAAAGCTAAGACAAAACTAAACCTTGCCCCTTTCTCCTTTTTCTTCTTAAAAACACAGAATTTACGGTCCAGAAGCTGACTTGTCAAAGTTACAGAGATGTTAGCTACATTAGGATATCAGGACAAGAAGCGAGAGCTCTTAAACCCTTTCTCACTTTTGTTGAAACCAATTTAAATGTAAAGTAGACTCCTGGCATGCTATATACTGGTATCTTAATATTGTAGGAATTCCTGGTTTGGGGGGGGTCATATTAATATCACAATGATTACAAAAGCAACCTGAAACAAATCCAATATGACAATTTACAGCAATGCATATTTGAAATTTCTGGTTATGGAAATATCAGGAAATAGACTACTTTACTCAAGTACTCTTTTTCTGACAAAAACTGTCTTCCCAATCATAATCACAAGGTTCCGTACTTCAAAGAAAATAGAAAGGAACAACACTTTAATACATCTAAACTAGCTTCACCGCCTTTCCTCCAAAATGTATTTTTCAAAGGTAGGCTTCTCTTCATGTGTCTCCTTATTTTCATGAAGGACATATCCTCTCCATTCGAAAGCTGGAAATCACTGAGTTTCCTAAGTCCCATCATTTTCAAGTACCATCAATTTCACTCCCAAAATATTTCTTTATTCCATTTCCTCTCTCAATCCCTACAGTTAATGTTATTAACTGAGACTCTGATCTGCTCTTTTTAGATGCCCATGTCACCAACAGTCTAACTGGCTGGTATCCTTATCGTCAGTCTTTTCCCAAACTCTTTAATACTTTCTTTTAAAGAAAACTCCACTTTTTTCCACCTGCTAAAAAACAAAGACAAACAAAAGATTTACTTAAAAGCAGTTATCTTATTAGGCAGTGAAAAAGGCAATTAAATCCAAAATTTTTGGTCTGACTTACCAGGCCATTTCAGCCTGGTCTGTGGTCTATGGTCTCGCATCCATCCTTCTGCCTAGCTTCTTTCCTTCCCTAGCAATCACAGCACCTCTGCTCCAATCTCATGATTCCTTACCACTCCAAAGTATATGTTCCTGTGGGTTCTGTGTGTCTGAACATGCTGCACCCTCTCCCTGCAAAATGTTCCTTCCAAGGTTCCTTCTAGCCAACTCCTATTTATCCTTTAGGTCCCTAATGCAGAGTCTCTTCTTTAGGAAACTTTCATGTACTGCATCAGAACTCTGTTTGCTCCTTTGTCTTCTCACAGAACTTTATGTAGTAGTAGTGTTTATCATACTTCAGCTGTCTACTTGTGCCTTTATTATCCTATGAAGAACTAAAGGGAACCTTAAATTCCTGAGCACAGAACAACGTCCCAAGCACATCTCACCTTTAACCTCTACCTATCTCCCCATGCTCACCATACTCTCTCTGGTCACACTCACCTTCTTTCAAACTCTAAGACAGATTAAAACTATTTCCCACCTCAGGGAATTGGCAGCTCTCCGCATGGAAGGTTTTTACCCTCAATACTTGCAATGCTAGGTAGCTTCTTTCCTTGCATTTATGCCTCTGCATAAATGTCATCTCAAATTTTTCATAAACACTATCTAAAGTAGTTCCCTCTCATCCTTTATTTCTATCTAGATCCTTTGTATGTTTCCTTGATAGCACCCAATAACCATTTCTCTTTTTTTGGGGGGGGTTATCTTCTCCTTTATCAAGTTCTACAAGCCTAAGAAACGTTGTATTCCAAAAACCTAGCAAAATACATGGGTACTCAATAAACATTTATAGAATATATCATTATCAAAAATATATTTCTAGGGAATCCCCATCGTGGCTCAGCAGAAGCAAATCTGACTAGTATCCATGAAAACACAAATTCAATCCTCGGCCTTGCTCAGTGGGTTCAGGATACGGCATTGTCATGAGCTGTGGTGTAGTTTGCAGATGTGGCTTGGATCTGGCATTGCTGTGGCTGTGGTGTAGGGTGGCAGCCACAGCTCCGATTCGACCCCTAGCCTGGGAACTTCTATATGCCTCAGGTGTGGCCCTAAAAAGACAAAAAAAAAAAAAAAAAAAAAATATATATATATATATATATATATGTATATATATATTTCTATTTCAATCATACAAGTGATATTTATTTAAGTAGTGAGAGTAAAATAAAATAGAAAGACAACAGGACTTAGAGGACCTGAGTTTGAATTTTAGCTTTAGAAATACTTCTCTGTAATACTAGAAAAATCACTACCCTTCTCTTAGCCTGAATCTCCTAAATTAAAAAACGTGGATTCTCTTATCATACCTATACTCACAGATATTGAAAAATAAAAGGATTTAAAATACATACTCTCCAATTTAGTATTATAAAGAATTTAAGTCAGAGAATATACTATCAAAGTTCTTGGTAACTCAATACATATGTGGGTGAACTAAATAAAAATGAAACCAAATGTTATACTGAATTCAGGCATGAGATGAAAAAAACCTGAGCTAGGATATGAAACTAGGAAAAAAGAAAAAAGATACAAAAAAAACCCATTACCAGGGCATGGTGTTAAATTTAAAAAGAGTAAAGACTGGTGAATCAGTGTTCAGGAAGGAATAATTTCACATAAGAACACAGAACATATCAACTCCAGCCTCATCTGTAACCAAGGAAATCATACACAGCTTTCAACCCAAATGCATCAGACTTACCCTAACAAACTCAATTCAACCGACTCTTACTTCACCTATGGCTCTGATCTTATTATACTCCCCGAAGTACACGGTGTCTTAGAGACCTCCTTCTTCTCTCACTACCACCCATATCAAGATAAATGTTACCTCTTTGATTCAATTCAGCCCACTGTGAAGCATCAATATTCCAATTCCTTACTCCATCAAGTTTCATACTACATTAACCTCAGCATTATAGCAAACCTTACTTTAGTAACCAGCCAAGGCTACTAAGACCTTCATAAGGTCATAAATGTTTAAAGGCCCTAATATGTACAGACAATAAAAGCTTGTTAAAGAAAGTACTTATAACCCTTCTTAAATACGTTCTAGTGATCTTGCTTCAAAACTAACTTAAAAGATCATCCAGTAGAGTAACATCAAATTTTTAGCTTAAGCTATTTAAGACTGTAAAATTAGCTAAATCAGGTATTACATATTCTCAGGAAGGAACATGAATCAAACATTTCTCCAAACAATCCCAGCCCTAAAATCATCAGTTTTCTTTTGTTCCTCCCTGGCAGTCCTGACAAGACTGTTTATCACAGCTAGTGAGTGAGGGGCCAGGATACTCAGATGAGAAACTTTAGCTCCTGAATCAGAAATACCTGAAATGGCCCCCAAGCAGCTATAGTCTTTAAAAGGTCATGAGCTGTTTGGTTAATGTGAAAGACATACAGCAGGGCACCTCACCTCTTATAGTATGCAAGGACCTACTAAATCAGCACCTACTCTGTTGTCAGGTTAAGTACTGGGGCTAGCTTTTTAGATAATCTCTCCTCAATGAAGTGAAAATGGAAGAATATGAATAAATGTCATAGTTTAAAATGTGTCAGCAAGCAAAAGTCTTAAAAGATATTTGCTTTTAACAAAGAAATCCATTCTCCCAATCAAGGTTGGTCACTACTGAATAGTATTTCATCGGACAAACCTCTCTCTCTGTTGTCACGACGGTCTCTCTCTCCGTGTCTTCTTTCAAAGGACGAATCTCTTGCTTGCTCTCTGTTGTCTCTTTCGGGGTATCTGTCTCTTTCAGGATAGCTACTGCGAGTTTCCCAGCTGTCATGATAGTTGCTACTACTACTGTGACTATCAATTTGAGAACCTCTCGTGCCTCGACTTCCTAAACAAAGGATATTCACACAAATATTTAACACGTACACTTTATTCAACAAGTTTTGTCAGTTACAATTTTTTCTCCTCAAAACATATAAAGATGTGTGGGGCTTTTTTGGTTTTGGTGGTTTTTTTTTTTCTAATTTGAAAGTGTAATCTGTCAAAAAAAATATTAAATGCTGGATCAGAATACCCAAGGTGTCTAATGACTGATCTGAGTAAGCTTAGTCCCAGTTTAAGGAAATGATAAAGCAGACTGACTCCTTTCAATTTAGCCAAAAACAACAAAGAAAAACTAAAAACTATTGATTCGTATCTAAATGACAGAAATATCATAAAAACAATGAAAATATGGGCATGGATATATTGCACTGACTACAGTTTATAGTGAAAATGTTTCAATACAGAACCAAGGTACTTTGTTGACAGTAAGTAGTACCTGAAAATTTTCATTAAAAAATTGGGAAATGAATGTTTATGGTAGCTTTATTTGTAATGGCCAAAAACTAGAAATTACACAAATGTTGTCCAGTGGCTTAATGGTACATATCCAGACCACAGAACATTACAACCAGGCACAAACTACAAATACACCTAACAACTTGGGTGAACCTCAAGGAAATTATACTGAGTGAAAATGCCGATCTCAACAAGATACTTACAACAGGATTCTGTTTATGTAACATTTGTCAACTAACAATTATTAGATGAAGGACATATCAGTAGTTGCCAGGGGTCAAGAATAGGGGAGGGGATTTGAGTGTGGTCAAAAAGGGGTAACACAGGGAGTATTGTGATGGTACAGCTGAGTATCTTGACTGTGGTGCTGGTAATGCAAGGCTACACAGTCTTTATGGAAAACAGTATGGAGGTTCCTCAAAAAATTAAAAATAGAGCTACCATAGGAATCTCACTTTTGGGTATACAGTCAGAGGAATTGAATAGGATTTGAAAGAGATATCTACACTCTCACATTCAGTACAGCATTATTCACAACAGCCAACACATGGAAGCAACCTAAATGCATGTGTAGCTCAAAATCTGCTATGGCAGAAGTAATTTATACCATAGAAACTGGCATCAGCTACAAGTCAGGGCTTTTTTTCTGAAGAGTTATTTGTTAAATATTTACCATCATACTACCGATTATATGCCAATCTCAATTAAAAACAAAGATACCGAATTCAAAATCAAATTTTAACAAACCTATTCTAGAACATTTTCTAAAAAAATGAAAAAAGGTACGTTATCTTAGAAATGCAAGAATTTTAAATTGAAAAATATATATATTAAGGAATAAGATAAAAGAGACTGACTATATGATCTTCTCAAGATAGAGAAAAAGTCATGAGAGAAGCTGCCAGCTAAATCTGGAAAATTAGAAGACTTTTTTTTTTTTTGTCTTTTTGCCTTTTCTAGGGCTGCACTCACAGCACATGGAAGTTCCCAGGCTAGGGGTCGAATCTGAGCTGTAGCTCATGGCAATGCTGTATCCTTAACCCACTGAGAGAGGCCAGGGATCGAACCCACAACCTCATGGTTCCTAGTTGGATTCGTTAACCACTGAGCCACGACGGGAACTCCAGGAGACATCTTTAACAATAAAAATCAACTGCTGAAAACTACAAACACCAGGCTTAATGGTAAAATGCGAGCAACAACCCTTTAAAATATGAAACAAAGAAGCCCATTATTCTAGTTATAGTCAATAGTGCACTGAAAAGCTGCTTAGCAGGTTACTGACAGCAAATAAATGATACTCAGAAAGAAAGAGCCAAATCTATTCCCAGACATAAATATTTAAGAGAATGTAATTAGAGCTACTAAGAAAAAAAGCATCACCAGATGAATATATAAATATTAATTACCTTTTCCATACACCAGCAATTAGCATCAGAAAATAAAATGTTTTAAAATATATCATTTAGTGCACCGGTACACTGTAACTCACTTTAAAACTATTCAAAAATGAAAAAAGATTAGAACACCTAAACACAGGACTTGTAAACTTTATGGTATATCCTATAATAGACACTATGAACCAAAAAAAGAGGTGGCTGTTTACCAAATAGACTTATTGGGAATGATCTCCAAGATACTTTTCAAGTGAAAGCAGCAGGGTATAGAGTACACAGTTGTTGTTGTTTTTTAATAAAAATTTTTTAAATTATATCTGTAAAGCCAGAGGAGAAAACGAATAGACATACACATCCACTTGTGTAGATACATAAAAAACTGGCAAACTAGGGCACCAGGTCAGGGACAGATCTTCTATAGCTCTGAAATTCTGAACCATGTGAACGTATTTATTAAAAAGAGAAAACTGTTAAAGTACCCTTTACAGTGGCCACAAAAATAAGAGTGTTCCTAGGAATGAACATGCTTAAGACCTTAATAGAAAAAGTTATAAATCAATAAATTTAACATATTTGAAATAAAAATCCAACAGTTTTTCATGAAATTAAAAAAAAAAAAAACCCACTCATTTTAAAAATGTACATGAGGAGTTCCTGCTGTGGTACAACGGGATCTGCAGCGTTTTTGCAGCACCAGAATACAGGTTTAATCCCTGGCCCAGACAGAGTGTTAAAGAATCAAGCATTGCTGCAGCTGCAGTGTAGGTCACAACTGCGGCTCAGATCTGATCCCTGGCCCAGGAACTCCATATGCCGTGGGGCAGCCAAAAAAAGAAAAACAGTACATACATGAAAAAGTAGACAGCCAAGAAAAGCCAAGACAACTATGAAAGAGAAAGCAAGGGGCCTTTATCTTAATGTGAAACTGTCATACTGACCAGGAGAAACCAACAGGCCTACGGAAAGAGTAAGAGTGGTGAGAATTCTGCAGCACTATTTTGGGGGGAGGGGAGTGAAGTGAGTGGAAGAAGAGGGAGGTCAAAGCTAATTCAGTTCAGGCGGCTTGGAGACAGTTAAATATACTTAGGTAGGTAGTAGTTACTGATGATAATGGTGATGGCAAATGTTTTTTAAGGGAAGATAGGAAAAATGGCTTACGATCCTGGTATGTGATGTTTTGAGGTTGTTTTGAAGCAAGCACAAAAACAGTGACGAATACCCAAATCAGTCATTTCTGACACCACCAATTTTGAAAGCCCACCATTTTAATCAAACTTTAACGGTCATTTTAGCATGTATGTACCTGTTTATTAGCAATTACTTTTTTTTGATGCTACTTTTCGGCCTGATGGCAGTTTTCTTAGTGTTCCCCATTAATCAAGATGGTAGGCATGACTGGACATAATTCAGCCAGGGGGTCTAAGTCAGGCCCCATTTATCTTCTGCTACTTTAGCTAATAATTCCCATTTAGAAGTTATAGGGAAGACCACACATTCAATTAATTAAAAATGACTTTGACAAAGTGATAATGAGTGTAAGAAATAATATCTCTAGAAAATAATTCTTAGATGTAATACTTTCTATATGAACAGACAGTTCACAGACACGGTTCACTGGCAAGTCAAAAACCTTACCCTTTTCAGGTAACTCTGGTCCTCTTCCCCTACTTCTGCCCATCCGGTCATTCCTAATTTCACTGCGAGACTCATTTCTGGAATCGTTCCTTATTTCAGTGCGAGAACTTTCTTCTCTCAAATGGTTTCTGCCGTAACTCCGGGACTCTTCCTGATAAGCATCCTCCTTTCGGTGAGCATCGCGGCCTTCACGGTCCCTGTAGTCGTGGGCATCACGAGCAGACCGAGAGTCTCTGGGATCACGGCTCTCCTTGTCTCTGCTATAATCCCTCATCTCCCTGGAGTCCCGAACGTCTCTGGAGTCTCTGAGTTCCCTGCGGTCTCTAGTATCTCTGGCATCTCTCCGATCCCGACCCTCTCGAGGTTCTCTGTCATCTCTGTGGTCTCTGGAAGAGCCCTGATCCTGCTCATACTCTCGTTCTTCTCTTGTGTCCTTTTCTCTATCCCTTTTGCCTCTAGTCTCTGTAACACAAATGTGGAAATACGCTGTGATTCCTTTCACAAAAC
>PVHT020004944.1:24769058-24873526 GCA_004024745.2 Catagonus wagneri
CTAGGAACCATGAGGTTGCGGGTTCGATCCCTGCCCTTGCTCAGTGGGTTAACGATCCGGCGTTGCCGTGAGCTGTGGTGTAGGTTGCAGACGCGGCTCGGATCCTGCGTTGCTGTGGCTGCGGTGTAGGCCAGTGGCCACAGCTCCGATTAGACCCCTAGCCTGGGAACCTCCACATGCCGCGGGTGCGGCCATAAAAAAAAAAACCCGCGGCCATAAAATGACAAAAGGCAAAAAAAAAAAAAAAATAAAAAATAAATCAACCATAATTTAAAAATTTGTAAAAATAAGCTACAAGAATATACTGTACAGCACAGGGAACATAGCAAATATTTTATAATAACTTTAAATGGAATGAATACAGTCTATAAAATTTTCGAATCACTATGTTGTACACCTGAAAACAATATAATAATGTAAATGTACTATATCTCGAAATAAAGAAAAAGAAAGAAAAAAGGGAAAGAAAGAGACAAAGAGAGAAAGAAAGAAAGGTCATTTTGATTCACTGAACAAGTACTGAGTACCTTTTATGCTCCGAGTATTATTTTTGGCACTGAGGATACAGAAATGCAGACAGACAAACATCACTAACAAAATGACAATGATGATAATACTAACAATAACAGTAACAGGTAACACACATTGCCGCTATGCCCACAGAACTGTTCTAAGTGCTTTATGTGATATAACTCATTTCATCTTTATGACAACAACCCTGAGGTAATTGGGACAGAGAGGACTGAAAACCAATCTGTCTTAGCTGCGCAGTCCAGGAGTGGCTCACCACCACCAAAGAAAGCCAGTTCAGCTGACAAATGCAACATAGAAGCCTACAAAACAGAGTAATGAAATATAAACTGTTAGGTCCCCCAAAAAAGTACATCAGGGGATGTACCTTAGGTTGTTTGGTAAAGAAAGGACCTTTAGTGAAAAGATGATATTTGAGCCAAGAGCTGAAAATTTAAGGGAAGAGCTTTCCAAGCTAAGGGCTCAAAACCCACAAACAAGGCTGGAGGGATGGTGATATATAGAAAAAGAACAGAAAGAAGACAAGTGTAACTATGAGTTATGAGAAAAGGAAAAGTTTATGAGAAAGGGTCAGAAAGCAGGCAGGGGACAAAGCACATGGAGTCCTCTAGGTTATGATAAAAGTTCACATTTTATCCTAAATATAAAAGAAATCAGTGGAGAGTTTGGGGCAGGGAAGTGTCATTACAAATCTAGTAAGATCTTACTTCCTAAACAAACATGATGATGGAGAAAGAAAATCCTCTCTGTGACAACTGCTTTAGACCTAGTTGCTTGCTGTTCCTTTACAGCAAGTAACAAATACTCTCCAGAAAGAGCATCATTTCTAACTCAAAGACCTACAGAAACTAGAAGATGACTTTTACCAGTGGAAATCTTTTGAAAGAAGCCTCCTCCATAAACAAATGGTACTTAAAAAACAGATGTGATTTAAGCAAACTAATAAGAAGTTCTGCATAATATAAAGCTAGGTACTAATAATCTTGGTTTGATTTCATCTCTCATTTATGTAGAAACAAATTAATTTCAAAAAATTTCGATTTAAGAATGAAGACTGTTAAGCCTTATTATCAGCACAAACTTCAAGGCTATTCAAATCCAGAATTATTTGCCATTTAAATAATACAACTTTTCAGAATCTGGTTCAAGGGTCTTACATGAACTTGGGCAATCACATGACTTGAGTGAGCTAAAAATTACACCCACCACCATGATCAAGAGTCAGAAGAAACAGTCAGTATTCCTGGCACATGGAGATACTGTCTTTAAACTCTTAAGAGAGTCAGTATTCCAAATGCAATAAAGCCCAGAAACAATACACACGAGCATAACAAACTCAAACAACTTGCTCCTATCCTCTACCTGGTGGAGCAGGTTGAAGTTATTACTTCCTCCTGGGATGTGATAGAGTGGCGAGGAGATAAACAAGAGGACCAGCCCCTTGACAAGAAGCAACAAGCAATCCAGTCCTGGGAAAGAGGGAGGAAAACGGTTCTCAAGTCCCTAGCACGATTTCTCAGACACAAAATCTCCTCAGTTCAGGCCAACAAAATAGGTGTCAAATAAGGAAGACTTGAAATTCCTGCCACTGTCCTCAAGTCCTATCCAGCACAGGTCATTTAACTGTCAGTAAAAAAATTACCACCAGATGGCACCAAAGCACAGCCAGTTAGAGATGGCTTTTGATAGTGTAGCTGGGTATCTGTTAGTTCATGAATCTCACCACATACAACACAGCCCCTATTTTTTACCAGATTGAATTTTTGGCCTCTAAATGCCATGTTATGCATCTCTGATTGGACCAATTATTAAAACAGGGCTAACTTCCCAACCACTTCTTGCTACTGAAAACTCCAGAACTGCCTGAGAACAATTTTCCTCTCAAGTCCCGAATCCCATCAAGCATGGTATGCAAAGGGTTAAGAGCACCATTTTTAGGCTACAAAACAGGAATTTCTCTCCTGAGTTCAACAAATTTCCCCAATATCACATTTACAAAAGAGAGCCCATGCCTGATCAACCGAACTAGATGTAAAAGGCTCCCCCTGACCCCACAATGCAATTCAGTTATTTTGATATTTACAAAACTATTTCATTTTTAACACAAGCCTACATGAATTTACTATATATTATATAAAATTAAGTTCAACTATATTACACATTTTTTACATGCTTTAATTTTATATCCTTAGCCTAAAACGACATTCACATAAAAATATTTTGGCCTACAGACAGAACTCAATTAAATGCAATAAAAGGAGACAACACCTCAGATAAACAATTCCCAACTTGAATACAAAGGCTGCATTTTAATATTAAACGGTTTGCATATCTCAATGAAATTATATGTGCTAATGTCCATTAATTAGGAAGATATAAAAGATATTACAAATTAATTAATGCTTTTAAAATTTGTATTTTAAAATTAACATCATACTCCTTTTTTCCTTTTAGGTGTGATACAGGTACAGTGACTATATATATGTATACATATATAGTTGATTTATAACACTGTATTAGTGTCTGGTGTACCGCAAAGTGTTCAGTTATACATTTATATATAAACATACACTTTTTCTTATTTTTTTATTACAGTTTATTACAGGACATCAAATACAGTTCCCTGTGCTATACAGTAGGACCCTGTTGTTTATTTATATATAGTAGTTTGTATAGTAACTGTGTATTTTTAAGTGCCCTTAAAATGAAAATAAAATTAGGAATAAACCTAACCAAGGAGGTTGAAAGAATTAAGACACAAATAAACACTGCTGAAAGAATTAAGACACAAATAAACAGACATTCCATGCTCATGGATTAGAAAATCCATGAAATAATCAGTGTCAGTGAGGATATGGAGAAACTGGATCTCTTACACACTGTTAGTGGGATCACAAAATGGTGCAGCTGGTATGAAAAATAGTATGAAAGTTCCTCCCAAAATTAAAAATTAAACTACCATAGGACCCAGTAATTCCACTTCTGAGTATATCTCCAAAAGAACTGAAAGGTCTTGAAGAGATATCTGCACACCTATGGTCATAGCAGCACTGCTGACAATAACCAAGAGGTCAAAGCAACCCATATGTTCACTGACGAATAGATAAACAAAATGTGGTATATAATGAAATATTATTCAGCATTAAAAAGGAAAGTAATCCAGTTACATGCCACAACATGGATGAACCTTGAAGACCTATGCAGAGTGAAAGGAGACAGAATGATTCCACTTACATGAGGTATCTAAAGTAGTCGAATCCAGGCGTTCCTGCTGTGGTGCAGTGGAAACAATCCGACTAGTGACTATGAGGTTGCGGGTGTGATCCCTGGCCTTGCTCAGTGGGTCAAGGATCCGGCGTTGCCATGGGCTGTGGTGTAGGTCGCCAACGCAACTCAGACCCTGCGTTGCTGCGGCTGCGGTATGGGCCGGCATCTGTAGCTCTGATTCAGCCTCTGGCCTGGGAACCTCCATATGCCACGAGTGTGGCCCTCAAAAGCAAAAAATAAATAATCAAATTCACAGAAACACAAATAGTGTGGTTACTAGAAACTGGGGAGCTGGTGGCTAGGTAGGGGAGTGAAAGGAGCTGTTTAAGGGGTAGAGTTTCATACTTGCAAGATGAAAAGTTGAAGAGATCTATTTAATGACACTGTGAATATATACATACACATATATAAAATACACTACATTTAAAAACAAAGTTAGAAATTTTATGGTTTTTAATCATAATAATGATTTGTTATGTTTTATAAACATATTGTTTATTGAAGTATCTGTATTCAATTTGGTAATTATAAAATACACAAAGAGCTTAACACTTAAAAATCCATTACAATAATGCCTAAAAGCTTCTGAATAATATTTTAGATTCTAAGAAAGCAAGATTATTTAAAATATACAATCTTACCTTGGCTTATCTCTTTTTTCTCTTTGTCTTTCAAAATCTCGTCCTCTGTCCTTTCCATCTCTTGGTTTTTCTTCTATCCTGTCTTTTACTTTATATTTTTCCTTGTATTTTTTCCCCAGAGCAATATCTTCCTGTATGGGAGGAGGTGGGCTAGGTGTACGAGGTCCTTTCTTCTTACTTTGGTTGCTTTTTGAATTCCTGAAGGTAACACAATACTATCAGAAATCCAAAAACTTTTAGAAGGTCAAATGAATGTTTTTTTTTCATTTTAACAGAGCACTTTTTAAAAATGGCAGTATTCCTTTCAATAACTTGCCATTTACTATTCTGTATACCAGTAATCAATATCTAAAAAAAATAACAGAGGTGAGCAAAGATTTACTTGCTACTGATTTCCGAGAAAAGAGATTGAGCAGGAATAGATTCTTTCAGCAAAGAAAATACCATAAAGTAAAACAAAAAAATAAAACAACTACATGAACTGAATTTTTTTTTAGCTTATTATAGAGAAGTAAATGGAAAAGTAAAAATCACCTATAATTCCACTACCCAGGGAAAGCCAATACTATATTAACACCTGGGATATATGTCCACACTTTTTCCATATCTCTTTCTCTTCTTTCTCCACACTCTACCATATATATAATCATAATACAATGTCCTGAAAAATGTTTGGTACTAAACATAGCATGGTATCTTTCTATAACAAAAAATTTTGATTTTGACCATTATACTTCAGGACTATACAGAAGCTCCTTTAATAGATATGCTCCATAACTTCTTTAAACAACTTCACAGTGATAAGTTTTTAGATGGCTTCCATGTTTTCAGCATTATAAAGAACAAGTACATCATCTATAAATGTAATTCTAAGCACTGTTAGCAAATATTCATTTAAATCTTTGTTTTAAACATTCATTTAAATCTTTTCCAACTCTTAGATGACAGAGATGATCCTTTAAAATTTTAGAATTTTGTCTTTCACAGATACTCTACTTACAAGAGATTTTGGGTTCTAGACTATCCTTTTTTATTTGGCACTTAAAATCATGTTATCTACGTGGCATATAACTTTGAGCCCTTATACATTACAAATTGTCCGTCTTCACTGAATACCTTAACAATGGTTTGACTGACTACTAGAGCATTTGGGTGTCATAACCTTTTCCTTCAGAGCTCTATAGATACTGTTATAATACCTTACAACATTTAGTGTTCTGGATGAAAAATCCAGAGAGTCAATTTTTTTTTCCCTATGCAGGTTTTTTCCTGGCTTTTCTGCTGTGATGCTTATAAAATACTATTCCTTGAAAACTAAAAATTTCATCAAGATAAATCTAGGTTTTCTTTTTTTAACCTTTTCCAGCACTCAGTGTCTGCTTCAATCTGAAACCTTGTCTTTTACTCATTTTTTTCTATTTTTATTTCATCAATTCACCATATGACCTGAGCCTCTCTGGTTTCCTTTATTATGTTATTGCATCTCACAGATCTCTCCTCTATTGTCTCATGTTTTATTATTCCCATCTCTCCTTTTGCTTTCCAATACTGTAAATGTGTTTTCAAATTAAGCACATTTCCTTTTAAGCAGTACTCATTTCACTAATTTTTTTCCAATTTTCTACAACACTGAATGGTCTGGTACTGATTTTTTTAAGTAGCCCTTTCTTTTCACACACCTGGTAAGTTTTCAATAGCTACTTATTTCACTAGCTATTGATATTTATAAATGATAACTAAACCTAAATCCTAGAACTTACTTCCTGTGACCTTGAGCTCTCCAACCCCAAGAGTCCTTACCTATAAAAAAGGTAACAGATAGTATCTTCCACAAAATTGCCGGTAAGGTTAAAAACAGATAAAAGCAAAGGACTCATCATGGACATTCAGAAAATTCAGCTCTCTTCATCTTTAATCCTATTTCTTATTATCACAGACAGGGTCAACCACCTGGCAAGTCAGAAATTACTAAAACATGACCAAATCTATTTTTCATTTTGTCTTCTGCCAAAAACCATTATTAGTCATGTTTCATTGTATATTTATGAGACGACTCAAACTTTTAATGTATTTAACAGTTAAGTGATAAATGTCTGCACTTCCAAACATTTTCTACTTAAAAGTCAATAATCAATAGCTGGTATTGATAGGATCAAAAATTACTTTAAAAACCATTTTCAAGATAAATGATAGGGGAATTCTTGACACAAACTGTATTTTCACATTATTGCCTGTGACAGAGACTTAGCTGGATGTCTCCTCTACTTCTGTCCTGGTCATACTGTTGAACCATAGTGTATAGGCTTTTTTGAGCTTAGATGTGACCACAGGACCAAGTTCTGGTCAAAAGAATGTGAGTGGAAGTGATTAGCACCACTTCCTGGCCTAATAAAAGACTCTCACACTCCAGGTAATTGTAAACTACTCTAATTTTTTCTTTGCATATTCCATTTTTGATGTCCTCAAAAACCCAAAAAAGTGAAGTCATGGTCAAAAGGAACCTAGTTATTGAATCTCCATGTACAGGAGCATCACCTATTGATTAGAAAAATTCATTTCTTACTTGAATGAGAAATAAATTTCTGTTGGGTTAAATTTACACTCTGGGAGTAAGCTACTGTAACAACCAGGATTGTGCCAGTACATTCACTAAAGTACAGAATTTCTTCAAATACCTTCAAAAATATATGTAGTTGGAAAACAATTATTTTACAGAAATAGGGTTTGCAAGTGCCTTCCAACTGAAAACTGGAACAAAATTGGTTTTGTGCATTCTGAAGTTAACTGATTATTCTTCAGTGGCACAGAGCCCATTTCCTATTTTTGGCAAAAAGCTCAGTTATCTACTTCTATCATTTTTAGAGCCTTTCTCTCTCTCCCCCAAATCTATTTCTTTTGAACAGCTTTTGATATACTTTACATATCTTTGTACAAAAAACTATAAAGGAAAACATCTTAATTAAAAACTAAGAAACAAGCAGATGGACAGAATCAACACTACATCTGTGGATTCTAAGCCACACTGTCTCACATAGCAACATAAAGCTTACCATCAAGCTCTCTCTCACAGTGAATATCAAAGAAAATTGCCAACTTTCAGGGAGAAGTGTGAGTTTTGTCTGTGGTTATCTCTGCCTACTCAACGCAATAACCACATAAGACCAAAGAGTTTGTTTACCTGATTGTCACTTCAGTTGACCTACTGGCATTGGCTGCAACATTCCACTGTATTTTAACTGAAATTCTAATTCTTGTTCAGTGTCTTCAAACAGTTTACATTATGATCCATGACGAAACTAAAAGCTGATGTTGTGACACACTCTGGGCAATGTAGACAGCATGTCTACAGAAATGCTATACCCAATTCGATGTTTTCTTTGTACCTTCAACGTACTGTTTTCCAGGTCTTTCTGCTTCTATTGTTAATAGTACTTTCTTTTCTTTCTCCCCCCCCCCTTTTTTTTTGCTGCCCCCGTAGCACATGTAAGTTTCCAGGCCAGGGATTGAATCCGAACCACAGCTGAGACCCACATCACAGCTGTGGCAATGCTGGTTCCTTAACCCACTGTGCCAAGCCAAGGATTGAACCCATGCTTCAGCAGGGACCTGAACCAGTGCAGAGACTATGTCAGACTGCACCACAGCAGGAACTCCAACGTTACATCTTAAAGTATCTTATAATACAGAAAATACAGTAGTTAAGTCAATGTGAGTATTAATGCTCAATATTCATGAAAGGGTGAGTAAGAGAAGCAGTAAGAGAAGACTACACGAAAAAGAGCAAAATGAAACTAACCCTTTCCCCTAAATAGTTATCAAAACTTCCTATGAAGAGACTAAATTTTGAAGATTTTAAACACAGAAAAGACAAGAAAATAAAAAGGAGTACATCTGGTATCTGGATTTTTTTTTTGGAGAAATGAACGGAATTGAGAGGAAGTTATATAATTGGTTAGTCAAAAAGATAAAAAGCAAATGGGGTGAATCATATCACTCTATGGTTCAACTTTTTTCAGATCCCTGTTACTCAGTCCCAGGAGCCAAGGAGAGAATCAGGTCAATTTTACAGCATGCCTTATTACAATGCAGCGCTCCATGCCAAGTAGGTGCTGTGGGGATTCAGAAGAGTGAACCATCAAGATCACAACCTTCAAGGAGCTTAAACTGAATTAGAGGTTGTAAGACATGTATGCCACAGCTAAAATATAATGCAAACAGCAATTAGTTTTGAGAAGTAAAAATAAAATCTGATAGAGATACAAAGGGAACAAACTATGTTCAGTAAGGAGAAATGGGAAAACAATTTTTGAGCTGGACACTGAAAGACAAAGTGGATGAATGTAGGAGGAAGACGACAAAAATACGGACAGACTGAGGAGATCAAACATATGAGTTTCATTACAGATTCAAATAGACAGGGTTTGCCAACTGGACAAATATTGGGGAGAGGATTTTAGGTTTGGCCTTTTTCTTAAATAAAATTGGTATATGTCTTTTAGTTAAAATAAAATTTAAATAGTCCAGCCTCATTCTCAATTCCTCAATGTAATTTCTTTCTACTTTTATTTTTTCAACTGGCTACTAATAACATATTCATACTGCTTCATATATATTATAAAGACTTTAATCTCCCTTTTTTTTTTTTTTGTCTTTTAGGGCTGCACCCATGGCATATGGAGGTTCCCAGGCTAAGGGTCTAATTGGAGCTGTAGCCACAGGCCTACGCCAGAGCCACAGCAACACCAGATCCAAGCGGCATCTGCAGCCTACACCGCAGCTCATGGCAACGCCGGATCGTTAACCCACTGAGCGATGCCAGGGATGGAACCCGCAACCTCTTGGTTCCTAGTTGGATTCATTACCGCTGCACCACAACGGGAACTCCAAGACCTTAATCTCTTGATCATGTACACAAGGAGAAAAGAATACTGCTCATTGTAAGTAATTTGTAAGAGCTAAAAACTGAAAACAACTTAAATGTTCAACAACACAGAAGTAGATAAATATATAAATATCACTATGAAAGAACTATGGCTACATATATCAAGACAGATAAGTGTAAAAAATGTTAAGTGATAAAGCTTCAAAAGAAAAGTTTTATTTACAGTAAAATTAACTAGATGAAAATACTATATACTATAAGATAATACATATTATGAAAGTATAAACACACACGAACAAGTATCCTAAACAACAAATTCAAGGGAAGGACGAGAAATATACTGGCTGCTTATTTCTTAAAAAATAAGAAGTTCTGAAGCATATGCAGACCTCTGAAGCATATGACATAGACCTTTGTTCTTCTTTTAAATGGAAACTTTTCATACTTTTTTTGTTAGAAGAAAAAAGCTTACATTAAATACTGAGTGTATTAAAGGTATCCTTATGTAATCTACTAAGTAATTCTTCTGAATATCACTTCAGAAAAAGCTATTACATTCTGGCACTAGTTTTTACCTTACTGACCTCTGCTGGTCCAACAAGGGAGAAGATACTGCAGTTGTCTTCCTGTCTTTCTTGCTAGCTGAGGAGGATGACTTAGGGCTTGATTTTCGCTTTGGAGATTTGCTAGACTTTCGCAGAGAAGGTGAAGGGGATAGCTTTGATCTAACCACTTCTGGTGAAACCTTTCAAAAGAATTCAGGAAGTCAATTCAGAAACTCTCCCAATCATGGTTGTTTAAATCAGACAACAAAGTATGTGTTTTTAAATCATACCAACCTTAGATCAAAGAAAAAGTGTTAAGATAACCACAACACATTAATACTAGTCTGACTCCTGAACCTAGGCTGTTAACCAATATGTTAACTGCCTTAACACAATGCTAATATCAATAAAGAACACTAAAATTATGGAATTGCAAAACCTCCTCAGAAAAAAATCACAAATTATATTCAAATAAATTTCATCTCTCTCAACTCTTCAGAAAAGAAACAAGTATTCTAGGAATAGTATGGGCCTAAAAGCCAGATGTACACAGATTCAAGTCCCATTTTACATTAGCTGGTGACTGTAGGCAAAAGAACTTCAGTTTTGTTTACCTGCTCAATAACAAAAACATGTCCTGTCTATCGAACAGAGTAATGTGAAGAGTAAATGATTAACACATATGAATTGACTGATATATATAATAAGTTGACCAAAGTATCAATATCCAAATACAACTTAAGATGTAGCAAGCAGCTAATGAGTTCTCTGGTCAATATCCATGTTGCTATTAATTACTAACATTTCAATAAATAGTATACCTCCTTTTTAATAATAATTTCTTCTCTTTTCTCCATGTTTTCTTGTTCCAGCTTCATTAATTCCCTCTGTATCTTCTGACGCTTCATTTCCAATGACAACTCATGAACATAATCATAATTAATATCTCCATTGTCTGAATCTTTAAAATAAAAATTCCATTACTTGTCAGAAACTATTATAATTATTGA
This sequence comes from Catagonus wagneri, assembly GCA_004024745.2. Lineage (NCBI taxonomy): Eukaryota > Metazoa > Chordata > Mammalia > Artiodactyla > Tayassuidae > Catagonus > Catagonus wagneri. The sequence continues at coordinate 24,779,935 of PVHT020004944.1, forward strand.
CACCAAAAGTTAGAGAAAAAGTTTCAACCACTTTTATACAAATTAAAATGGTAGATTCTTCTATTACAGTAACCTACTTCTAGAAAGATAAAACATATACTGTTTCCATAAAGAATTAAAATACATATGGCTAATTTCTTTATGGAGAAAAACAAACATTATTAAGGTTGCTGGGTTCTCTGAGAGTGACTTTGGGTTGTTTAGGATTTGGGTTTTTGGCTAGGAGATGGAATTTTAAAAGATACAATTAAAACACTAAACTATAAATTCTAAGCCTTAAAGATACCAAAGACTTCAGTATTTTATGCTGCATATGATGTGATTCATTATCTACTTGATTTTCTTAAAGACTTGTTAGTATTAAATGAAGGGTACATTAGGTGTGCAACGCTGTTTCCAGTTTGTTTTTATATTAGTATTATAACTGATTTGAATTTAAAAATAATTTTAATACTAATGTGTACATGAGCTAATTTCTGAAGGATCTATAACATTTTCATTACAAGTGATTTGTACTAGTTCCTGAGATTAGTTAGCACCAATCCATCTCCTTCAATGGATCTGATACCATATATCTATTTCTAGTCAGAGTTTCCAATGAAAAGAATATGAAGGTTGGCTACGGGGGAAAAAAAGGGAGAGTGGTGTGCAAAACTACTCCATTACAATATGCAGAAGTTTTTAGTGGCTACTGGCACTGTCGCCTTATTTGCTACTAATACTAATGCTGGGAAGTCTAGAGGATGAAATTTCACTGCCTTCTATCCTAAGACAGGGCCATGTTGAGTCTGACTGATTACAAACCGAGGACTAAGATCACCATTTCTTAACTTGGGGTAAAGAAATAAATGAAGGGAGTTCCCATGGTGGCTCAGTGGTTAACGAATCCGACTAGGAACCATGAAGTTGCAGGTTTGATCCCTGGCCTCCTCAGTGGGTTAAGGATCCAGTGTTGCCGTGAGCAGTGGTATAGGTTGCAGATGCGGCTCGGATCCCGCATTGCTGTGGCTGTGGTGTAGGCCGGCGGCTACAAAGAAGCCATCACTGTCATGTACAGATAAATAAATCAGAATGCAAACTACCATTTCATGCTGGAAAACTGAGAGGGTAATTATATACCCATTATCTGTGTGAGAAAACTTTGATTACTCATCTTACATTGTTCTATGATGACAATTTCTCAGTAAGTATATAACATAGACCAAATCGTGCTTTTCAGTCAGAAAGCAACTATCAAATATTTATGGGCATAGTTTTAACTAGATAAAATAACCGAAGATACTGAATTTAATTAAATGAATAGTGGCTCTCTCTACTTACTATTTTGCCCTCCACTGAGATACTTTACATCAGTGAAGACTGGGGCTCAATGATCCAGTCTGACTGCGTTCTTAAATTATTAACAGATAAAATCTCATGACTAAATACTAAGGTTAAAACAAAGGAAAGAGTAATTAGATGAGAAGAATAATTTACAGTGTTTCTGAAGGTACTACCAATAAAGTTCTGCTCATCTAAAAACATCGCCCATACAGAACACATGTAAAAAATGAGAAAGTGGTTTTCAGCCTTCAATTTCTAACTACACGAGGGAGGTGGCAGGGGAGGGCAGTCAACAGTTAAAACATATGTCAAAGTCAATGCACTACAGCCAATATATGTTAACGAGAGGAAAAGCTCTCAAGTCTATGCTCAGAAACTACTTATTTGAATTTTATACATATCTGCTACAATCAAAAATAAGATGTTTTTCTAGCTTACAAAAGATGGGCTACAAAGAAGGTACACTGTAATGGACAGTCTGGCATGAGAAATCAGAAAGCACAAAACATTAGGATGGAACTCAAAAATAAAAGAGTCTGCAACCATTTAATATTTAGAGAATGTCTCTCATCTTATACTTTAAGGTTACCATTACAGTACCTTATAATAACTGATTCACACAGATGATTCTAAGTCATCAGGAAAATATTAAATATGATTAGAAGAGCACATTTAATAAGGCAGAGATTTTTAAAGACTATATAACAAAAATACACACAGTACATATGGTTGACATTTTACGCATATAAAGAACTACTAATTAAAAGAAGAATGGGCAAAGAACATGAACAGGCAATTTACAAAAAGAAATGCAAATGATGTATTAATAAGCTTTCTTTATATGTTAAAGAGCCATTTTTTTTTCTTAGTACAATATTTGGTACTGGCAAGGGTGCAGATAAAAGGCACATTCATTTTCTGGGGGTAGCAGTGTGAACTAATACATCCCGCTTGGAAAATAATTTGGCAGTCATGGCCTTAAGATCATTCATATCCTTTAATATGACAATTTTCTTCTAGCTCTCTACTGTATGCAAGTAATCACAGGTATAAAAATAAGCCTTTATATTTATACTCTTCTACACATACTGCCCTATAAAGAGAACTTTCCAAGTCATATATAAAGGTCAAACACCTTCATTAACAAAGCATTTCATGATATGAACACATCATAATTTAACCATTTTCCTGTAACAGACATTTAGTTTTCAATATTTTGCCCTTATAAATAAGACTTCGATGAACATTTTGATACCTACCTTGGTTCACAAAGGCAAGTATTTTTTTTGGAACAGATTTTCAAACAGGATTTGCTGAACTAAAGATAAGTATAATTTTTATTTTTAATATTACCAAACTATACTCCAAATAGCTTTACCAATGTAAACTCTGACTTGATAATACTAGTATTTTTCATTTCTGCCAATCTGATGAGTAAGTATGCTAGCTCTTTATTTTCATTGCCATTCCCCTGTAATAAAACCATTTCTATTTCCTCTATGAATTATGCACCTAATTTGGGGGGCGTTGCCAATTTTTCAACTGACTTTTTTATATCTGTAGAAGTTCATAATATGTTTATACAGTATTTTTTTTCCTTTTGTCATTTTAGGGCCACAACCACGGCATGTGGAGGTTCCCAGGCTAGGGGTCTAATCGGAGCTGTAGCCACTGGCCTATGCCGCAGCCACAGCAATGCAGGATCCAAGCCGCGTCTGCGACCTACACCACAGCTCACGGCAACGCCAGATCCTTAACCCACTGAGCAAGGCCAGGGATCGAACCCGCAACCTCATGGTTCCTAGTCGGATTCGTTAACCACTGCGCCACAATGGGAACTCCCCATATAGTATTATTATACACATACACACTACAAATGTAAAATATTTTACAGTGATTATTTTCACTAGATCACTTCTGTGTGTAGTTATACAAAGAAAATTTAATTCTTATAATATTTATGATTTCTGGATTTTACACCTTATTTTAAGAGAATATACACATTTTGAAGATTGACAAATTATGTTCAGACATTTCTCTTCAACTGCAATGATACTTTTCCTTTTTTTAATGACTGCATTGGTCCTTATTGTAAACAAATATGATAACTTTAAGGACCCAAATAAAAAACAAAGACTTGGGAGTGAAGGACTGGAAATACAGGAAGCAAGTGGATAATGAAAAGTTCTGTAGTACATTAATAATTTGTACTTGATCCTCAAGGCAATGGGAAATCAAAGAATTTTAAACGGGAATGAAATGAACCAATATATTATTATTATTATTTTTTTTTTGTCTTTTTGCCTTTATGTCGAGCCGCACCCGTGGCATATGGAGGTTCCCAGGCTAGGGGTCTAAGAGGAGCTGTAGCTGCCGGCCTTCGCCACAGCAACGCGGGATCCGAGCCGCGTCTGAAACCTACACCACAGCTCACGGCAACGCCAGATCCTTAACCCACTCGCGAGGCCAGGGATCGAACCTGCAACCTCATGGTTCCTAGTCGAATTCGTTAACCACTGAGCCACAGAGGGAACTCCCCAATTTATTATTTTAAAAGCTCACTCTCACAGAGTAAAGAGAAGATATTTGCAATATGTGTATCTGATAAACATCTCTTATTCAGAATATCTACAGAACATTCAGCAATTTAGAAACAGGAACATAAAAAAAGTACAGGCAAAAGTCTGAATAAAGTTTACAAAACAGGTCGTACAATGGTCAATAAATGTGAAAAATCACTCGACTTCATCACTGAGCAAAATGCACTAAAAGCACAGTAAGATACTACCACACACCTCCAGAGTGGCTAAGATGCAAAAGGCAAAAAAATACCATAGTAAGGAGAACCATTTTTGACCTGACATTATCAGCTAAAGCTGAACATGGGCACACTTCATGGCCCAGGAATCCTACTCCCAGGCATAAACTCAAGAGAAATGGGTACACGTGTACCAAAGGAGAGGATTAGGAATAAAAACATCAAGGTATTCATAATAGCCCCAAACTAGAAATTATTCAAATGTTTATCAACAGTTGAAAGAATAAATTATGGTGTATTCATAGAATGAAATATTATATACCAATGAGAATTAATGGACTATAACTATGTGCAATAATTTCACGAACATACTGTAAGCAGAAGAAGCAAAGTACAAAAAGAGTACATGCTATAGATTCCATTTATACAGAGCTCAAACACAGACAGCACTAATCCGTGGTGGGAGAAATCAGGGCAGTAGTTACCTTTGGGAAGCGGGGGGTGGGGGGCAGTGACTGGAAGGGAGGACAAGGAGGCTAATGGGATACTAGCGATTTCTACTTATTGATGTGGGTGCTGGTTATCCAAAACTGTTCTGTTTGTGAAAATTAAATGAGTTGCACAAATGAATCATGCACCCTTCTGAATATATTATTACACTTAGGTAAAAAAAAAAATTGTGAAGATTATTCTGGCTTTCAAGTCAGAGAGAATGATGTATGAGATGAGACTAACCTCAAGGCATGAGTAAGAAGGTTATTTGGTAAAATATATCTATAGGCAACACAACAAATATCTTAAGAACTAGAATATCAGTAGTCATTTAGAGAAATAGAGCTCCAGATACTTAAGTCATTAATACATAGATGTTAATGATGCCCTGAGAGCATGATTTCATCTGGACAGAAAAATTTAAAGTGAGAAAAAAAGAAGTCTCAGTAAAGGGGAAAGAACCAACAATTTTAGAAGCTGCTTCTAGAGACCAGTGGTTCTCAAAGAGTGGTCTGGGGACTCCTGAGGATCCCCAACACAATTTCTAGAGCTCCAGAAGATCAAAAATATTTCTATAATACTATACTACTTGCCTGGTTTACTCATTATCTCCTGAGCATATAATGAAATTTTCCAGAAGTCACATGATATGTGATATCATTAACAGATTGAATGTGGAAGCAGATGTGAAAATCTAGAATGTCTTCCATGAAGCCAGTTAAGTTTATTTAGCTTTAAGAAGTTAAAACTAAAATGTTTTGCAGAAACATGTAAAACACTACCACCTCCTCCATTTTTACTTTTGCTTTGCAAAACTCAGCTATTTTCCATAAAAGTATATATTAGGTTTACTACTGTAATTCTTAAATAAATTAACAAATATTTAAAAATTTTCTCAGAATCAGTTTCTAATAATGGAAACTACTGAAGCAGGTAATCCACAAAAACATAAGCTCTTTTGGGTCCTTAAAAAGAGTGAAAAAGTGTCCCAAGACCAAAAAGTTTGAGAACTACTCATACAAATTTCTGCTGAGTCTAGCTAAACTGCTATTCACTTTAGATTAAAAATGCTGAAGGTAAGTATATTAAATGAGTTCAGTCTCACAATCTGACTAACTCCATGCTTCAATATTCCTTCAGACACTTTTAATCCATAAAGATACACAATAATCAGAACCTATGAGTTTTAATCAAGAAAAAGCTAAGAAATAGCCATGTGACTATCTTATATTTAAAGATGCTGTAAAAGACATTTACACACCTTTTATTTTTTTTTTATTTTTTATTTTTTTGCCTTTTGTCATTTTATGGCCGCACCTGCGGCATGTGGAGGTTCCCAGGCTAGGGGTCTAATCGGAGCTGTAGCCACTGGCCTGTGCCGCAGCCACAGCAACGTGGGATCCGAGCCGCGTCTGCAACCTACACCACAGCTCACGGCAACGCCGGATCGTTAACCCACTGAGCAAGGGGAGGGATCAAACCCGCAACCTCATGGTTCCTAGTCGGATTCGTTAACCACTGCGCCACGACGGGAACTCCCATTTACACACCTTTTAAAAGAATTCTGCATATAAAAGTTTCTTGTAGTAAAATCATTTTAGGTTTTTAAAGATGATAGCATAGAGCAAAGCCCTGGGTATCAGCATTTAATTGAAGGGACAGAGAGCATACAAGGAGCCTCTATGTAAGGCCAAAGGGCTAGCACAGGAAGACAGAAATCCTGAAGAGTGACAGATGGACGCTAAGGGGAAAGTGTTTCAAAAAGACAGAGGCCCTGGGAAATGTCACGTGCTGTAGAGAGGTTAGAAAATAAAGAGACAAAGTTATGGCTCCATTTATTTAGCAAAAAGGAGATTACTGTGACCTTAAAGAGCAGTTTTAGTGAAGACACGAGGCAGAAGACTAAATATGAGGTGAAAAAGCAGAATTTGGTTGTAAAGTGGGAATAAGCAGGATGATGGCTCAAAATAACATGGGGAGAAGAGAAAATGTCCCAAAATGGATGTTAAGATGTAAGAGAATGTAAAATAAATGAACAAGATGGCAGAGGTGGGAGGAAATCAGGGGAATATAATCTCATGCCAACGGGAGGAAGGCCTCTGAGCGAAGTAAAGTTTAAATGTGAATCAAAGACTAATTCACAGGTGTGGGGGCAGGAAGCTGAGAGTCTGTGGACAGAGTTCCTTATCGCTGTGTTACAAAGAGAAAGCAAGAGAAAGGAGTTGGAAGACTGAAGATTTAAAGAGAAACGTTTGCAACATCTACTATGAAGAAAAGAAACTGACTTAAGCTTTTCTGAACCTTTAAAATGTTCAACAAACTAGCATGCATTATTGAAATGAGAATAGAGGAATTTCTATTTTTAAAAATAAGAAGCATCCAATGTATTTCGGAATGTTTTTTATCCGAAAATTAAATTAAAATGAAAAGAAAGAATGTTGGGTGTGTTAGGAGTTAATTCCTTAGTATTTAGGAAAAGTTGGCAATCTATCCTTGAATAGTTGAGATTTGTAATATTTTATTTCAATATATTAACTGATTAACTATAATGGGATATTTTAGCTGCCTTTACTGCCTTTTTTTCCCCCCGGTCTATTTAGGGCCGAACTCACGGGAATATGGAGGTTCCCAGGCCAGGGGCCAAATCAGGGCTAAGCCACAGCCACAGCAACGCTGGATCCAAGGTGCATTTGCCACCTACACCATAGCTCATGGCAACACCAGATTTTTAACCCACTAAGCGAGGCCAGGGATCAAACCCACCACCTCATGGATACTAGTAAAGTTCATTAACAACTGAGGCACAACAGGAATTCCCCTTTACTGCTATTTTGCAGGAGGCATTACACTTACGAAATCCCAATGAACTCATCAACAGAGAAGTTCTATTTGTTTTTAGAAGTAACTTTTAAACAGACAGTACTGTACAAAGGTGGAATGGATTTCCTTAAAAAGTACTGATGTTCAAATTACTAGAGAGCCATTTAAGGTACCTTTCAAGTATTAGTCTATACGTTTTCAGAAGACAGTTCTTAAAGATAGCAGATACCGTTAAGTGTACAAGCTCTTGGCTGTCAGAAGTACTCAATTCATCTATCAGTAGCTCAGAAAAGCAGCCACAGAAAATACGTAATCAAATAAACAGGCATGGCTGTTTGCCAATAAAACTTACTGCAAAACCAGATGGCTGACCCACAAGCTCTAATTTTCTAACACCTGGCCTAAGTTTTAGGCTTACTAATGAGGAAGTTGCTTACATTCTTAAACGCTTTAGTTTTGTCATCTATAAGCAAAGTAACAAAGCTGATGAATTAATGAGGAAATTATATAAATTACATTAATATGCCCAGTACACACAACACACTCAACAAATTTGAGTTCCCTTTCTCTGTATTTGGCAGTGTAAGGCTATAATGCTCACTTCCAGAAGGTCAAAGAAGTAGAGATGAGAGAACATTCATGGCATGGAAAATAAATGCTTATTTGTTAAGACTCAAAGATGATCTTGCTTATTCTGAGACAAATCCCTCAATTACCACTGTTTTGGATTTCTTCTAAAAGATGGAAGCCAACAACTTCCTGGAGATAATTTCCCTAGGTCCTCAAGGTTAAAAAAAAAAAAAATCTCACTTTTAATATTTTATGGAAAGCAACAAATGTAAATTTATATATTTTTAAACCTTGATACTGAAGAAATTAAAAATTTACAAATACAATAAAATTCCAAAGGACTGTGATACTATACAATAAGTTCTAGGGGAAGAAAAGGATGGAAGTTGAAAATCACAGTGTAAATAGCTTTCTTTGCTTTTTGTTCCACTACTATATGCCATTTTCTGCCTTTTAGCTCAATAAATTGACACGAGTCAATCAGCTGATTCTGAAACAATAGGAAGGTCACAGTGGAAAAGTGTTTTGAAGCCCACAGAAACTCTACAAAGTGAATAATCAATAAACTGACTATATAAACAAAGATTTTTGAAACTCACCATCTCTATTAGTTTCCCATTCTACATTTTCTTCTTCACTTTCTGGAGTTCTCTCCTTAGTGATTTTTATGTCTTCCTTTTCCCTATGTCTCCCTCTTGAAGATTCTTTCTAAAAAGTACATACATAAACAAAGGTTATTATAGTTATAAAACTACATGAGATAGTTACTATAATATAGAATATTTCAAACTTCATCTTTGTTTCATTAAATAATCAGTTTTGCAAATAATAATTTACCTACTAAGTAGAGGAAATAAAAGGTTCTAGAGCAGCATCACAACGAGAAAACTGTACTTGATTTTACTAAAGAATGGGAACTTGGTAAACCCAAGAAGTAGCTGAGATTTTAAAATACACAGTGCAAATCTAACATTTTAATAAGCTTGATAGCATACTATATTCAGTTCCTATGTGAAAATGATAGGATAAAGCTTAAAATGGATAAAATGCAACACAGGATTTGTAAATGACTAGAAAAGCGTTACAGCATTTACAGTAGATTCTCAGAAATAATCGCTGACCTCAGACTTATCATACACTAATGTTAGAGCATTTACCTATACCTAAAGACAAATCCAAACTCACTTAACAATTTTACAAATGCTTTAAAAAGTGGGATTTTCCCTGTTTTGATCAAACCAAAAAAGTAACTAAAATAGTTAAGAAAATTGTCCTTACATTGCAGCAAAACAACCTGAAGTTTTAGGAGTGCCTTGGTGGCTCAGTGGGTTAAAGATCCAGTGTTGTCACTACCGTGGCTCAGGTTCAGTCCCTGGCTGGGGAACTTCCACACACCACAGGCCACGGCCAAAAAAAAAACCAGAAACAAAACAAAGTTTTACACTTTATTCCAGGTATACCAGGAGCCTATAGACAAAGCAGGACAATAGTAATTCAGCTTATAAAATTTAATTAAATATCCTATTACATAAGATAAGGACTCCAAACCACATTTTACTAAGTGGTAAGAAAATAAAGCAAGCAATGTCATGGAACAGTTACCTTCCCACCACAGTGATGCATTTTTATTAGAACTCAAAATGCTGACTATGAAAGACATTAACACAAGGACATCAAGCGCTGAAAGTTTTTTCTGGGCATTACCAAAATAAAATCTGGCTGCTTAAAATACAAATTAATTTCTCTTTCAAGTCTTCTTGTAAAGAACTCTAGTATATAACTCCCCCGAAATGTTACATATTAGTATGAAGTTATGCTCTGTTACTTGCTAAATGACACATATATAGTTGCTGGTAAAACAACAGAGGCTGACAAGAAATCATTAAAAGGTTATATAACAGAACCAGCCATGACAAAATGGTAAAAAGCAGAAAGAAAAGAAAGACAGGAAGAGAGTGAAACAGGGAAGGAGGAAAGAAGGAAGGAAGGAAAGGAAAGGAAAAGAAGAAAAAGAAAAACATCTCTTATTTGTAAATAAGACGAAAGGAGAAAAGGAACAGAGTCTACTTTTATTTTTAAAATATATTTTGTGGGAGTTCCTGCTGTGGCACAGTGGAATAAGAATCCAACTGCAGTGGCTTAGGTCACTCTGGAGGTACAGGTTTGATCCCCAGCTCGAGGCAGTGGGTTAAAGTATCTGCCACTGCCACAGCGGCAGCACAGGTCACAGCTGTGGCTTGGATTCAGTCCCTGGCCTGGAAACTTCCATATGCCACAGATGCAAGTACACACACACACATACAATTATATATTTGTGTGGAATAATCGATGAGGACTATTCCATATCCCATGCAACTTTTGAGTGTTTTGTGGATTAAACCCACCATAAATATACAACAGTATGTACTATAGCAAAACATTTTCATAGAAAGTTCTCTCTAAATGATTGAATAATATATATTCTGTGGTTTCTGTCTATAAATTATCACGTAACATCCAACTACAAATGCAGTTGAAAAGGGTTTCAGAACAGTAGTGCTGATAGTGAAAAATAAGGAAAATAATATGCAAATTTGTAACAATATTTTTAACAGATTTAGAACCAGAGATATAACAATCTCAATAAATTTCATTAATAATGTAAATATTTCATAATATTTACCCTACATATTGAAATTATGTGATTTCTGCATTGTCTACTGTCCTTCAATATGACTGTGATACTGTCTCCACAGATCATCTATAACTACTATTATTAAGTACTAGAGACTGAATGCAGGCTTTAATACATTGTGAGATTTTAAATTAGGGACTATGTTTTATTCTAATGTTTTGTCATTATCCTGCCTCATCATAATATAGGAAATTATTTTGATAATACTTAAAGCTCAGGTCATTTTTTTAAATGTTGTATTTCCTCATTTTCCCACTTCAACAGTGTACCACTTGTTTGTGCATGTTATTCCTTATAAAATAATTTCCCTCTTTCTCTTATCATAGTCAAATATAAAGGGTCTGATATTACATGTTCCATGAGTACAGCACAGTCTGCTCTTTCACCTTCCTGTATTTCCTGAACGAAATGGGTTTGTCACCTCATTGCTCTTAAATGCAAATGTAATAATTAGAGGTACAACCATATAATTATTCTGTATTCTGAATTAGTCACCCTGGAACATGTACATGATGAAACAATTGTTAAAGAACCACAATATTTTAGCTAATAACCATGGACAGAGGTGTTTTAAGAATTCAGAATTATCTGAATTTCAAGATACATTAAGCAACAAAGCCAACAGGGTCTGAACAGCAACCTGTGATTAAACATACTAAAATTTTGGCAGCAGAACATATGAATTCACCAATTAGCCAACTTCAGTCACATGGCCTCATCTGAATCAAATATTGATATTAAGATAACAGTCACAGGCTAAATGACTTATATCTGACTCCTGAATCAATTGAATTAGCAAGGAGAATGGGATTATTAGGACCAGATTAGACTAATGAGAGTCCAATTCCCCCAAACCACAATGCAGTCACAAACAGGAAAAAAAAAAAAAATGAATGAATTCTCAGAGTTCAAAGTAATCTACATTACACCTTTGGTACTACACTTCTCTTCTTCAAAGTACACTTTGCCACACTTTTGATAACTGCATAGGCCATAACAAAACACACCTTTCCTAGTAAACATTTTCTCTGGTCACTTATACTATTGCAGTTTGGACCTTCTAATGTCATTTTCTTTCTTCGTGATATATATATATCCTTTTAAACATTCTCTGTGTACAATGAAACTAGATCATAAACGAACAACAACAAATATATTTTTAATGCGTCACTGCTTTCTCAAGAATGCAAAACAGCAGCAAAACAAAGAAACAAAAACAGGGAATTGAAACCAAGGACTGAGCAGCAAATAGGAAAGGTGGTAGTGACTTTAAGACTTTTACAAGTATTAGAGCTGACCAGAGACTAAGCCTTGGGCCCTGATCAGTGAAGAGAGAACTGGTGAACTGGAAAATGAAGTTGAAAAATGTATCCAGAATGCAGCACATAAAGACAAGGTTATAGAAAATATTGAAGAGGTTCAAAAGTGTGGGTGAATACTTAGAAAATCAAATGTACATCTAATTGGAATCCAGGTGGGGGGGGCGAAATAGAGTACATGGGAAAGGCAATACTGAAAGAAACAGTGACCAAAGTTTTCCATAATTGAAGAGACATAAGCCTGAAAATAAAGACAGAAAAATACATATCAGGTAGATATTATACCGTCACTACAAAACAAGAGGCATAGAGAAAATATTAGAAACACCACAGCAAAACTGTTTTTCAAGAATGAGTAGGTACATATATAATAAGGAGGTTTCCCAGTACAATTGCATATGGACAAACAGGATTATAAACTTCAGAAAGTATTAAACAGATAATAAAAATGAAGTCATCTCCAAACACTGCATTTTAAAAATTACAATGAACGTAAAAATCGCCATATTACCAAAGCAATCTACAGATTCAATGCAATCCCTATCAAATCACCCATGACATTTTTTACAGAACTACAACCAACAATCCAAAACTTTATATGGAACCACAAAAGACCCAGAATTGACAAAGTAATTCTGAGGAACAAAAACTAAGCGGAAGGCATCAATCTCCCAGACTTCGGGCAATATTACAAAGCTACAGTAATCACGACAGTGTGGTACTGATACCAAAACAGACATATAGACCAATGGAGCAGAACAGAGAACCCACAAATAAACCCAGACACTTACAGTCAATTAATCGTCGACAGGAGTTCCCATCATGGCTCAGTGGTTAACGAGTCCAACTAGGAACCATGAGGTTGTGGGTTCGATCCCTGGCCTCGCTCAGTGGGTTAAGGATTCAGCATTGCTGCAGCTGTGGTGTCGGCCAGCAGCTGTAGCTCCAATTAGACCCCTAGCCTGGGAACCTCCATATGCCCCAGGTGTGGCCCTAGAAAAGGCAAAAAGACAAAAAAAAAAATTAATCTTCGACAAAGGAGTCAAGAATATAAAATGGGATAAAGTCTTTTCCGCTGGTAGTACTAGGAAAACTGGACAGCCACATGTAAATCAATGAAACTGGAACACACCTTCACACCACACACAAAAATAAACTCAAAATGGCTTAAAGACTTAAATATAGGACAAGACACCATCCAACTCCTAGAAAAGAACATAAGCAAAACATTCTCTGACATCAACCGTACAAATGTTTTCTTAGGTCAGTCTCCCAAAGCAACAGAAATAAAAGCAAAAATAAATCTGTAGGACCTAATCAAACTGACAAGTTTTTGCAGAGCAAAGGAAGCCATAAAAAAACAAAAAGACAACCTATGGAATGGGAGAAAATAGTTTAAAATAATGCAACTGACAAGGGCTTAATCTCTAAAATATACAAACAGCTTATACAACTTAACAGCAAAAAACCAACAAGCCAATTGAAAAATGGGCAAAAGACCAAAATAGACATTTCTCCAAAGAAGATACACAGACGGCCAACAAGCCCATGAAAAAATGCTCAACATCACTAAATATAAGAAGATACAAATCAAAACTACAATGAGGTACCACCTCACACCAGTCGAAATGGCCATCATTAGCAAGTCAACAAATAAATGCTGTAGAGGGTGTGGAGGAAAGGTTATCCTCTCACACTGTTGGTGAGAATGCGAATTGGTACAACCTCTGTGGAAAACAGTATATGCACATACCTCAGAAAATAAATACAGAACTACCATATGAACCAGCAATCCCATTCTTGGGCATATATCCAGACAAAATTTTCACTGAATAGATACATGTACCCCTATGTTCACTGCAGGACTACTCACAATAGCCAAGACATGGAAACAACCTAAATAACCATCAACAGATGAATGGATTAAGAAGATGTAGTATATATACACAATGGAACACTACTCACCCATAAAAAAGAACAAAATAATACCATTTGCAGCAACATGGATGGAACTAGAGACTCTCATACTGAGTGAAGTAAGTCAGAAAGAGAAAGACAAATGCCACAGGATATCACTTATATCTGGAATCTAATATATGGCACAAATGAACCTTTCCACAGAATAGAAACTCATGGACTTGGAGAACAGACTTGTAGTTGCCAAGGGGGACGGGGAGGGAGTGCAATGGACTGGCAGTCTAGGGTTAATAAACGCAAATTTCTGCATTTGGAGTGGCTAAGCAATGAGATCCTGCTGTATAGCACAGGACAGTATATCTAGACACTTGAAATGGAACATGATGGTGGATAATGTGAGAAAAAGTATATATGTATATATATGACTGGATCACTTTGCTGTATAGTAGAAGTTGACAGAACACTGTAAATCAACTATAATGAAAAAAATTAAAATTAAAAAATTATGATGAAAAGAGAAGTTATTAAGATTTGATTAAGTCTATGTACCCTTTATTACTTTTTCTAGTAATAAAGCACTAGAGAGCACAAACTATAGCAAATGTGGAGAACTAGACAAAAAGATATTAATAAGATACTTGAAAAGATATTCTCAAACCAAGATAGACCAAGTAGACAAAGATATGAAAAGAGATCAAAAAAACAAATATTTTAGATATATTTTAGAACTCAAAAGCCAAAAAAAAAAAAACAGAAAATACATCTTCTTTTCAAGCACACAGAGAAAATTCAAAAAACTGACTATATGTTAGGCCACAAAGAAAATATTAACAAAGTTTTAAAAAATAGAAGTGCAGACAGCAATAATAAGGAAGTTATTTTTTTAAACAATCAAAAGAATACAACACACACAAAACAAAGGCTCTTCAACCTGAAAAATTTTATACGTCATTAAACAATTATTGAATAAGTGAAGCACATATCTAAAGAGAAGCCCTTATGGAGTTCCCGTCGTGGCGCAGTGGTTAACGAATCCGACTAGGAACCATGAGGTTGCGGGTTCGATCCCTGCCCTTGCTCAGTGGGTTAACGATCCGGCGTTGCCGTGAGCTGTGGTGTAGGTTGCAGACGCGGCTCGGATCCTGTGTTGCTGTGGCTGCGGCGCAGGCCAGTGGCCACAGCTCCGATAAGACCCCTAGCCTGGGAACCTCCACATGCCGCGGGTGCGGCCATAAACCCGCGGCCATAAAATGACAAAAAGGCAAAAAAAAAAAATAAATAAATAAAGAGAAGCCCTTAAAAATGATGACAATGAAAGCATGATATATGAAATCCACAGAATTCAGCCAAAGTGGTTATCAGAAAAATGCTTATAACATTAACAACTTTATATATATATGTATATATGTTTTATGTAAATAAATGCTCAGCCAGTTCAAAAAAGAAAAGGAATACAATAAACCAAAGAAGGAATTTAATAAGAAAAATATATATGCTAGAAAAGAAAAGAATTAATATATAAATCCAAAAGCTGTTTCTTTGAAAATAAACCACTAGCTAACCTAATGCAGAAAAAAATGAGAAAACACAAGTATTCAAAATCCAAAATGACAAAGTAAAAATAGCTATGAGAATAGAGAAAAATGAAAACCATGAGATTTCTTCACACAGCTCTATTCAAATTTAAGAACCTAGATAAAATATACAATTCTCTAGAAAAACATTAATAAAACAAAGACAAAAGTCTGCCAATTTCTATAGAAAAAATAAATTACTTAAAGAACTTCTTCATAAAATACTACCAGACCCAGACAGTTTCACATGGGAATTCTACCAAACTTTTCAAGAACAGAAAAGCCCAATACCACTAAAGATATTTCAAAACAAAGAATTAGGAGTATTTTGTTATAAGGTACTTGGACTATCTGTGAAGTGTTACAGTGTTACTTGAAAGTAGACTTGAATTAGTTGTAAATGTATTTACAAACTCTAGAGCAATCACTAAAACAAGTAAAAATAGCAACTATAATTGCTAAGAAAGGATAGAAAAAGGAATAATAAAAATGTTCAATTCAAACCATCAAAGGCACAAAAAGAGTGGAAGACAAAAAAAGGAGCAAAGAACAATGATATGACTAATAGAAAACAGTAACAATTACAATAGGTATTAATACAACTATATCAATAATTACTTTAAACATCAATGGACTAAACATACCAACAATTAAAACAAAGAGTTTGTCACAGTGGATCAAAAAACAAGACTCAGCTATATGCTTTCCATGAAAAATCAGCTATAAAATATAAAGACATATAGATTAAAAGGAAGGGAATGGAGAAAGATACATTATGCAAATATTAATCAAAAGAGTGGAAGGACCCATATTAATTTTAGATAGCAGACTTCAGGAAAAGGAAATCTATCAGGGACAAAAAAGTCATTAACATAATGACAAAGGGGTCAATTCTTCAAAAAGATATTATAACATTCCTTAACATATGTGCACCTAAAAACAGTGTCAAAACATATGAAGTAAAAACTGATATTACTGCAAGGAGAAATACATGATGATTCACTAACACAGTTGCATACTTAAGCACCCCTCTACCAGAAATGTACAGACTCAGCAGGCAGAAAATCAGTCAGAACATAGCTGAAATCAAAAGCACCATGAATCTACCAGACATAACTCAATCACAGACTACTTCATCCAATGACAGTAGAATACACATTCTTCTCAAGCTCACATTGAACATTCACTAAGATAGACCACATTCTAGACCATAAAACACACATTTAAAAGAACAAAAAAATCATGCAGTGTTTGTTCTCAGAACACACTGGAATTAAACTAGAAATCATTAACAGATAGCTAGATAATATCAAAGTATGTGGAGATTAAAAACAACACACTAGTAATTAACACTTGGATAAAAAAAGAAATCTCAAGAGAAATTTCAAAATATTTCAAACCAAATGAAAATAAAATATAATTTATCAAATTTTATGGGATGCACTTAAAACACTGCTTATAAATTTCTATCACTCAATTCAAATAATAGAAAAGAAGAAAACTCTAAAATCAATAATCTAAGTTTCCATCTTAGAAAATTAGAAAAAGAAGAGTAATTGCAATCTAAAGTACATAAAATAAAAATTAGAGGAGAAATCAATGAAATTGAAAATAGGAAATCAATCAAGAAGAGTTAACAAAAGATCAAGCCTTACTCAGGCAAACTGAGAAAAAAAGAGAGAAAACAAATTATCAATATCAGAAACAAAAAATCAAACATCATTACAGACCCCAAGGACATTTAAAGGTTAGTAAAAGAATACTATGAACAATGCTATGCCCACAAATTTGATAACCTAGATAAAATGGACTGATTCCTTGAAGGACACAATCTGCCAAAACTCACACATGAAGAATAGACAATCTGAATAGACATATATCTACTAAAGAAATTGAATTAATAATAATTAATAACCTTCCAAAACATAAAGCACCAAGTCCATATGGGTTTACATGTGAATTCTGTCAAACATTTAAGAACGATATTATACCAATCTGTACAATTTCTTCCAGAAGATAGAAGCAAAAGGAATACTTCCTGACTTATTCTGAGACCAGCATTAACACCTAAATTACCTAATGCCAGAATCAGATGAAGATATTATAAGGAAAAAGATTAATATCTCTCATGAACATAGATGCAAAAATCCTGAATATTACCAAATCAAATCCAACAACATATAATAAAAAGAATAATACACCATAACCAAATGAGATTTATACCAAGTATCTAAGACTGGTTCAACATTTAAAACTCAGAAGTTCCCGTCGTGGCTCAGCGGAGAGCAAACCCAGCTAGTAACCACAAGGACCTGGGTTCGATCCTCGGCCTCGTTCAGTGGGTTATGGATCTAGCACTGCCACGAGCTGTGGTGTAGACTGCAGACGCTGCTCAAGACCCCACATTGCTGGGGCTCTGGCATAGGCCAGAGGGTACAGCTCCAACTGGACTCCTAGCCTGGAAACCTCCATATGCTGTGGGTGCGGCGCCCCCCAAAAAAGAGAAAAAGACCAAAAAAAATTTTTTTAACTCAGTAATCCATCACATCAACAGACTAACAAAGAAAAATCACATGATCATATCAATAGATACAGAAAAGGCAGTTAACAAAAGGAGTTCCCATCATGATGCAGCAGAAACAAATCCAACTAGCAACAATGAGGTTGCAAGTTTGACCCCTGGCCTCGCTCAGTGGGTTAAGGATCCGGTGTTGCCATGCGCTGTAGTGTAGGTCACAGACGCGGCTCAGATCTAATGTTGCTGTGACTGTGGCATGGGCCGGCAGCTATAGCTTCAATTGGACCCCTAGCCTGGGAACCTCCATATGCTGCGAGTGCAGGCCTAAAAAAGCACAAAAAAAAAAAAAAAAAGCAAAATCCAATACTCATTCATGACAAAATCTCTTAATAAACTGGAAATAGAGAACTTCCTTAACTTGATAAAGAACATCTATACAAAACCTACAGGTAACATCATAATTAGTGGTGAGAAACTGGAAGCTTTCTTGCTAACATCAGGAACCAAAAGATGTCCCTTTTCACCATTCCTTTTCAACATCATAATGGAAGCTCTAGCTAATGCAATAAAACAAGAAAAGGAAATCAAAGGTATACAGATTGAGAAGGAAGAAATAAATGTCTCTGTTCATAGATGACATGACTGTCTATGTAGAAATTCTGAAAGAATCCACAAATCTGCAGACTGCTTTGGTTAGTAGGGATATTTTAACAATACCAATTCTTCAGGAGTTCCCACTGTGGCTCAGCGGAAATGAACCCAAGTAGTAACCATGAGGAAGCGGGTTCAATCCCTGGCCCCACGCAGTGAGTTAAAGATCTGGCATTGCAGCGACCTGTGGTGTAGTCTCAGATATGGCTCAGATCCGGCATTGCTATGGCTGCAGCCCTTAAAAAAAAAAAAAAGCTAGTTCTTCAAATCCATGAATATGGTATTATCTTTCCATTTATAGGTGTATTTTTCAATTCCTTTCATCAAGGTCTTATAGTTTTCAGGGCACAGGGCTTTCACCATCTTGGTTAAATTTATTTCCATGTATTTATTGTTTGTGATTCGACTGTAACTATGATTTCCTTAATTTTTCTTGCTGTCAGATCATTATTACCGCATAGAAATACTATAGGTTTCTGTACATTAATTTTTTATCCTACAAATTTACGGAATTCACTTATTCTAATATTTTTTTTGTTAGAGTTTTTAGGGTTTCCCATATTTGGTATCATGTTACCTGCAAACAGTTGTGTATATATATCTTTAAGTGGAGGATAATCCAATAACTTAGTTTTTAGGTTACTTATAATGAAAAAAGTAGAACGATCATGAGATAAAAGGTAGACTTTTCTGAATGTAACCTGTTTTATAGATTTAACTTTGAAACCAGAGTTCCCGTCATGGCGCAGCGGTTAAAGAATCTGACTAGGAACCATGAGGTTGCAGGTTCGACCTCTAGCCTTGCTCAGCGGGTTAAGGATCCAGCGTTGCTGTGAGCTGTGGTGTAGGCTGCAGACGCGGCTCTGATTCCGCGTTGCTGTGCCTGTGGCGTAGGCCGGCCGCTGAGGCTCCGATTCGACCCCTAGCCTGGGAACCTCTATATGCCGCAGATGCAGCCCTAAAAAGCAAAAAAAAAAAAAAAGAAAAAAACACTTTGAAACCATGAGGTACCTTGTTAGCACAGTAGGTGTCAGTTTCATAATTTTGAAACCATAAAAATGGTTGTTTTAAATAACCCTAAAGCTAAAATCAAAATGAAATAAATCAACCCAACTACGTACCAATTTTAGGTTTAACCACATAGACAACTGTTCAAGTGACCTAAAATACAATTTGAATATACATTCCTAACAGGTTTCAGATACTTCCCTCACAAGATATACCCTAAGAACTACAAAGACACACCTTACACTGTTCCTAGTAATCAGATTATTAGTAATACTATTGTTAACTGTCATACTGGAACTATTAAATGTAAGATAATACAAATGAATGTCAACAGGGACTAAAATTTTTAGCACAAGAAAAGAATGATACAACTATAAAATCAAAGACTTAAGTCTTACAATTCTGAAACTGAATTACTTGAACTCATGTTTGTTTTTAAGGAGAAGATACAGGTGTATTTCCTAGGTGAAATACAATGAAAAGCCTTAAAAACAACAACCAATCTACTGATTTCCAAGTGGTGGTCTTAAAACATCATCTCCCAGTAAAAGAACCAAGACAGTAGGGGAAAATGGCTGACTCCAAGCAAAGGGTATAAAATATACACAGTGAGCTGGGAACATCTTAACAGAGACAAAGAAACTATCAAGCACTGCTGAGGCTGTCTCAGTACAAGACAGGCTTCACCAAAATTAAAAGATATTTTGAAAGACACCACAAAGAAAATTAAAAGGCAAGTCACATACTGGGAAAACATATTTGCAATACATATATCTCACAAATGACTGGCAGTATTCAGTACATACAAGAACCACAAGTCTGTATATAAGATAGAGCCCAACTTATAAGCAAAAGACGTAAACAGACTATTCACAAAAAATATATAAAAGGCCAATAAACACATGAAAAGATGTGCAACATCACTAATCATCAAGAAATGCAAATTAAATCCAGCATATCCACTAGAACAATGCCAAGTGCTGGCAAGAATGTAGAGCAACTAAAACTCTCAAACACTGTAGGCTGAGATGTAAAATGGCATAACCACTTTGGAAAACTATTAAGCAGTTGATTTTAAAGTGAATAGTAAACATATATGACTCAGCAATTCCACTTCTAGGTATTTACCCATAGAAAACTTATGTCCCCACAAAGACCTGCATGGAAATGTTCATAGCAGCTTTACTCATGATAGCAAAGAAGCAGAAAACAACTCCAGTGTCCATCGACTGGAGAATGGATAAACAAATTTTGATATATCTACATAAAAGGACACTCACTAATCCACAATAAAAGGAACAAATTACTGACACATGGCTGCATTTCCAAAGCATTATGCTGAAAGAACTGAGACACAAGAATACATATTATCTGATTCCATTACAGTGACAGATCAGAGGTCGTCAGGAGCCTGGTTTGAGAGGGGACAGACTCTAAAATGACATGAAGATATGTTCTGGGTTGAAGAAATTGTTATGTATCTGGTTGTATTAGTGGTCATAGAAGCATGTACAGTTGTCAAGAATCAAATGGTACACTTAAAATGAATAATTTTATTGTTTGCAAATTATTCATAACGAAGTGAAATTTTAAAAAGACCTCAGCAGTGTTGCCGTGAGCTGTGGTGCTGGTTGCAGATGTAGCTCAGATCTGGAGTTGCTGTGGCTGGGGCGTAGGCCGGCAGCTGCAGCTCGATTAGACCCCTAGCCCGGGAATCTCCATATGCTGCAGGTGCACCCCCCCCAAAAAGGCAAAAAATAAAAAAAATAAATAAAAAGACCTCAAGATCTAATATAAAGACCTCCCACAAGTTAAGGAAGGGACATTTGAACAAAAATAGAAAAAAGAAAAGAACAAAAGAATAATAGTGGTAGTGGCGTAGAGGCATCAATGAGAACTCTTGTTTAGCTTAACATAGATACAAATGGTTACTAGTAATATTTATAGATATATGCATATATACCCCTTAGTATACATACATGTATTGCTTTGCTCTGACAGCTAAAAGGGCCTAAAAGAAACACCACCCCAGCAGGAACAAGCTCCTCACACTCACTCTTGCTCTCGCTCTCTCTAGTAGATATCAGAGAAAAAGCCCATGTTACCCACACAAAGATGCAAACCCACGTGGAGAGAAACAGGCCTCTAGCCAACTGCCAGCTTCAACAAGTAGACATATGAGTGAACAAATCTTCAAATGATTCCTGCCTCCAGCATTCCAGTAACTCAACTGAGATCCCAGACATAACTGAAGAAATAAACCGTATCTACTGCGCCCTTTCTGATTTCCTGACAGAATCCATGAACAAATAAATGGTTGTTTTATGCCAAAAGTGTGGCAACTGGGAGTTCCCGTCATGGCGCAGTGATTAAGGAATCCACTAGGAACCACGAGGTTGTGGGTTTGAACCCTGGCCTTGCTCAGTGGGTTAAGGATCCGGCATTGCCGTGAGCTGTGGTGTAGGTCACAGACACAGCTCAGATCCCATGTTGCTATGGCTGTGGTGTAGACCGGCGGCTACAGCTCTGATTCAACCCCTAGCCTGGGACCTCCACATGCCACAAATGCGGCCCTAGAAAAGGCAAAAAGACAAAAAAAAAAAATCATCATCATTCCTGCACCACATATTACCAAATTTTACCAGGTGGTATATATTGTATCACCACTTACACTCTTACCCTTCGCCTCTAAACCTTTTCCTTTGACATAAACACACAACATTGTAAATCAACTATACTTTAATAAAAGACAAACAGATTTTAAAAAAGAGAGATAAACAACACAGCTATTCGACTTAATCCTACAGAGAGTCACTTCTTAAATTTTTAATTCAGTGACTTTCTACACGTCCTGTTTTACAGTTTCCAAATAATTTTCACATGTACATCCTCACTGTAGTTTGTGACATATTGATGCAGGTATCTTTAACTTAAAGATAAAAAGCAAGGCCAAGAGACAGGATAGTTAGTAAAGGTGTTAATAAGAGTCTGGGTCAGCTTCGTATAACAGATACAGCCCTATCTCCTCCCTTAGTCAATGTCGCTTTTTCCTCATCTAGCCAGAAATATTAAGATGAACAAGGTATAGGATTTTTTTTTTCGCGGGGGCGGGGGGTGTTGAAGGAATAAGAATAGAACTGTGTAGGGGACTATGAAGCAAAACTAATTAATTATAAGTACATTCTGGGAGGTACAGTTTCTTCCAGAGACAGGAAGCACCATGCTAGAAACTAGTTCTCAATTCAGAGTATCAGAGAGCCAAGCCTTAAGGGTAGGTAAAGATTTATTCTATGTAGTGTGCAAAGGCAAAATCGATGGTAGCCTAGAAAATATCTGAAAGAGGCGGGGAGTTGGATAATCGACTTGAGATTAAGCTGAAGACAGATCTGAAAAAGTAATCTACATAGTAGTCCTCTTAAACAGATTCAGAATGAAGGTAAGGATAAATACCACATCTAAACAGATTCTCTGAAGGTAACTCATTATATTGAGGTGGGGTAGGAAATAGGAGCAAATGATAAAAATGACCCTTTGAAAAAATACTGGACGAGGAAAAGGGAATGTCACTCTGAAGTCTCAAAGAAAAACTTCTGCAAATGACTTATTATTGGAACCAGAAAAGGTCACTGAAATTATTTAGAAAAAAAAAATTGGAATACATTACACAGATCAGTTGAAACATTATTGCTTTTGTTTTAATTTCATATATGAGAGTAAAGACTAATAAAAAAGATTTAAGACTTTAAAAATAAAGATCATGAAAAATACTGGAGTAGTTCCCGTTGTGGCTCAGTGGTAACGAACCTGACTAGTATCCACGAGGTTGCAGGTTCAATCCCTGGCCTCAATTAGTGGGTTAAAGATCTGGCATTGCAGTGAGCTGTGTTGTAGGTCTCCGATTCGACCCCTAACCTGGGAACTTCCCTATGCCGCACCTATGGCCCTTCAAAAAAAAAAAAATACTGGCGATGGACGGTGGTAAAGATTATGTAACAATGTGAATGCACTTAATGCCACTGAACTGTACACTTAAAATATTTAAAATAGTAAATTTACAGTATATTTTATAATTTATAAAACCTTAAGATCAATACAGATAAACAGACCACTGCCCACCTGTTTCGAGATAAGATTTTAGGTGAGCAAAGGATGCTCACAGAGCATCTCCAAATCCTAAACTAGATATCCTCCCACAAATGATGAGTTATTTAATCTTTTCTTTTTTTTTTTTTTTTTTTTTTTTTTGCTTTTTAGGGCCGCACCTGTGGCATACAGAGTTGCAGCCGTTGGCCTATGCTACAGTCATAGCAATGCAGGATCCAAGCCACATCTATGACCTACACCACAGCTCATGGCAACGCCAGATCCTTAACCCACTGAGGGAGGCCAGGGGTCAAATCCACAACCTCACGGTTACTAGTCGGAATCATTTCCACTGTGCCACAACGGGAACTCCTATTTAATCCTTTCTTGAATGAATCAAGCCTGTTTCTTAAGACAGGTTGGCCCATGCATGGCCTGGTCACCAACAAATGCTTGCATATTCCTGTTATCTGATCTATTCAGAGTTCTAATTTGGCTTTCAAAGTTACTGCTTTGTGCTCCAATTACATAAAATAACAATGTGTTATAAAAGAAGAAAACACAATTCAATAATTGTATTTGAAAAGTTCTATATAGACTGGTTAAAGTATCTAGTACATAAAAATACACATATTATTTCATAAATGTTTTAAAATAGCATATTAGCATCTATGCAAATACAGAAAACAGTGCCCGAAATGAGTTGTCCATAATGCTATATGCCTGGTGTACAAAGGGGTCACAAAGCAGTTCTCTCCTTTCCATCTCAGGTAATGGCATGGAAACCTTGTAGTTAGGCTTAACACCTCCCTTCCACCCATTGTTTTGGTCATCAAATCCTACTGACTCTACTTCAAAGAAACCTCTCACCGTGTTAAATTCGGTTATATTATGTTAACTTTGGTTAGATCACCTAGACCTGCCCATATATCCAAAATACTGTCAATGCAACACATGATCAACATAAAAAAAAACTATTAACAAGGCGTTCCCTTGTGTTGCAGCAGGCTAAGGATCTGGTACTGTCACTGCAGCAGCTCAGATCAGGTTCAATCCCTGGACCTGGAACTTCCACAGGCCACAGGCACAGCCACCCCCCTACCAAATAAATAAACAAACTATTAATAAGATACTTGCCTTTATTTTATACTAAGTGTTTGAAATTCAGTGTGTGCTTCACACTTATAGTACATCTCAATTCAGACTAGCTACACTTCAAGTGTTCAACAGCCCCACTGGACAGTGCAGACCTGAGACTATTAGGAGTTCTCAACACACTGGCCGCACACCGGAACGGCTGTTCATTTATTCAGTAACTGAACTTAATAGTTCCAGGGTCTGGAGGTGAACTGGTAAACGAAGTAGATCTCTTCAGCCTCCAACTCATATACACTTGCTATTAATTCTTTCCCACTAGGTATACCTCTTCACGGGTTCTCAAA
The DNA here is from genome assembly GCA_004024745.2 of Catagonus wagneri. Lineage (NCBI taxonomy): Eukaryota > Metazoa > Chordata > Mammalia > Artiodactyla > Tayassuidae > Catagonus > Catagonus wagneri. Next base: position 24,805,084 of record PVHT020004944.1, read on the forward strand.
CACATCAGAACACATCAGTCCTTTAAAACTCATTGTTACTATGTTGGTTTTCTTCCTCCTCTTAGACTTTTATCCCTCCCCTCCTTCAACCCATCTACCCTTCAACACCCAATCCAAATGTCATTTCCTACTGTGAAGTATTTCCTGCTTCCCCAGGCAGTTATTTATTGCCTCCACTGTGTGCTTTACTCATCCCTCTGATATACTATCACAGTCTATAGAATTTTAGTTTATCTATTTATGAATTTGTCAACCTAACTTTGGAGGTGAGGTCAGTGGAAGAGCAGTGGTGGAATTACAGTTAATTGGTGGAAAATCACATACGTCCTACCTTAGCTTTGCTGTATGTTATCTATGCTATAGTTGCCCCTACCTAAACTAAATCAAATTTTCCCATAGAAATTCATTATGTGAAGATCAAGAGTGACGCGTGACACAGTAGGGAATGATCGGAAATGATCAGCACATGTTTTCGTACCAGATCTATCACTCAAAATAATTAATACCTGGTATCCTAGTTTACTAGTCGTTTTCTCTAAGTTTGGATGGTGAATTCCCTAAAACCTGACCACACTTAAATCTCAAGACTCTATCCCACTTTGGTGCAAGAAGCTCAGTGCCTTTGAGGACTTTCTCATCTAGGGAAAGCAAGAACTAGGCTGTGAATGTCTAAAAATATACCAATTTTGTTGTCCACTAAAATGACAGGCTGAACATAACCTTTATGATCAACAACCAATTTTACCTAGATACCTGTTAAAAACCTAAATCGCCCAATGCTCATGCACATCTCCTCCTAAGAGCCTAAACCCAATTTATATTAGAGAAAAAACGGGTAAGAGCTATTCTAATACCAGTACATATCATTTATTAAGCTGTCATCATGGAATACTCCGTTATGTTACTTGTCTTACATATACTTTCTTCACAGTAACACAATAATATAGCTATCACCTTCACTGTTACAGATAAGGAAAGTGACAGTAGAGTTAAATAACAATTCCTAAAGTACTGTGTTTAGAGTATGAATTCCAGATGTCTGCCCTTTACATTAACTACAATCAATCTAGTGGTACGCTGGAGCCAGTAACTCATAAGAGCCACTGTTAAATTTTTTGGAACTATACAAGCTATAATTAAAAATTAAATTATATAAACTAACAAATAATATTAAAAACCAAGGTGATAATTATTCAAAACTCACTTCCTAAATATTTCAGTACATTCTGCTCTTGCGGTTAATTACAATTTGTGTGTGTGTGTGTGTGTGTCTGTGTGTGTGTATTTCCACACTTCCCAACTGTATATTCAGTGATACCATTTTAGTAGCTTGAAACAGACCATGATGGGAGCATTTACACCAAAGAAACTGGTAAATCCTACAAAGTATGGCTTTCTTTTTTTCTGGTTGGTTGTTAAACATTTACTAGTCAACTAAATATTCATTATTCTGAAATAAAAGACTACTTCATAATACAATACACATGTTCAGCCCCTAAGCAGAAATTCTAATTCAGCAGATCAAGGATAGAGTACCTGTGTGTGTATTCTGCAAAAGACCATCTCTCTTCCAAAGGAATTCTGATACATACCACCAGCTGAGAACTACCATTTGAGACTTAAAAGTTTTATGTCTCAAACATTAGAAAGCTATATACCTAAAACTACATTACTTTTAAGTCCTCAAAAATAAGTTTTTACAAACTATATAAGACACAGTTTTTCAAGGATCAAAACAGTCATAAGAAAGCTTCTATATAGCTTAAATTATCAAAGAGGTTGCTGCTTGCATAATTCAATAATTTTCATTAAACGGCTGTAATGAAACAACTAGATATCCACATGTAATAAAATGAGGTTGGACCCTTACCTCACACCATAAGTAAAAATTAACTCAAAATGGATCAAAGGTTTAAATGCAAGAACTAAAGCACCAAGATTTTTTGAAGAAAACACAGACATTAATCTTTGTGACCTTGAATTAGACTACAGTTTCTTAAATATGACACCAAAAGCACAGTAACAAAAACACAGGTAACGGATTTCATCAAATTAAAATCATTCGTGTTTTAGGAGTTCCCGTTGTGGCTCAGGGGTTAACGAACCCAACTAGGATTCAAGAGGATGTAGGTTCGATCCCTGGCCTCACTCAGTGGGCCAAGGATCTGGTGTGCCATTAGCTGTGGTGTAGGTCGCAGACATGGCTCGGACCTGGCGTTGTTGTGGCTGTGGCTGGCAGCTGTTGTTCCAATTAGACCCCTAGGGAACTTCCATATGCCACAGGTACGGGCCTAAAAGAAAGCAAAAAAATAAATAATTAAATAATTAAATAAATAAAACAAAAACATTTGTATTTTAAAGGACACTATCAAGAACATGAAAAGACAACCCATAGAATGGGAAAAAAATTTGCAAATCATATATATATATATATATATATATATATATATATATATATATAGGACTTGTGTCCAAAATACAAAAAAAATTCTTACAAATCAACAATAAAAAGACAATCCAATTTACATACTGGCAAAGAATCAGAATAAACATTTCTGCAAAGAATATATACAAATGGCCAAATCACACACAAGATATTCAACATCACCAGCAATCAGGGAAATCTTTGTGACACCAAAAGATTCAAGTCAAAACTACAATGATATTACCAATAGGATGGCTATAATCAAAAAGATAGATAATAACAAATGTTAGCAAGAATGTGGACTATTGGAAATCTCACACACTGCTGTAAAGAATTCAAAATGATGCAGCTACTTTGGAAAACATCCTAGCAGTTCCTCAAAATGTTAGGCATAGCCACCATATGACTCAGCAATCCCACTCCCAGATAGAAGAGAAATGAAAACATATGGCCACACAAAAACTTGCATACGAGTGTTCACAGCAGCACCATTTCATAAGAGCTAAAAAGTGGAGACAACCCAAACATTCATCAACTGATAAATGGATAAAAAGAATGTGATATATCAATACAATGGAATACTATTTGGCAAAAACAAGAAATTGAATACTGATCCATCCTATAATCTTTCATGAACCTTGAAAACACTGCCAAGTGAAAGAAGCTAGTCAAAAACAAAAGAAAAGTAAAAAAAACCCCACATATTATATGACTCCATTTATATGAAATATCCAGAATAGGCGAACCTACAGTGACAGTAAGTGAATAATGGCTGCCCTGGGCTGGTGGTCAATTGATGGGCTAGAAAAACGACCACCAAAGGGTAAGAGTTTTCTTTCTAGGGTCATGAAATTGTTCTAAAATTGACTGTGGAGATAAATGCATGACTCTGTGAATATAGGAAAAAGGACCCAAGCGTACACTTTAAATAGGTGAACTCTACTGCAATAAATCTGCTGCAAATGCACATGCAAGAGCACGATAAATTTCTTAAAAAAAAAAAACGAGAGCTCTGGGAAATTTCCACTCCTGACAAACATCTACGTTTTCTTTTAATTAACAAACTATACCATAAAGTGTGCTTCTCTTTGGGCATGAGTGCCAGGAAAGTCACTAAATTTGGTGATCACGTGCTTTCTAGTTCAGTTTCTGTCACCATCATGCCCTGCCTTCATTGTTTTAATTAAAAGTGTTCTACTGCAAGCCACGTCAGCCTTTCTTGGAAGCAAGCAGGATATGGTGGCTGGCTGAACTCTGCAATTTTAAGAATACATTTAGGTAGTTGTGATGTCCACAAAGGTACAGAAGCCCTAGGAAGTTCAGCCTGAGCTCTGCCAACCAGTTCCCTTCATCTTAACCACCACCAAGAACTAAAACAGTAAGAATTATGAGTTTTCCCACAGGACTTCTTTCCTCTAAATTACACTATCCATATAGAACATTGTAACGCAGTATTTCACATTTACCATATACTTAGCAAACAAGAAACAAGACATTTAAAATGTAATATAAATAATAAATCACTGGAAATTTAACTTTGTTTTGGGAAATGAATTCCTACCCTAACAGGTGAGGATGACTCCTCTGCATTTCGTTTTTGGGACTCAGTATCCACATCTTGGCGCTTGTTCTTCATTCTTTCTCTAAGATCCCCTGTAGGTCTTTCTGGTGACCTTTGAACCAAAAAAAACCAAAAACAACAAAAATCTATATTTATATAACATTTTTTAAGAATATATGTACAGAAGTAACCTCACAAATCTCAATATAATTTTTCTATTGTTCATGACTCCTAAAGTTCAGAAAATAATAAGTATTAATAATTATTTAGCTTAAATATTAATATGTAAGAATATGAGCGCTACTTACAAGTTTTCTCCCAATACCAATCAAAATGTATACATTAAAATTCCCTGGGGTGGCAGGTAATCATGATACTAATAAAAAACTCTATGTGAGCTGAGAGAAAGGAATTTATATTAACGGCTTGGTTTGTTTCCCTATTAATCACATAAATACCAAAAAAATCAGAAGGTAAAGTTTTAAACCACAACTCTGCAAAATGAATCTAGCAACAACTGTATTATCATCTACACATGCATGTGGCTGAATGCAACAATATATTTTATGCCTCTCAAGAACCAAAGCAAATACAGGAGTTTTTATGTTATTCTTAAAACTGCTTAAATTTGAAATTATTGCAGAATAGAAAGCAGTAAAGAATTCAAAGCAAGATTTTCAATGGATTTTACACTCTGCTGTGGACTGTTTTTAATTAAGGAAAAATATACATTTGATAAATGGCTGTTCAATTATTTTCACACCACCACTAGAGAGAAAAACAAAGCAGAGACAGAAAGCACACTGCCATTAAAGAATATTCCTAGAGCACCCTTAAAAGAGGGCAACAGATGTTAGGGGATGATATGTCCCTCTTTAGCCACCAAAAAATACTGTGTATAATATTTCTTTAAAAGCTATAAACAAACTACGTAGATATTCACATCTATTTCAAGTAACAGTTGATCAATTAAATCAATTCCTTTAATTTATCACACAGTGAAAAAAAATAATTTTGGCCAATTCACTTTAAACGATCTCATTAACATTTGTATGCACATTTTATAAATCTTTTAAAAATGTTTTAACAGTTAAAGCTGAACTTGCAAATGGAACTTATTAAGAATCAGTACTTAAATGCTTTAAATTACAATTATGATGCCCATGTAAATTTTGTGTGCCCTAGTTTCCTTTATATAAGACAGTTTACCACAAACTTGTTTCTAACCTAAACAGTACCTGACAGAGTGCTCTAAGCACAGTAAATGCTCAATGACATAAATGACTTGTGACTAAACATTTCAGAAATACATTGCTTTTCTTTCCATCTTTGAATCACATTATGAACTATATTTTTCTTCCTTATTAAAAAAAGGGGAAATATACAAAGGAAGTTATGGGGGGGATGCACAAAATAGCAAAATATACCCAAAAATTCTTTATTCTAAATCTAGTAATGACACTATTTTTTTTTCTATTTCAGACAAATTTCTCTGCCAAATTTTACAACCATCTCTTGCATAAAAGTTTTGAGTCAGTAAATAATGAATTTCAAAGATGAAGTAAAGCATGTATCAAAAGTAAAGCATGTAACAATATAAGTAAAACATTAAAATTATTGAAATAGTTTCCCCAAGTATATGCTTACACATATATTAAACTTATAAACAATTTTCCCACATTGACAGAAGGGACAGATGACAATCTAAATACAAATAAAACAGAATATTCACCAACACAAATAAACTAAAGTGTACAACATTTTAAGTGAAGGAAAGTCGGCTAATGTTTACGGTTTGAATTTTAAATTCTATTAAACTTCAAAATCTACACACATACACAAAAATTGACCCAAAAAAAAAAAAACCTCCAAATGTTAAAGTCCAGTTTTTTTACTGTTGCTGAGGCCAAAGCAATCAGCACACTCAATTTTAGAACTGGGTAAATTAGCTGTTTACCAATCAAATTTAAATCGTTTTTGTGACAATCTTTTTTCTTTTTTTTTGTCTTTTTGCGTATCTAGGACCGCACCCGCGGCATATGGAGGTTCCCAGGCTAGGGGTCTAACAGGAGCTGTAGCTGCCGGCCTTCGCCACAGCCACAGCAATGCGGGATCCGAGCTGCGTCTGCGACCTACACCACAGCTCACGGCAACGCCAGATCCTTAACCCACTGAGCAAAGCCAGGGATCGAACCCGCAACCTCATGGTTCTTAGTCAGATTCGTTAACCACTGAGCCACGAGGGGAACTCTTGTGACAATCTTTATGTACGTTAACCGCTTTAAATATCATAGCAAAACTCATCATGAAGGAACCAAAAGTAAAAGGTTTTTATTAGGAAAGTCTAATTTGCCCTTGTCTTTATTAAAGGCCACATGATGTTTTAAATAGGTAGTACATTTATCCACATATAAATACATACTTTCATTTACATCAATATATTGTGATGAGAGATTTGGCAAATGGATTTTAACTTACAGGGCTTGCATTACATTATCTTTTGTCAGTAAGATTTGAATTTAGAACATCTTAAAAAGTTGTAATTACAAAATTCTATTTTAAGTGTTACTATTTTAAGAGATGAAAGTAGTTTCCCCTCACTAAAAACAAATGCACGAAATTATGTCATCTTAAGCAGCACTTTAACACACAGTTGAGGAGCAGGGCATGAAAGTAAGCCAGACACACAGACACACAGACACACAGACACACAGACACACACACACACACACACACACATTACAAAAACAATGTTTTGAGAAAATTAATTTTAAAGCGAACATTAATCTTGAAATTAACCACTAAAAAGATCTTGTTGATCTTTGACTATGGATAAGATTACCACCAAAGTAGAAAATGTAACCAAATAGATGGTAGTATTTCAAATGTTTATACTACATAAATTACAAAAGCCATCTTCTAATAGTAAATGAACAATTCAAAGTTCTCAATTTACCTTCTATAATTGCTGCTATAACCTTTACCACGGGGTGAAGGGCCATGTACGAATCTACATGTGTTTCCATAGAGGCAGTTGCCAGTCTTCAGCCAGTTACGGCACTGTGTCTAAGAGACAGATATTACTATGTAAATTTCAGATGTAGTCATATTTATTTCTGGAAAAAAAAGATGCTCGTGGGATAAAAATTAAAGTAAATGGCATCAAAATTCTAACCTGAGATATATCACTCCCCAAATAATAAAAACTCAGGATAAAAAAAAAACAACCCATAAACCCTACTGCCCGTCTCACTCTTTTTTATGAAGCACATTTTTAAAGTTAACAAACTAATATTCCTCCAATACAACAACCTATGCACTTTTGTGATACAAATAAGAATGTGAAGAAGAGGAATGCAAGAGCACCGTTGAGACTCTACCAGTGGCAACTCACCTCGGCCGCACTGCCAGTGCTGGGTCCAAGCCTCTCAAATACACTGGGTCTTCGGGATGTGCTATCAGAGATGGTCTTGGCATTTTCCACTGTGACCTTCCTTCTAATTTTTGACATTTTGTACTACTTTAACCAAAAAAGAGAGAGGCAAAACTGTAAAATTCTTCAGTTTTAAATAACTGAGCCTGTAACTTACAAGTAGATAAAATGGCAGATAACAGTGCACAATTACAGGGAATTTTCCTCAGAAGAAAAACAGACATAGGAGAGGACAAAAGTAAACAAAGGTAAACAGAAGCTATTTTTTAAGACAAACCTTATTAGTGAATTTACAACTACTTTGAAACCTTCTGACTAGGATTTTACCTCTTCTGCAGAGTAAATGAGTAAGATTCTACTCACACAGTTAAGTTTTCACAATATATTCAATTTCAGAGGACACACATGCTAAGTTTCTAAATTTCTAAGTTCCTCACAAAAGTTGTTTCAAAATTTACAATTGTCTTTTAAAGAAAAGTTGTGCTATCATTCTCCATCAACTGGTTAACTGGAAAAATAAATCTATGGCAAAAATAAAACCAGGTAAGAATTTTAATGATAGCAAAAATGAGGTTTTATACAGTTTAAGTGATAACATCGGCTATGTTCCAAAAATCAGCTTGGGAGAAAAATACTATTCAAATATTTTCTTTGTCTTAGAGAAGCCAAAGAAGAACAGTCTAATCAAGGATATTTCTTTTTCAATAATACAAAAAAAACCCCTCAATATTGATAAAAACGACTTTCAAAACAGGACAAGCTGAAGAACTAGAAAAAGTGAAAATGTTTCGATAACCTACCATGTCAATGCATTGGCATAAAAGTTAAAGGTGCTAAAAGAAATAAATGGGTTATTTTATCAGTTTTAATTATGGGAAAACAAAGACATTCTCAAAACAGTTTACAAAAGTAAGTAAAACACTAAAAACTAAAATATACAATAATCCCAGGTTGATTCAATTAGAAATGAAAATATCAGATAACAGCACTATGATATATATTTGAAAACAACGTTAAATTCTAGACCTAGAATAATCTAGAGAGTATACTACTGTGGGAAGTGGGTAAGAACTGGCTAAGATGAAAGAAAAAGGAACTAAACCATATCACACTTTATACACTAAAAATGAATTGAAATTTCGTTAGTAATCAAAAGTTATGAGAATAAATGATGTCAGCTAAAGCGGTAAAAGCTCTATTTGGTAAAGAACTAGTCTCTATAAAGTTTACAAGTGCTCTTTAATGTGGGTTCAAAGTAAAGTCATATCACTTGAAAGGAAAACAAATCATGGTAGCACAGAATCAAAACTTTAAAAAAAACTATAAACAATGTTTGGTTCAGTCAGATATTCCTTTCCAGGTCACATTTTTAAAAGGTCCAAAGAATAAGGACAACATTTGACAAAGGAACAAAGATAACTACAAGGAAAATATATGATACAATATGGCAGCTTCATATTGGAAAAATATATATTCTAATCATTTAATATACAATGTAATCATTAATTACAATTACAATCAATTTTTAGTGATTCAAAAAAGTTGGAAAGTAACTTTAAATTACAATTTTTTAATTACATAAGTGTCATAAGTGAACAAGAAATTGTACAATATAAAATCACCTATCAAATATTCTCCAAGTAAGGGTTTACCCTCCACACTAAGTTAGTATCAAAGGATAATCTTTGATTTAACTTTTCTTAGGCTCATTCTCAGCCCAAATGTGAATTTATAAAGGAAAAGTTGATAAATTTCTTATGTACATTTGATTTACTGAACATAAATAACTAGAAGCCAAGAGAGTGATAGGTGGTGCTGAGGAAGATCTCCTAGAAAATGCAGAGCTTTGGTTAACTGAAAAAGCCACTTTTTTATAATTTATAACTAAGATTTGATAAGAAGTAAATACATAACAAACTATGTGGAAATAGAATAAAAATGATTTTCAAGTTTCCTTATATTTTAGTATGAATATTAATACACTGAAATCCTCATTCACTAATTTGATTCTAAAAATACTTGTAACAAACTTAAAAATGAATAGGTTCTAAAAGTTCCTTATTAGCTATCAGCTATCTACACCATCCCACCACATCACCTCAAGATGACTAAACCTTACATTTTTCCTTCCACTATCAAAGGAAATGGTTAGGTCTGCCTGCAAAATCCCTATCTCCAACAGGCCCCTAAGTGCAACACATCCTCCTCCAAAAAAAATCGACAGTAGTGTTTTTCACAATTGGGGCAACAAGCTAATTTTTCTACTGATCAAAACACTGGTCATCTATTATCTCCTTTCTTGTTTTACTGAGGGTTCCAGGTACCATTAACTCCACCGTTTTTCTTCCCCAACTACTGCTGCTTGAATCAGCGCTCTCTCTTTTGACCTACAGCCAGAAAGCATGGTCTCACAGATTCTCTCCCATCCTAGATCCCTAACATAAGCTTTGAAGACTTCAGAGGGTTTGGACTGAAGACTAATGATCTAATCTTACCCCCTCGTTGTATTTTTGCCACTAAAAAAGTTCCTTCCCACTGAGACAAAGTTGCTTTTACAGCTGATGTTAAGAATTACTCAAGATTCACACATAGTAATTACCCAAAGAATTTTACTTCTGCTACTGTTGAGTCTTCCAACTTAGGGAAAAACACCAAAGAGATAAAGATGTATTTTCCTCTTTTTTTCAGAGTCCAATAGTGTCAGACCCTGGCCTAAAATGGCACTGAGTTTGAGTACCAGGTCTGGGTTACAGAGAGGTCCTAGACAAGGGGGAAAAAAAAGGAGAGAAAAAACAATAAACAAAAAACGAAACCAACAAACAAAAAAACACCTGATGGAAAAAGGGGAGCAGTAGAAATTGAAGTTTACTAATTGATAAAGGAAGTCTTCCGGTCATCTATCTAGAAACTTCTATTAGTAGGCAAAAATAACAAATTACCTAAGTATTATTATGAAACATTCATGATTTTTACACAGATAAAATGCTTTATGCTTGCAAAGAATACTAAATATAACATTTTAAATCCTATTTGTCTAAATATATGCACATTATCTATAATACACCAGAAAAGCATTTGCTCATAGATATTAATTAATTAAGAATGATGTTACCATTTACTGTGACAATTAGAATTTTCAATCTAAAAATTTGGACCCAAAGAGAAAGGTAAACCACAACAGAATAAAATGTAGATTTGACAGAAGGGGGAAATATTTTTTTCAATTAATATCTGAACAGGCTTCAATAAGAAATAAATGCTTCAAAGTGTATAAGAAAAATTAGAAACAAGATAAAAATATGAAAGTCTTCTTTATCTCAGAGACTTCAAAAGTTTCCCCTCCAGTTTTCAATTTATTCTTTAGTTTTAAGTTGCCATTACACTTTCACTTATGCCATCCTGTCTTTCCCAAATACCAGCACTATCAAAGCCAGAGTGACACTGGGGAAGTCTACTGAGTTATTCTATTTCTCCTCCCCATTTACCAAGAAATAATTACCAGAAGTTTTAATACCTTCTCAACTGAAAAAGAAAATGAAAAACAGGGGACAAAGTTTGAATTTATTAAGATGAAACAAAAAGTCTTAATAAATGGGAAATGCCCTCCTTCCCCTGGAAACTTACAAATATCACAAAGTACTCATAGCTTCATACTACAAATATGACTGAGAAAGGAGATACAGGAGCCTCTTTTTGAGTAATTATTTCTGACACTTAATTACTAAAATCTTGTCAGTAAAGCGTTCGTTCTAGTATTCTCATCTCAATCCACAATAACATCTTTTTGAGATATCATCTTCCAGTAGCATAAATGAAAGCATAAACCATTTTAACCTGGATAAGTTGCACCACAATATTAGGAAACTGTCAAATAATTAGGCAATTAAGGTTACATAATTACTGGTACTAATTGGTAGGATAATAAATCCCTATCCAATGACATGCTAAAATTAAAAGTGTTATATTAAAAATAAGATCTCTTCATATTTCTATTTAGTGGTTTCGAAAGAAAAATGTTTACTTGATGCATAATCTGAGAATTTTTTTAACATAATTTCTTTTAAGAAAAAAAAGACCCTTCTTAAACAATCTTGCAGATTGCTCGTATGTAGATAGACTAAAACAATTTCAAACTGAATTCCAAACAAAACTGCCATAACTAAACTGACTACACAGGTGTGGGTAAGGCAATACTGTAGCACTGTATAGAAATTATATCTTGTTAAAAAGTATGCAGGAAGAATATCCCATGCTGGCAACTACTATAAAGTGAAGTAAACATAATTGCAAAATACAAAACTATTGAAAAAGAAATAAAAGACACTTTATATACCAACACCAGCTAACATCTCAACTGCTACTAACTATCTGCTGAAATAGCTCCAACTCAACTCTTTACTAAAAGGAGAGAGGGCTGGGGGAGGTAGGAAAGACTAACATTCACTGAAAACCAATTCTAAAAATAAATGTTAAAACAATTGCTTTCTATACGTAAACGCCAATGTATATGACAATACAAATTAACACTAATTTATTAAATTTTTATAACTTGTACAGAAATTAAAATAGGATCCAACTTCTGGGTTTTAGTTTTAATTTATAAATATGAAAACTACATTTGCATATCTTAAAATATGCATTCAATGTTCACTTGCAATCACCAAGTTAGGAAGCAAGGAAGGGGCATGTATTTGATAAAACTAGATCCTCCCACATCCCCACAATAAAAGTCTTAGTTTCACCATACAACTATTTTCACAAACACAAATTGCTACAAACCTACATTTACATTCATGGTCTCTTTTTGAAATTGTCCTATTATGGTCTAAGTATTTCATTAAATTGGAAATTATTCGAAAACCTAGAGCTATATCTATAAAACTTAGGTGCTTAAACCAGTAATTTCATATACTGCAGAATTTAACTCCAAAAATCGGCACCACGCGTATGGATTGTATTGTTTAAGCGTTTGGATTTACTACTACAGTATTTTCCGGGAAACTTCGAAAATCTGAGGTGTGAAGGCTTTTCCAAACTTTTTAAACCGTTTCTTCAAAATAAAAAATATATATAAAAAAGTAAAGAGATTGCGTACGCCCATAATTTTCAAAGTAGTCCAAATTACCTAAAAATCTCCAAATACGACCGAATGGCTTGACACTACGCTCCACAAACAATATCCTACCGATATCATCATCAACTCTGAATAATTTTCCAGCCACATAAATGATTTTAACCTATTTAGAAAAAGCGCCAAATATCAGCTCTTCTTTCATTCCACATGCTCCAGTTTCTGACAGATTGTTGCCAAAAGTAACTACCTAGAAACTGTGACTATAAAGTAGCACTCAACTCCGAAGACCTAAATCGTGCTGTTATCACTGCCGGGAAATAAGCAGGACCAAATATAAGCAAAAGTAATACCTTTCCCTAATAGGTCTGGAATGCTAAAATGGGAGCTTCTAAATCTACGACCATATTCCGGGACCCTTCCATGGCATACAAATGCGCATACAGCGCACGAATTCCCAGGCTCATATCAAAAGGTAGTGACCCAGCAAAGCCTTCAGTCTGTATCCACTTGCTCCCTTAGGCATACTCGCCAGAATGAGAATTAGGGCGAGAAACCAGGCACAAGCACAGGGATCTACAGCAGAGTTAAAGGTGGGTTACTCAAGGAGAGCTCAAAATCCCGGCGTGACCCAAGCAGGGATGGAGGGCAAGCAGGGCCTCCCCACCCCGGCCCGCCCAACGCTTTTCCCCCGGAACCCACACCAATTCAGAGAATTCAAGCTTACCTCCTCCTCGAGCTCCTTTCGCAAGCGCGGTCCGGAGGCTGCACGGCAGCCACAGCTCCGAGGAGCTGGGGAGGAGACTCTCTGGCCCCGCGCCTGGCCCTGGGAAGACGACGACGAGGAGAAAGGTGCGCGCGCGGCTCCCGGGAACCGGTCCTCGGCTAGCGAGGGACTCCCAGGACGGCAGGGAGGCGGAACCCGCCTGCCGCCGCGCCAGGGTCAAGCAAGCCTGGGGCGGAGGAAAAAAGGAACGAAGGGAGACTGGAGAGTAAGAAAAGACAAGGAAAACACTATCAGGCCGCCAGGATTCTCGCCTCAAAATGACGCCGGAAGTCAATGGTTTACCCTGTTCCTCTATAGACCAAGGCAGCTTCCGGCCGCCAGATTAGGCGTCAGCGCGTAGGCACCGCCCCTTCGTGGACACGCCCCCCTGGCATAAGGTCTGCTCCCAGGCAGGCGGTCGAAATTAACAAATCTGTGCTTTACGCGGAACACCTGGAGAAGAAACTAGGCACGCGGGAGAGCCAAAGCTCCCAATTAAAAGTGAATTTAAGAGAAAAGGTTTTCTCTTTTTATTACATAAGTTTTTACAATAAACGTCGTTGTAAGTGTGCAAAATGCCACATTTGTTGTCGAAAGTGACTGCAGCCATTCATTTGCTCAACAACTTTTTTATTGACCCGCTGAACTTTTATTGACAAGCGGTTTTCTTCCTGTTTTTCACACTCTGCTCTCTCAGCCTTGGCCTGTTTCTGTGGAGCAACAGAATGGCACGGTTGTGTGTTTACGGTTGTGTTTTTAAAGACGCGTGCAGAAATCTTTAATGTACTTCTGACAAATTTTATTGTTTAGGATTCAGTGATCTGCATGAAACTAGTTATTAAGATTGCTTCAGATGGCCTGTCAAAGTCGCGAATCAAAGAAAAAATCAGTATCCAGCCTCTCACACATTAAAAAAAATTGTCTGACAATTTTAAGGTAGCATTTATTTTGTCCTTTGACAAAACTAAGGAATGGGAAAACTTTTTATCAAAACTACTGATAAAACTTAAAAAGAAACTGGTACAATGATTTGATCTTGCTGGAATCAGTAAATTTCACTCTGGGAACCGAGGTGGGGGGGAGGAGGAACAAGCGCATTAAACATTCCTGATGACATGCCAAGCTATTTTGGAGACAGCTGCAAAAGCTTCTCTACAAGTGGGTTGGATGTAGCGCTCTGGCAGCAAGAATCCATATCTGCCTGTATCTCGCAGTTCAATTGTAAACGAATATTTGATGCCCAAGTCATAGATCCAGTCATCTGAACCTCCAGGAGCTAGATCTGCCAAAAAAAAAAAGGAAAGAAAGAAATTACTTTTTGAAATAGTTGTTTCAAATTAACTAACTAGATTTTTTCTGCTAAAAATGAAAACAGCCTTGCTTGTTTCTAATTAGTAAATAATAGAAGTTTCTGGGAGAATACAGATATTGAAATAAAAGGATTAAGGAAGAAAATAAAAATTACCCATATAAGCCTACCAACGAGTGATAAACACCATTTATATTCTAGTCTAAAGTGCATACTTTAACATGTTTTCTACATAAAAAGATAGTTCTATACAAGCTGTTTAGTAACATTTTTAAACATAATCTATCCTAACCAGATTTATGTATTGAATTCAAACCTACCTTTTTTTTTTTCTTTTTACAGCTGCACCTGCTGCATATGGAAGCTCTCTGGCCAGGTGTCAAATGGGAGCTGCAGTTGCACTGCCATGGCAACACAGGATCTGAGGAACATCTGTGACCTACGCAGCTTGCAGGCAACACCAGATCCTTAACCCACTGAGTGAGGCCAGGAATCAAACCCACATCCTCACAGAGAAAATATCAGGTCCTTAACCAGCTGAGCCACAATGGGAATGCTATGCTTTATCATTTGTAATGATCTCATAGCATTGCACAATACAGCTGGATGTAATTAAGTTTAATAATTACTTAGAGGTTTAGTTTTTCTAATTAATGCAAAGAACTTTACAATGAACATCCTTGTTTATACATAATTTAGAATGTTCTTTCCTTGAAGATTTGATGGTCTAAGGGTATTACTTTTTACAATTGTGCTATGTTGCCAAATAGTTTTCAAAAGAACTGAACCAATTTATGCCTCCATTAGCAGAGTATGAATATACCCGCACCAGGAATTATGCATTTCTGGCAATATCAAATTATCTTACTTTATGTTTGATTATTAGTGGATTGACTATTTTGTTTGGTATATTTATTGTCCGTTTTTATATTTTTTATCCATTGTCTTGGCTAATTTTCTTCTCAATTTGTTTTATGGATTGTTTATAAAAGCAATATTAGTGTTATTAGCCCTGTGTGATATGTGGCAATTTTTTTTTTTTTTATGGCTGTACCTGCAGCATATGGAAATTCCCAAGTTAGGGATCAAATTGGAGCTGCAGCTGCTGGCATACACCACAGGCTCAGCAACACCAGATCCAAACCACAACTGCAAACAACCTATGCCAGAGCTTATGGCAACACCGGATTCTCAACCGGCTGAGTAATGCCAAAGATCAAACCAGAATCCTCATGGACACCATGTCGGGTTCTTAACCCACTAAGCTGCAACAGGAACTCCCTTTTTTTTTTTTCCTTATTTGGTAATTTAGCTTTCAATCTGGTTTATGGAGGGTTTTTAAAATATTTCCTGTATCCATAATCTATTTTGGAGAAAGACATGTGAGTGATTCAATTAAATTCTTTTCTATGTAACTTACCAGTTTTTCCAACGCTAGTAACTGAACAATCTTTCTTTTTTTGTTGTTTTGTTTTTCGGGGCCATACCTGTGGCACATGGAGGTTCCCAGGCTAGGGGTCAAATTGGAGCTTCAGCCGCTGGCCTACACCACAGCCACAGCAACGCGGGATCTGAGCTGCATCTGCGACCTACACCACAGATCATGGCAATGCCAGATCCTTAACCCACTGAGCAAGGCCAGGGACCAAACCCGCATCCTCATGGATACTTGTTGGGTTCATAACCTGCTGAGCCACGATGGGAACTTCTGACATTCTTAACTGTTTGAAATGCCTTCTTTATGGGATACTAGATCTTATATGCCTTACTGTCTTTCTGTACTTGCCATTACCTTCTACTGATCTGTCTCTTGTAGGCTCAGTTCCTTTACAATGAACATTCTTGTTTACACATAAATCCTTTGTGTCTTTAAAATTATTGCAATTAAACCTTTAAAAAAAAAAAACTATAACTACTAGAAGTTTGTAATGTGTGTGGGTTTTTTTGTTTTGTTTTTTGGGTTTTTTTTTGCCCTTTGTCATTTTATGGCAGCACCCACGGCATGTGGAGTTCCCAGGCTATAGGTCTAATCAGAGTTGTAGCCGCCGGCCTTCGCCACAGCCACAGCCACAGCAATGCGGGATCCGAGCCGCGTCTGCGACCTACACCACAGCTCACGGCAATGCCGGATTCTTAACCCACTGAGCGAGGCCAGGGATCAAACCTGCAACCTCATGGTTCCTAGTCGGATTCGTTAACTGCTAGGCCATGACGGGAACTCCAGTTTGCAATATGTTTTAATACTTGGTTGGAGCAAATTCTCTCTTATTAGTCTTATTTTTCAGAATTTTACCAGCTCTTCTACCAAATGTATTCTTTCTTATAAAGTATAAAGTCATTTAATTGTTCACTTGGGTTGCGTTAAATATACGAACTTTGGAATGACTGGCAGACTTTTTTGGTATTGCTTTCCCATTCAAAAACATAGTAGGTGTCTCCTTTTACTTGTCTTCTTTTAGGTACACCAGTGACAATTTATAGGTTTTTAGTAGAGATCATAGGGGTTTCTGTCTGTGCACACATATATACATTTAACAAAGAACTTATACACATATGTATGTATCAATCTGTACGTCTACGTGTGTAGACATGCATAGTAGGGGGCGCTACGATCTTTTTTCCATCCCACTTTCATCCTCATTATTTTTGATATATAAGGAAGTTAGAGATTTGTCTTACATTCAGTTTGTAGTAGGCTACCTAACTCAACTCTCTGATTGTTACTAATATTTTGGGTAACAAAATATTAGTTCTACTGTTTTCCAGGGAGACAGTCACACACTATGCGAAGCGATCATTCTTCCCCTTTTTAATGTCTATACTTGAATTAATGACAAAGGCGTTTAATGAAGCATTGTTTATACTGAAGTACTGAAAATTATCCATCAACAGAGGATTAGTTATTCATTCAGTGAATTTTTCTGATAGCTACTATTATTACAAGGCATTTATTCTTCCAGCTATTTTTCTATACTTACACCCACACCCCCCCACACACACACACACCATGAGATTTATACTTAATGAACGCAGGCATGGAGACAATGATTCTGTCAAAACAGGAAGCTGCGATATAATCTCCTCCAGCCCTGAGGCACTATGGTCATGCTTTGAGAACAACAGTGGAGAAGAGGATGGGAATCAAGAAAGCTCTGAATTGGAGTTCCCTTTGTGGCTCAGTGGTTAACGAATCTGACTAAGAACCATGAGGTTGCGGGTTTGCTCAGTGGGTCAAGGACCCGGCGTTGCCGTGAGCTGTGGTGTAGGTCGCAGACGCGGCTCGGATCCCGCGTTGCTGTGGCTGTGGTATAGGCCGGCGGCTACAGCTCCTGTTAGACCCCTAGCTTGGGAACCTCCATATGCCACGGGTGCGGCTCTACATCAAAGGCAAAAAGACAAAAGAAAAAAAAAAAAGAAGGCTCTGAATTTAGAAATGAAGTTGTGACCCGGAGCAAGAACCTGGGTCAGCAAAGGCAGCAACAGACAAGAGACGCCAAGAGAAAGAGACACCATGTGGAGCAATCAGGCCCCAGTTTGTCCCCAGATAATTTGGGGCCATTGAGAAGGAAGAGGAAGATTCTGGACTTATGACTAATAGAGCATCTGGGGCTCTAGTAATTTGCTGAAAATAATATGGATGTGATTTTTAATAACAATGTGTTTTTATCCCCCTATAGATCATACCTGTTAAAGGAAACTCTGGGACTTTGAGCATGTTATCTCAAAGCCTTTTCACAAGCCATGCCCCCCCCGGTTTTTCCTACACTTTTGTTTGGCAGAAATTTAGCAGGTTGGTCTCCCAGACAGGTCACCTACCAAGAAAAACCTTCCCAGGCCATTTGAGCGAAGTAGCCCCTCTTTCCGGCAGTCATTCTCAAACCCATAAACCTATTCTATTTTCCTCATTTTATCAATGGGATTATACCATATTTTACTATTTAATTGTTTACATCAGGGTTTGGCATACTTTTTCTGTAAAAGACCAGATGGTAAATATTTTAGGCTTAGAAGTTCCCGTCGTGGCTCAGCAGAAACGAATCTGACTAGAAACCTTGAGGTTGCGGGTACGATCCCTGACCTCACTCAGTGGGGGAAGGATCCAGCATTGCCGTGAGCTGTGGTGTAGGTCACAGATGCAGCTTGGATCCTGTATTGCTGTGGCTGTGGTGCAAGCTGGCAGCTACAGATCCGATTTGACCCCTAGCCTGGGAATCTCCATATGCCGCAAGTGCGGCACTAAAAAGCAAAAAAAAAAAAAAAAAAAAAAATTAGGCTTTGAAGGCCATGTAGTCTGTATCACAAACAACTCTACTGTCACAAGAGCTATCTAGACAATAGGCAAGTGAATGAGTGTGGCTGTGTTTCAATAAAACTTTATTTGCAGACATTGAAATTTGAATTATATATAATTTTCACGTGTCAAAAAACTATTTTTCTTTTGATTTTCTTCAACAATTTAAGAACTGGAAAAACCGTTCTTAGCTTATCAGGCTATACGAAAGCAAGCAGTGGGCTGGATTTGGTCTGTGGGTTACGGTTTGTTGACACCTAGTTAGATGTTTATTTTCTGTCCGTCTTCTCCCATCTCCCCCTCCAGTTTCAAAAAGAGCAAAATTATCTGTTATCCCATTACAGATACAAAGAAGTCCTTCCACGAATACCTTCCAGAAGAAATTAAATTAAAATATTTGTTGATATGTGTATGTATACCGATTTACTTTGTTGTATGCCTGAAATCAACATAACTTTGTGAGCCAACTATATTCCAATACGATTTAAAATAAAACACTTGTTAAGAGTTTGCCACATACATTGGTGTGATAGAAACAAAAGGCATTCAATCATAGTGTGCTATGAGCTATATACTCTTGGACAGAGGCTGTCACTAAAACACTATGAGATATAAATGGTATTCCTAGATTTGTATCAGATTCAACCTGCACAACTTACCACGGTGGCCCTGGGCATCTGAAACATTCTTTTGACCCTTTATGACCTTTTCTGCTTCCTTTGATACTAACTCTACAATCCTGACTCTATAGCAATGAGCACAATTTCTTAAGTATCATTCAGGTTTCTTTTTAGTATATTTCTGTATTAATATCATCTTGTTCAGGACTGTCATAGTTATGCTTCCATTTCCTTTTTTTTTTTCTTTTTAGGGCCACACCCATGGCACATGAAAGTTCCCAGGCTAGGGGTCGAATCGGAGCTACAGCTGCCGGCCTACACCACAGCCACAGCAACGCAGGATCCGAGCTGCATCTGCAACCTACAAAGCAGCTCATGGCAACACTGGATCTTTAACCCACTGAGCGGGGCTAGGGATCAAACCCGCATCTTCATGGACACTAGCTGGGTTTGTTACTGCTAAGCCACAGTTGGAACACCTATGCTTCCATTTCTAATGGTTATAAACCAATTGTTTTACACATGACCTTGTTTAAAGATTCCACTTAGAAAAATTAAATCCGCACAGATTTCTTTAGTACCTCACAGTTCTCCACGATCTGAAGAATAAATACTTACATAAACTCTCTGAACCACTGCCATGCGTGTATCTGACATTTTTACTAGCTTTCTCAATAGCATGGACGGCTTCACTGGCCAACAGAGACTGAAATCAATAGGATATGGAATATCAGTTAATGCGCAGCTTTAAAACAGGACAGGTAGAAGTTTCTTTAAAAAACCCTATCATATATTAATTGAATCAAACTGTATATAGGAAGAAATAGAGAGAAGAATGGTTGTTGCCAGGGGCTGGGGAATGGAGAGATGCTGGTCAAAGGATACAGACATCCAGTTATAAGATGAATAAGTTCTGAGCATCTAAAATACAGCTTGGTGCCTATAATTAACAATACTGTTTATACAATTGAAAGTTGCTAAGAGAGTAAATCTTAAGCATTCTTACCACAAAAGAGAAAACTAAATATGTGAGGTGATCGATGATGTATTAATTAACTTTATCATGGTAGTGGTTTTACAACCTGTGTGGGTATCGAATCATTACCTTGTACACCTTAAACTTACAAAATGTTATAAGTCAGTTATATCTCAATAAAGCCGGAAGGAGATGATATATATGAAAAATCTGGGAGTTCCCTTCGTGGCTTAGTGGTTAACGAATCCGACTAAGAACCATGAGGTTGCACGTTTGATCCCTGGCCTCGCTCAGTGGGTTAAGGATCCGGCGTTGCCGTGAGCTGTGGTGTAGGTTGCAGACACAGCTCAGATCCCGCATTGCTGTGGTGAAGGCCGGCGGCTACAGCTCCTGTTAGACCCCTAGCCTGGAAACCTCCATATGCTGCGGGTGCGGTCCTAAAAAAAAGACATAAAAAAAACAATTTTTTTTTGGCCATGCCTGCAGCATGTTGAAGTTCCAGGGTTCAAGCCCATGCCACAGCAGTGACAATCCGGAATCCTTAACCCACTGCCAATACAATTTCTTTTAAGTTTTTCTCTTTAGGGAAATCACAAGTGGCTTTAAACACAGATTTCCAATATATTGAAATTTTTATTTAAAGAAAAAGATTATTCTCCCATGTTTTATATATATACTATATATATGTATAGTATATATATAACAAATTTATACTGTAAAACAAAGTGTAACTGTATTTCAAAGGCAAACAACTTGGGTTTTCCCATCCCTGGACAAACCTATCTCCAAAATTTAAGCCCAGCTTCTCTCAACACTATACATACCTCAGGCATGTATGATTCCCTCTTCATCCTTCTCGCAAACTCTATTTCCTTTTTGTGTAAAATGTCTAATAAGTCCCAAACACTCAGCAGACAGAAAAGTTTATGTCCCTGGTGTGCGGCAGCACAGTAACCAAGTCCTCTGTTCCACTATATTTGTTTCTAGCTTACGCAGGTCTCTCCTGAAGTCGGCACTAGCAGCATGGTACTTGCTGGCCCTTTCTCGACCGACCCAAGGACTATCGCTTCCTATTACGGTGCACCATTTCTCTGCTCAAAACAAGATTTAATGGGAGTTCCCACCACGGCACAGTGGGCTAATAATCCAACCGCAGTGGCTCGGGGTAGTGGGTTAAAGGGTCCAGCGTAGCCGCACCTGCGGCGTAGGTCTTAGCTGTGGCTCAGAGTCAATCCCTAGCCCAGGAACATCCATATACCATGGATGAGGCCATTAAAAAAAGTTCTGGAGTTCCCATTGTGGCTCAGTAGGTTAAGAACCCAATAGAGTGTCGGCGAGGATGCAGGTTCTATCTCTGGCCTGGCTCAGTGGGTTATGGACCCGGCATTGCCACAACCTGCAGCATAGGCTGCAGAAGCAGCTTGGATCCCATGTTGGTGTGGCTCTGGCGTAGGTCTCAGCCACAGCTCTGATTCGACCTCTAGCCTGGGAACTTCCATATGCCACAGATGCAGCTCTAAAAAAAAAAAAAAGAAAGAAAAAAGAAAAGAAAACACCCAAAGCAAAACATCTGTTGTAGGTGGACGGAGCCAAAAAAAAAAGTTGATTACAGAAATCCCATCTTTCAATGTCTGGCTGAAACTGCACCTGTTCCTTGACTTTATCAGCACTTTATCATTCCTTTTCCTTTACAATATGTCACATCTTAATGGATTATAAGTCCTCAGGACAAGGACTTGATCTCCCCACTTCTCTGTTTCCTTCTGAATGAAACAGAAACACCTCTAGAGATTCCAGTCAGAAGGGAATTCTACCATCTGTGCCACTCATTTAATAGTTACTCTACCTTAGAGTACAGCTGTTTACTTTTTGTTTGCTTGTCAGTGTTTTGGGGTTTTTTTTTTTAGAGCTGCATCTGTGGCATATGGAAGCTCCTGAACCAGGGGTCAAATTGGAGCCGAATCTGCAAACCACACCACAGCTCACTGCAATGCCGATACTTAACCCACTAAGCAAAGCCAGAGATTGAACCCACGCCCTCATGGTCACCGGTCGGATTTGTTACTGCTGAAGCGCAATGGCAACCCCACAGCTCTTTGTAATATTTGCTAAAGGCTGAGCTCCCTAACCATATCATATTCTCCTAAAGGGCGGGTTCCTACCTAATGCTTCCTTCAGTGTTCATCAAATACAGTGTTTTATACATAATATGTCTCAGCCAACATTTGTGATAATAGTAACCCGAAAATAAGGTAAAATCAGACAAATTCTAGTTCCAGATCATGATAGATATCCTGTCACTTTTTTCAAAGATAACACCAATAAAGGATTTTTCCTTAAAACTTTTCCCTTGAGAAGAGAAGGAATCACAAGTATCAAATATGTATCTGGGAGTTCCCTTCGAGGCTGTGGTCAACAAACCCGGCTGGAATCCAAGCGGATGTGGGTTCGATCCCTGGCCTCACTCGGTGGGTTAAGGATCCAGCATTGCCATGAGCTGTGGTGTAGGTCAAAGATGTGCCTCAGATCTGGCGTTGCCATGGCTGTGGTGTAGGCCGGCAGCTGCAGCTCCGATCTGACCCCAAGCCTGGGAGCTTCCATATGCCGCAGGTGCGGCCCTAAAAAGCAAAAATATACATATACATATACGCGTGTATCTGTTCTAAAGAGGTAATTTTCAGAAACTGCAAATAACTTTTTATTTGTCCTCAGGAATTGCTAATCCCTAATGTGGATAGAGCTTATTCAGTTAAGAGAATCAGAACGAAATAAGTCAGTAAGAAACAGACCACTACATAAAGATCAGGCCTTGGGGAAGAACTGGATTATTGCCATATACTACAGGTTTTTTGTCTGGAGGACATCCGGGATGACGGTTTGTCCAGGCCCAGCTACAAATCATCAAGAATGCCAGCATGCTCCGCCACCAACCCAAGCATAGAACATCTGGGACCAAAAAGTGGTGAGGGGGTAGCCGGCTGTGTGAGGCCCCTTTGAATTCACTGTTTCGTCCACCACCTTCCCAAAAAGAAGGGAGCATCTTGTCTCAGTGCTGAAACTGGAGTTACTTCTGTTTTCTTATTTGTCTGTTTGGCCATGTGCAAGGTAGAACTTCCCAGGCCAGGGGAATCGAACCTACATCACATCAGGGCCCCGAGGAGCAGCAGCAGTGACAATGCCAGATCCTTAACCCGCTACGTGACAGGAGAACTCTCGGGAGTTGCTTTTGATAGGACCAAAGCCCTGCAAGTTAAAGAGGTCAGTGCATAAACAATTCCCACTGCCAATGCGAGATCAGTAAGTGTCGTGCTGGGACGAGCTCTGCGGCAGGCAGCTGCAGAAAGAGAGTCACCGCAAACAGACCAGAGATTCTCATCCTTGCCCTTGTTCACACGGCTTCATGTGTAGATCAGGTCAAGGGGGAATGGCTCGCTCCTGACACTCAAGGAGCTTGTCTGACACTTTCCTAGAGAGCTCATCTGCTGGACTAAAGTTCATGTCCTCAAAAGGAGGCTCAATTCTTTATAACCCTCAGTGAGCCTGGACCAGGGTGACTCTTAGCAGAGTTTCATCAAGATACAAAGCATCTACCTCTTTGTCCTCTAGAGGAGAACATTTTCCCCCCCAGTTTTTGACTCTTTTTTTCTTTTTTTTTCTTTTTGTAGGGCCACACCAGCAGCAAATGGAGGTTCCCAGGCTAGGGGTCCAATTGGAGCTACAGCTGCTGGCCTTCGCCACAGCCACAGCAACGCAGGATCCGAGCTGCGTCTGCGACCTACACCACAGCTCATGGCAACGCCGGATCCTTAACCCGCTGAGCAAGGCCAGGGATCGAACCCTCAACCTCATGGTTCCTAGTCGGATTCGTTAACCACTGTGCCACGACGGGAACTCCCAGTTTTTGACTCTTGAACTAAGCATTATTTTATTTCTCAAACACTAATGAGAAAATTAATTAAGCAGCACTTACCAGTTCCTCGTGGTCTTTGCTTTTGCTTCGGATATAGGAATACGGAAATACTATCTTCTGGGAGTATGAGTGCATGCTGATGTAAGCTTTAATGTGGTCGATATTTCTTCTCAGGAAATCGGCCACTGCCTTCACTTCTGGTTCTGACTCTGGATAAGGTCCGCAGTAGATTTCTGAGCACGAGGAACTGGAGGCACCTTCCCCTGTAGTGAAAATGGATGGAGTGGAATTCTGAGGAGATACACACACTAGTGTCACTTGTTTTTTGGTCTGTTTGTTTCTTTTTAGGGCTGCACCGAGGCATATGGAAGTTCCCAGGCTAGGGGGTCAAATCCAAGCTACAGCTGCCGGCCTACACCAGCTCACGCAACACCAGGTCCTTAACCCACTGAGCAAGGCCAAGGATCGAACCCATGTCCTCATGGATGCTAGTCGGGTTCTTTACCACTGAGCCACGATGGGAACTTCCACACCCTACTGTAACTTGTGATCATCTCCCCCACAATGTATTGACAAGGTACCCATGGTGTCATGCTTTTAGATAAATGGATTTGCTTGAGCTCTGCTTAGAATATATTTCTGATGTCGACTAAATGTTTATTTTGAATTCAGATATTTATATGCCCTCAGCAAACAATCTAACAGTTGCTACCTGAGGGCAGCCATCTTGCAGCCTCAAGAAAGTGGCTAAGAGATGCCAGCCCTGCCTCCAAACTTTTCGGTATATGAGAAAAATAAACCCCATTTTCTTTCATCATAAGTTTGTTTTTTTCTGCTATATGTAGTTTTAAAATCCCTAATTAAGGAGTTCCCATCACGGTTCAGTAGTAGCAAACCCGACTACTATCCATGAGGTTTGGGTCCAATCCCTGGCCTTGCTCAGTGGGTTAAAGATTCGGTGTTGCCATGAGCTGTGGTGTAGGTTTCAGACGCGGCTCAGATCTAGTGCTGCTGTGGCTGTGGAGTAGGCTGGCAGCTGCAGCTCCAATTCAAACCTTAGCCTGGAAACTTCATATGCCATGGGTACGGCCCTAAAAATACAAAAAAAATTAAAATAACAAAATAAAAATCCCCAATTAATATAACCCATAAAATAAAAGTCTCATTCGGGAACTGCGAATAGCAAGTCTGCCCTCAGTGCTATTTCTAACTCGCTCAAGTCGTTTAGTAAATAAAATGGAATGGTGATACTTGGTGTCAGAATAGCACTTGTTCAATTTTTTTCTTTCTTTCTTTTTTGCTTTTTAGGGCTGCACCTGGAGGCATATGGAGGTTCCCAGGCTAGGGGTCAAATCGGAGCTGCAGCTGCCAGCCTACGCCACAGCCACAGCAACGCCAGATCCAAGCCACATCTGTGACCTATGCTGCAGCTTGCAACAACACTGGATCCCTACCCTATTGAGCGAGGCCAGGGATTGAACCCGTGTCCTCATGGATACTAGTTTGGTTCATAACCACTGAGCCACAACAGGAACACCCAACACTTGTTCATTTTGAGAAATTAAACATCACTTCAGATGGTGGCGTGATGCCCAGAACTTCGCTTTTCTGCATCTAATTCACAAGGCTGGAAGCCCAGGGAGCTACCTCTGATTCAACAGATGATTTCCTCTTGGAAACAGTTTATTAGCCGCCAGTTGGGTCCTTCACTTGTGTTTTGCAAATTAGAATTCCTCCACTGATAACTTGAAACCAAGATGCAGATTCTAATTTCAGTCCAGCTGCTCTCTTGAGCAAAGATAGCAATGATAACACCACGAGCTGACCTCCAGAGAGCACCTGCTGTATGTCGGGAACTCTGCTAAGATCTACACACAATATCTCACTTAATCCTCACAGCAAACGTATGAGGTAAATGCTGTTATAGTAGGAGATGCAAATTGGGCTTTGTTGGTGGTTAACCATTCTTTACCATAAGAGGCTATATCACTTGATTTCAGTCTTGATTTTGCCATTAAAAGCTATATGGCTTGGGTCATTTTTTTAATCTATAAGCCAAAGGTTGATGTGATCCAAATTAATCCTTTACAGGAATGAATAATGTTAGTGAAAGGGGAGGCTTTTAAATTGGGTACCACTTTTAGCCTTCCATTATAAGGACTGTTTGGAATCCCCATTCTATGCGATATCAATTTAAATTTTGTAGTCCACAGCAAGTCTGAACTGTCCATAGTCTCTCTGGCTTCCTGAAGCAACCAAATTCTGTTCATTCAACAGGTGCTTTACATAATAAAAAAACATGTGCTATAAGATGGGCCTCTGGTACCATCAACATCTCACAAGTTGGAAATTTTTCATTTCAAATATGTCTGTTTTATTTTTTAAAATGCTGGAGTTCCCGTTGTGATACAGTGAAAATGAATCCAACTAGTTTCCATGAGGACGCGGGTTCAGTCCCTAGCCTTGCTCAGTGGGTCAGGGATCCAGCACTGCTGTGAGCTGCGGCTGATGTGGCTCAGATCCCCTGTTGCTGCGGCTGTGACGTAGGCCAGCAGCTGTAGCTCCAATTTGACTTGTAGCCTGGGAACTTCCATATGCTGCGGGTGTGGTCCTAATAAGCAAATAAATAAAAAATTTTAAAAATAAAAAATGCCATTTACTCACTACATGTAAGGCACTACTCATTGTTAAGACTCAACAGTGATTTTTTTAAAATAAGTTCTAGTCTTCCGTTTTGGCATTTAAGCTGTCCATCACTGCCTCGTATTTCGATCAATCTTCTAGAGTGGGTGAGAAAGACTGGAACTATTTTGCATGCCGTAAGGGGGAAGTCAATCTCGATTTTTTAAAACCGATCTATACCTCAATTTCCTTATCTGCTAAATGGATAAATTATACATCAAATGAGGAGTTGATGAGGTTTCGATCCATATATAGGCTTCGCCCAGTCCTTGGCATACACTAAGCATTTCAGCAACTGTGGTCTATCGTCATTGTCATCACCATCATCATCATGATGTGGACTGGGACACAAAGAAAGCCAGTGTGTGCTGCAGACATGACGTGGGCAGAGAAAGGACCCACTGAGCCCCCTACAGTGCTCCAGGCCCAGTTCAAGTCTGTTTCTGAGGCCTGGCTGCATCCTGGTTCTTGGGTGCCAACAGCTAATCCAGTATCTTTACAGAATCTGCATTTTTTCTTTAAGCTTGCTCTGTTTTCTCCCTTTTATTTGCAAAAGAAACAACCCTCATGTTCCTTAAACACTTTCCCACACAAGAAAATGTTATGCTGAACATCCAAGGCCTTTCCAAGTATTTGTGTTAATTTGTAACCAACAATGCTATTGGACAAACCATTTTTGAGAGTTCAGTTCCCTTTGAATACTTGTATCTAAACCAATATAGACAGAATGTTATTTCAAATGCAATACATCAGTATACAAATTATTCGTGAAATGTTTTATGCTACTTTTTCTTTTTTTTTTTTTTTTGTCTTTTTGCCTTTATGTAGAGCCGCACCCGCGGCATATGGAGGTTCCCAGGCTAGGGGTCTAACAGGAGCTGTAGCCGCCGGCCTTCGCCACAGCCACAGCAACGCGGGATCCGAGCCGCGTCTGCAACCTACACCACAGCTCACGGCAACGCCAGATCCTTAACCCACTGAGCGAGGCCAGGGATCGTACCCGCAACCTCTTGGTTCTTAGTCAGATTCGTTAACCACTGAGCCACGACGGGAACTCCTGTTACTTTTTCATATGAAGTCTTTGAAGTCTGGAGTGTATTTTGCACTCATGGAACATCTCAGCTGGGACAAGCCACCTTTCAAGTGCTCAATGACCACATGGGGCTGGTGGCTACTGTAATGGACAGTGTGGCCTCCGATTCTGATTTTGTGACTGTCTTTCTAAAGAGTTCAAACTTTTGGTGGAAAGAGCCATGCAGTCAGGAAGTTTGGGTTGAGGTTCTGTTTTGCCATTAAATAGGCAGGTTAATCTGGGTAAGTGACTTTATTGCTCTCAGCCTGAGTGCTTCATCGGTACCAAAAGATGCTTGGTCTTCCAGATGCCATCACACTCAACCATTCTTTGACATATAGGCATGCAATCAAAAAAATAGAATAGGCAAATTCATAGAGAGAAATATTGAAGTTCCCAGGGGCCTGTATCCGTGGCGAATGAGAAGATACTGCTTAGCAGTTACAGAGTTTCTGTCTGGGATGCTGAAAAGTTGGGGGATGGATGGATGTTGGTGACGGTTGTACAAGGTCACTGAACTATACTTAAAAATGGTTAAAATGGGGAGTTCCCATTGTGGCGCAACAGAAACGAATCTCAATAGTATCCAAGAGGATGCAGGTTCAAGCCCTGGCCTTGCTCAGAGGGTCGAGGATCTGGCATTGCTATGAGCTGCAATGTAGGTCACAGACGCAACTTTGATCCCACACTGCTATGGCTGTGGTGTAGGTCGGCAGCTGTAGCTGTAATTCAACTCCTAGCCTGGGAACTTCCATATGCTGCAGGTGCAGCCCTAAACGGCCAAAAAAAATTAAATTTAAAAAATGGTTAAAATCGCAAATTTTGTGGTATATGCTTTACCACAATTTTAAAAAATTTAGGGAGTTCCCTGGTGGTACAGTGGGTTAAGAGTCAAGTGTTGTCACTGCTATGGCTCAGGTCATTGCTGTAGTGCAGGTTCAATCCCAGGCCCGGGAACTTCCACATGCCATGGGCATGGTCGAAAAAAATTAAAAGACCACGTGTTTTCTAGGAAAGGAAATAAAGGATCTTCCATAGCACAGCAGTTACAAAACCTCTGTAGTTTATTTAATTAACATTGTAGAAAATGAGTAGAGCTATTTTAGGAAGTTTGAGACCAGAGACCCTCACAAACACCCCCTGCTATGGACTGAATTCTACACCCTCTCTCCAGATTTATATGTTTGAAACCCTAACTCACAATATGCTATATTTGGAGATACGGCCTTTAAGGAGGTTATTAAGGTTTAAAAAAGTCATAAAGGTAAGGCCCTGATCTATAGGCCAGTGTCCTTATAAGAAGAGACACCAGGGACACTTGCATGCAGAGAAAAGGCCATCTGAAGCCGTTGCAAGAAGGTGGCCATCTGACAGTCAAGGAGAAATCCATGCTGCGGACACTCTGATCTTGAGCTTATAGCCTCCAGAGCTGCAAGAAATCAGTTGCTCTTATTTGAGCCATCCAGCCTGCAGCCCCAGCAGATTAAGACAGCCCATCCCTATTTCATCACCAACATACGTGTGCATGCATGCACACACATACACACGTGCTTTTAATGCAGAGAAAAGGCAAAATGCACACAAAATGAAGCAGCAGGCTTGATATGCCACTTCCTGTTTGGTTTTTGTTTTCTTTTTCAGCTGCGCCCACTGCATATGGAAATTCCCGGGCCAGGGATCGAATCTGAGCTGCAGCAGAGACCTGTGTATGCCATAGCTGCGGCAACTCAGGATACTTAACCCACTGCACCGGGCCGGGGATCGAACCTGCACTGCCTCAGAGACAACACCAGACCCTTAACCCGATGCACCACAGCGGGAACTCCTACCACTCCTTGTTAATCAGGGAGGTGTTCTTTTAGATCCTTTACAAAGTATCACAAAGGCACCTTCTAGTTGAAGGCACAGGAGGAGCTAAGATTTACTTCTTTTCCACTATCTTGCTCACATAGTGCTGAAGAGATGCTGGGGCACTTGGCCAAAAAAGGGGGGGGGCTCCTTACTGTTACTTTTTGTTTTATTTTATTTTATTTATTTATTTTTTGCTTTTGTCATTTTAGGGCCACACCAGCGGCATGTGGGGGTTCCCAAGCTAGGGGTCCAATCAGAGCTATAGCCGCCGGCCTACACCACAGCAACGCAGGATTCGAACCGCGTCTGCAACCTACACCACAGCTCACGGCTAGATTGTTAACCCACTGAGCGAGGCCAGGGGTCGAACCCGCAACCTTATGATTCCTGGTCAGATTTGTTAACCGTTGCACCACAACGGGAACTCCACTTTGTTTTATTTGAAACTCTATCTTGCCTATATGCTTGCTGCTTCTGTTTCTGTTTTTTAACGCGTGTGATATGTAGTAATACAGCACCAGGCCCATTCCAGGCCTGAGATATTTCTTGACGGCAATCACAGAATGTAGTTTGACTGCTGGGCTATTCAAATTAGGAGGTAACTCTAGTTTCACCATGAAAAACAATAAGTAAAACAGAGACCAAAACAGCCTGCTGATAAAAGAAGAAATCGCAAAAGGGAACGTATGACTGAAGACTGACTGTCAGACACGGAAGAATTTTAACCGATTTGGAGGCAGCCAGCCCGGCTACACATCCCAGCTCTGCCACCTCCTCGCTCTGGGCTCCTGAGCGAGTGAGTCAAGCTGTTAAAGTCTGGGTTTCTTCATGCATGATACGTAGATATTGAAACTGAGTTGATGAAATATATAAACAGCTTGACACTTAGCGACTGTCAGCTCTGTTTATTGAGATATTTTATACGAGCTACTGCTTCTCCGACTCCATCCCCAGTTGTCACTAGTACGGCAGTCTTTGTGCCCTGATGGGTCCTTTTATTGGATCATCCTAACGATGGCTCTTACGGAGAAACCACTAAGTCACTGCAAGGTCGGTGTTCTTTCCTCTGTTTACTTACTACATCTGTACCTCTCTTAGAGCAACTAATTTCATGCATGTACTCATTTGAATAATTTTCTGAAACTCCTCCATGGGCTAGGCACCCGACTAGGTAATGAATAATGGTGTCTGCCCTCATGGAGTTTCTAATCTAGATGGAGGAGGAAAGAAAGAAACAAGGTTAAGTACTCTATTGTGAAGTTCTGGTCTCTGCTCTGGGATAATGATAAAATGTTCAAAATCATGAATTTTCTCTTCTTTTTTTTAGAGGAACTATGAAAGATTATGTCCCTAGAATTGTGTAGGTAAATGAGTGGGAAGAAGAGGATGTTTCTGTGGTTTCAATAGCTTTGCTTCCTTGTAATCCCCACAGAGACACATGCTCCTACCTCCAAAAACATAAGATAATTCAAGTTCATTGTTAGAGCTCCCACTGTGGCTCAACGATAACAAACCCAACTGGTATCCATGAAGGCGCGGGTTCGATCCCTAGCCCCGCTCAGTGGGTTAAAGGATCCAGCATTGCCATGAGCTGCAGTGTAGGTCACGGACACAGCTGTGGTCAGCAACTGCAGCTCCTATCTGATCCCCAGCCTGGGAACTTCCATATGTAGTGGGTGTGGCCCTAAAAAAAAAAAAATCAAGTTCATTGCTAAGTTTAGCGTTGCTCTGTGATTGTTTCTTAAATGTAGTAACTATGAAACGTGGTAGAGGGGTGCAGAGATGGTGAACTAGCACCTGCCTCTCTGAGAGCAGACAATGTTCCCAAACGTTCACTGAGAACAGTAACTCATTCAAATCAAGGGGCAAGGAACTCCCACTGCTCTAGACATAAACTTCGCTTTGTGATATTCATGAAAGAAAGTGAATAGTGACCACAAAACAAAATGTTTTGAAGCACTATGACGGTAAATATTTTCCTAAGCAATTGAAAATGAGGTAGCCACCCAACCCCTGTCTTTGATATCCTCATAATGAATATTGTCTATGAAAATAGGAAATATAGTAGTCACTTCCTTCTGATTTTAGAGAAAGAGAATTTTAGAATTTTGAAGGTAAGAAGGAACCTTAAAAAGTGGTCCAACTTCCTTCTTTTTAAAGATGCGGACTTGGGAACAACCACTGTGGAAACCAGTATGGAGGTACCTCAGAAAATGAAATATAGAACTATTATGTGAGCCAGAAGTTCAACTCCTGGGTATATATACAGACAAAACTACAATTCAAAAAGATTCATGCACCCATATGTTCATAGCAGCACTATGCGTAATAGCCAAGACATGGAAACAACCTAAACGTCCATCTACAGACGAATGGCTTAGGAAGCTGTGGCACATACACACAGCGGGACACCACTCAGCCATTAAAAAGAACCAAATAATGTCATTTGTAGCAACACGGATGCAAGTAGAGATTATCATACCAAGTAAGGCAGAAAGAGAAAGACAAATACCGTATGATATCACTTATGTGTGGAATCTAAAATAAGGCACAAATAAGCCTATCAACAGAACAGAAGCAGACTCACAGCATAGAGACAAGATTTGTGGTTGCAAAGGGGGGAGGCGGGAGGGAAAGGAATGGACGGGGGTAACAGATGCAAACTATTACCTTTAGAGTGGGTTGAGGAGTTACCGTTGTGGTGCACTGGAAACAAATCCGACTAGGAACCATGAGGTTGTGGGTTCGATCCCTGGCCTCGCTCAGTGGGTTGGAGATCTGGCATTGCCATGAGCTGTGGTGTTGGTCGCACATGCACCTCAGATCTGGCATTGCTGTGGCTGTGGTGTGGGGCCAGTGACTACGACTCCAATTCGACCCCTAGCCTGGAAGCCTCCATATGCTGTGGGTGTGGCCCCCCCAAAAAAAGGAAAAAAAGAGGAGTTCCCATCGTGGCGCAGCGGTTAACGAATCCAATTAGGAACCATGAGGTTGCGGGTTTGATCCCTGGCCTCGCTCAGTGGGTTAAGGATCCAGTGTTGCCGTGAGCTGTGGTGTAGGTCGCAGACACGGCTCGGATCTGGTGTGGCTGTGGCATGGACCAGCAGCTGTAGCTCCGGGAACCCCTAGCCTGGGAACCTCCACATGCCACTGGTGTGGCCCTAAAATGACACTGTGGCGGCCGGCCTACACCACAGCCATAGCAACGCGGGATTCGAGCCGCGTCTGCAACCTACACCACAGCTCACAGCAACGCCGGATCCTTAACCCACTGAGCAAGGCCAGGGATAGAACCTGCAACCTCATAGTTCTTAGTCGGACTCGTTAACCACTGAGCCACAAAGGGAACTCCCTGAAACAAAATTTTTTAAATAAAAACAAAAAAATAAAGCTGTGGCTATGGCAGAGAGGATAGGGTAAAGGTGATTTGCTGATTGTAGTCAACTTTCACAGCATTAAGTTTAAACGAAAAGATTATTATTTAAATTATTTCCTAATTCAGATAGGCCTCCCCTCTAATTAGTGTGAATTAGTGGCATTTATGAATATATACCACCTTTTAAACACATTGCTAGAAATAAAACAAACAACCTACCACACCAGTGTTTGGAGGCAAAGTTCCTGTTCAGGTCTGTTCCAATGCAAGAATTATTTTCATGAAAAGAACGGTTCTTTCTCCACATCCGATTCTAAATAAACAAAACACAGATAACCAGGGCAGCCGTGTTTGCAGTTCAGGAAGGACAGGACTTTCTTTTATCCTTTTTTTTTTCTCTTAGGGCCATGCCTGTGGCACATGGAAGTTCCCAGGCTAGCGCTGAATTGGAGTTACAGCTGCCGGCCGGCACCACGGCCACAGCAACGCTGGATCCTTAACCCACTGAGCAGGACCAAGGATTGAACCTGCATCCTCATGGACCAGGTTCTTAACCCACTGAACCACAACAGGAGCTCCAGGACAGGACTTTTAAAGCCTAAGTAGATAGCGTTGTGTTTCTCTCCTGCAAACCCATCACTTCAGCCACTGTCTTCACAGTCCTTCTTGCACAGCCCCTGTTCTATTCAGGTCTCAATCAGGTTCACTCAAACTATTTTAATTTGAATCAAATGAAATGGTGATATGCTGCGGCATATGAAGGTTCCCAGGCTAAGGGTCGAATCGGAGCTACAGCTGCTGGCCTACACCACAGCCACAGCAATGTGGGATCCGAGCCGAGTGGGCAGCCTACACCACAGCTCACAGCAACACTGGATCCTTAACCCACTGAGCGAGGCCAGGGATCGAACCCACAACCTCATGGTTCCTAGTCGGATTCGTTTCTGCTGAGCCACGATCAGAACTCCAGTATTAGACATGTTGATTTGATACATTTCTATATTGCAATATGATTGCCATTGTAGGGATTGTTAGCACCTCTCTCATGTCACGTAATTTTCTAGTGGTGGGAATGATTCTAATTATTAATACATAATAATCTTAAGTCTTTTAGCAAGTTTGAAGATTATATAAAACTGTTGAGTCATGAGTTTCAATGCTTTCTTTAGATTGAATTCAACACTGATTTATTTTTTTATTTTTGTCTTTTTTTCTTTTTTAGGGCTGCACGGCATATGGAAGTTCCCAGGCTAGGGGTTGAATCAGAGCTGTATCTACAGCCTGCACCACAGCTCACAGCAACACCAGATCCTTAACTCACTGAGCAAGGCCAGGGATGGAATCCGCATCTTCATGGATACTAGTCATGTTCATTCCCGCTGAGCCACAACGGGAACTCACACAATATTGTCATTTAAAAGCTATATGGCGAAAGTTCCCATTGTGGCTCAGAGGTTAACGAACCCGACTAGGATCCAAAAATAAGCGGGTTCGATCCCTGGCCTCACTCAGTGGGTTAAACATCCAGGGCTGCCCTGAGCTGTGGCCTGGATCCAGACGTGGCCTGGATCTAGCGTTGCTGTGGCTGTGGTGTAGGCTGGCAGCTGTAGCTACAATTCGACCCCCTAGCCTGGGAACTTCCATATGCCACAGGTGTGACGCTCGCCCCCCCCCAAAAAAAGCCATAGGGAATAGAGTTGTGAAAATACCTCTAGCCCGACAGCCCTTTTGATTTTACTGATTCAACTTGTGTTTTTAAACCTAAAGCAGATACCCCATTGCGTTCTTGGGAAATTTGATCACATGAGCAGCTGCATAGACTTTTAAGTTCTGGGTTGGGATGACATGGCATAAATTTCTCCTATTCCACCAACCCTTCTGCCCAGCTTCCCAGTCTGCTTCCAACCCCAGGCCTATGACTTGGCAGCAACAGTTGTTGAGGAATCAAGTTTTCAAATTGCAGAGATAAACTGGCAGAGTTAAGATACAAAGGACAGCTGGGGAGAAGACTATCTAAGGGATGGCTGAATTCCATTATGGTTCAGACAAAGACACGAATTTACTGTAACAGCAGTCTATACATGTGACAGTTTCTTGAACACCAAATCTGTGTTAAGTACTGTACCAGGTATTTCTCATTTACTTAGCTCAGGGTGTGCCCACTCCTACCCATAAAGTTTTGTTCACAGTACCCCTTTTCCCTGAGATTACTTTTTCATTGATTTTCTTCACCATTTCCATCTCTTTAGCTTAAATCATCACCTACATAAAATAATTTTTTTTTGCTTTTTTTAAGGCCACACCCATGACAAATGGAAGTTCCCAGGCTAGGGTTCTAACAGGAGCTGTAGCCGCCAGCCTACACCACAGCCACAGCAACGTGGGATCCGAGCCG
The DNA here is from genome assembly GCA_004024745.2 of Catagonus wagneri. Taxonomy (NCBI): domain Eukaryota; kingdom Metazoa; phylum Chordata; class Mammalia; order Artiodactyla; family Tayassuidae; genus Catagonus; species Catagonus wagneri. The sequence continues at coordinate 24,840,822 of PVHT020004944.1, forward strand.
CGACTGCGACCTACACCACAGCTCACGGCAACACCGGATCCTTAACCCACTGAGCGAGGCCAGGGATCGAACCCGCGTTCTCATGGATACCAGTCAGGTTCGTTAACCACTGAGCCACGAACAAAACTCCTACATAAAATAATTTCTGATAGTTCCTCACTGCAATTGTTCTCATTCTCCTTAGTGTTTATATGGGCTATTCAAGTAGGTTTTTCTGAATTTTACATGTTCAACTGTTTTATGTGCCCCTCATTAAATTAGAAAGGACTATACTTCACATTGCCTGAGTAATTTTACATGAATCGTGAGGTCGATGGGATTAGAAATAGTAATGGTTTCTCCAGTATAGATGAGACTGATCGTGATACCCACACTTCTGTTCCTGACTGAGTTAAAGTGTCCCATGGCTTAAATCTGCATATTAGTTAGAATGCAATTCCATTACAATTCCAGTTCAGCTGATACGCTGTTCTATTTCTTGCAATTTGTGATTTTACAAATCAAAATGCTATTCAGATGAGTCCCATTAAAAATGAAAGGATCTCAGTACAGTACATCAACAATAGCTAACATCACAAAAAGAGATACAACCGCGGCATGTGGAGGTTCCCAGGCTAGGGGTCTAATCGGAGCTGTAGCTGCCGGCCTACACCACAGCCACAGCAACGGGGGATCCGAGCTACGTCTGCAACCTACACCACAGCTCACGGCAACGCCGGATCCTTAACCCACTGAGCGAGGCCAGGGATCGAACCCGCAACCTCACGGTTCCTAGTCGGATTTGTTTCCGCTGAGCCACAATAGGAACTCCAAAACTCTTTGCTTCAATAAAAAAAATTATAAAGAAATACAGAAAAAGAGAGATAGAGAATCCATGGATTAAAACAGAAATAAAAGCCATAAACAAATCACAATATATTAGCCTTACATGGATCCTGAATCAAAGAAATACATTTTTAAAAAAGTTATGATACAATTGGTAATTTAAACACTGATTGGAAATTTTACAATATTGAGTAGTTATCATTCATTTTCATGAGTAACTGTATTGTGGTTATTTTTAAGACCTCTTTTAAAGACGCAGCCTGAAATATTTATTGACAAAATGATATAGTATCTGAGATTTGCTTCAAAATAATATGGGTAAGACAGAAGTAGGTAGGGGATGGGGATAAAAAAAGATTGGCCATGAGTTATTTGGCTGCATGATGGGCATACAGGAGTTTACTATACAGTTTTTCCCATTCTTATATATGTTTAGATTTTTCCATAATGAATTAAAAATGTTTTTATAATAAAACCATTATGGATTACATATATATTTCAGCCTCTGTAGCTTGTATCCCCAAAGGGGGTGTGTTTTGTGGTTTTGTTTTGTTTTGTTTTGTTTTTTTGCCTTCATGTACCTTTTTCCATGTGTAGTCATAACCATCCACATTGATCACTGGCATAACGTAGAAATCCACGTGCCTCAGAAGACTGGTATACTGCTTTTCTGTCCCAGAGGAACGAGTCACCTACAAATCAAATCAAGCATATTTAACAACAGACCTTTTATATGCTTTTTCTTCTGGTCTCCTTTTTTTTTTTTTTTTTTTAATTTTAGGGCCGCACCTACAGCATACGGAAGTTCCTAGGCTACGGGTCCAAGCGGAGCTGCAGGTGCCAGCCTGCGCCACAGCCACAGCAACACCAGATCCGAGCCGCGTCTGTGACCTACACCACATCTCACGGCAACACCAAATCCCCAACCCACTGGGCGAGGCTAGGGACCAAACCGTCGTCCTCGTGGACACCAGTCAGGATGATTACCTCTGAGCCATGATGAGAACTCCTTTTTTATTAAGGGCCACACCCATGGCATATGGAAGGCTAGGGGTTGAATCAGAGCTGTAGCCGCCGGCTTATGCCACAGCCACAGCACTGTGGGATCTGAGCTGCATCTGCGACCTACACCACAGCTCACAGCAGTGACAGACCCTTAACCCAATGAGCAAGGCCAGGGATTGAAACTGCCTCCTTGTGGATACTAGTCAGGTTCTTAACCCGCTGAGCCACAACAGGAACTCCACATTTTAAGTGCTCCTAAACTTAGCCTGCTTCTTTTTTTTTAACTTGAGATACAATTGACTTCTAATATTACATAGTTGACCCTTGAGTAACATAGGTTTGAAAGGTGTGGGACCACTTGGGTGCAGATTCTTTTCAATAGTAAGTACTATAGTACAATACTATACGATCTGCAGTTCACTGAATCCAGGGATGCAGAAGTGTGGATACGAAGGGCTGACTGTAAAGCTGTATGTGGATTTTTGAGTATACAGAGGTTGCGGGCCCCTAAGCCCTGAGTTCTTTAAGGATCAACCGTATTAGGCGCAGGTATATCACAGAAGGATTTGATATCTGTACACATTGTGAGGTGACCACCTCAGTAAGTCTAGTTAACCTCCATCCAGTTAGCATCCACTAGACTTAGTCTATTTCTTTTATTTAAAAAAAAATTTAACTTTCAGGAAGCGTATTAATTCCTTGAAAAGTCCGAACTTAGGGTACTGTGTTACCAAGTGGTGGTAAATGTTCTGGACACGGGACAACTGGTCTACCTACTTAATGGAGGCAGAAAGTAGAACCATGTGTTTTCCAAAATTTCCTTTAAGAAACAAAAAAGAATTATTTATTAAAGCATAAAGCCCACTACAAAGATTTAAGGAAACAAAAACCTGGATATAGTTCCACTCTTCTTTCTTCATTTTTTATGGCCACCCCTGTGGTATTTGGAAGCTCCCGGGCCAGGGGTCAAATCAGAGCTGCGGCTGAGGCATACACCACAGCTGTGATAACATGGACCTGAGCCAAATCTGTGATCTACCCCACAACTTGAGGCAACACCGGATCCTTAACCTAATGATCAAGGTCAGGGATCGAACTCACATCCTCACAGAGACAAAATCGGGTCCTTAACCCACTGAGCCACAATGGGAACTCCTAGGTTGATTCTTTTTACAATAATCTGTGTCAATCAGCACTTAAACTAACCTTGTCTTATTCCCAGACATGAGTAGGTAATACTTTCTCCACTGTCCTTATAGTTTGTGAGCTAAATTTTTGCTAGGATTGAGTATGTTTCTGAAGCATCAGGTCATTTGGCTTTAAAGTCAGTGGTCAGTTTTCCTAGGTACTGGCTATGAGTTTTCTAACAGGCAGCATCTGATAAAGCTCCTCTCTGCTTCAAACCCATACCCAGCTTAGTGTCATGTATTTCGATATGATCCAAGGACATCCACATTTTGATGACTAAGCAGTTCACCCCCAAATGACCGAATAAAAATGCAGGAGAACCACAGAGCTGAATTTCAGCCAGTTAAAGCATTTCATCTAGGACTAAGCTTTGGTATAAAAGCTTCAGTGTGGCAACATTGCTACATTTCATTTTGTGGATTTTAGTTTGCAATTATTTGATTTAAACTCTACCCAAAAGACTTTGTTAAGAAATTTTTTGGAGTTCCCTGGTAGCCTAGTGGATTAAGGATCTGGTGTTGTCACTGCAGCAGCCAAGGTCACTGCTGTCATGAGGGTCCAACCACTGGAATTTCCATATGCTGCAGGCACAGCCAGGAAGAAAGAAAGAAGGAAGGAAGGAAGGAAGGAAGGAAGGAAGGAAGGAAGGAAGGAAGGAAGGAAGGAAAGAAAGAAAGAAAGAAAGAAAAAAGAAAGGAAATATTTTTTCACTATTGACCAAAGAAAAATGTCTTTTAAAATTTATTTATTTTTTTATTTTTTGGCCATACCCATGGCATGCAGAAGTTCCCAGGCCAAGGCACCACAGAAGTACTAACACCAGATCCTTAACCCACTACTTAACCCACCAGGCCACCAGGGGGACTCCCAAAATGTCCCTTTTTTTTTGTCCCCACCCATGGCATGTACGTTCCTAGGCCAGGGATAACCCGAGCAGCTATGCTGAGAACACTGGATCTTTAATTCATTGTGCCAGAAGAGAACTCCAGGAAAATGTCTTTTAAATCTTACCTCTGCTATAGCTAAAACTTTATCACTTTTTTTTAAATGTTTAAAATATTATATCCATATTTCCCTAAAACAGCCATAATAGTCAAATTAAGATCACTTATTTGTAGAATCTAAAATATGGAACAGGTGATCCTATCTAAAAATAACAAACAAAAAGCAGAAACAGATCATGGCCAAGAAGAGCAGATTTGGGGTTCCCAAGGCGGAAGCGGGAGGGAGTGGGATGGATGGGCATTGGGGGGGTTTTTTTTGGATGCAAACTGTTATGTTTGGAATGGATGAGCAACGGGGGGCTACTGTACAGCACGGGGAACCGTGTGTGATTGGGTCACTCTCTTGTACAACAGAACTTGAAGAAACATTATAAATCAACTATACTTTAATAATAATAAGAAGAAATTCCATTGCACATATAAATAAATACTCATGAATAAAGGAAATTAAAAAATTGAAAAAAAAGAGCCTTTGCTATGGGTGAACCACTTATGAAATAGAGAAAGGAAAGCAAAAGTACAAGTTACTTTTTAATCTACTATAGGTCAGAAAAACAAGCTTAATGAAAAGGAAGTGATTTTATAGAATGAGAGAAGCAATCTCTTAAATAGTTGAGCAACCTCTTAAATATATTTCTATGCTACAAACTTGTAAATTTATGTTGGAGTAATTTTTCAGTAATAATATAGCTTTCATTATCAGGAAAAAGATTAGGAGATCTTATTTTCTTTAGAATAAGAAAGCATTCATCATTCTTATTTCTACAATGTTTGCAGAACTCGGCATGTGTGCTATGCTTAATCTCTTTGTCCTTTTCATTCTCTTTATTTCCTTCCCACTTCAGCAAGAGTTGGATGGAAGTCTTTCAGCAAAAAGTTAAGACGCTGAGAGGGCTCAATGATAGCCCTGGAATTTCTTGTCTAATCAGCAGGGCTCCAAACAGAAGGGGCGAGTGAGGGCTGAAATACAGCCTGTCCTCTGTGTGCCAAGCCCCGCCCCCATGGGGAGCTGCAGCTGAAACCCTAGAGAAAGGCATGCCTATTTTTAACAGCTTTCTCGAGATACAATTCACCTACCAGAAAATTCACCATTTTAAAGCGTACAATTCAGTGGGTTTGATTATATTCACAGAGTTATGCAGCCATCACCGCTATCTGATTGTAGAATATTTTCATCATTGCCCCCATTGAGGGTGGCTTAGAAGAAGGGTAGTTACTTCTCCGAGGTGTCTGGGGTTGGGGCTCCTGAAGGGCAGATCAAAATGGCAAGAAATTCAGGATACGGGTGAATGGAAGGTTTGTGATGGGATTCAGACACATTAGTGAAGGAAGAGATTCCTGGAAAGGAGCTGATGAATTGGAAAAAAGCAGATATATCCAAGGACTGGAAATCTATTAAAAGAAAAACTTTATTTTATTTTTTATTTTTTAAATCTTTTTGCCTTTTCTAGGGCCTCACCCGTGGCATATGGAGGTTCCCAGGCTAGGGGTCTGACAGGAGCTGTAGCCGCTGGCCTTTGCCACAGCCACAGCAACGCGGGATCCGAGCCGCGTCTGCAACCTACACCACAGCTCACGGCAACGCCGGATCCTTAACCCACTGTGCGAGGCCAGGGATGGAACCTGCAACCTCATGGTTCTCAGTCGGATTCGTTAACCACTGAGCCATGACGGGAACTCCTAAAGGAAAATTTTTAAAAGCATGCATAACAAGTGTAAGCAATGAGAGAAGTGGAAGGACAGGAAATTAAGAAGTCAGAGTGGGAGTTCCCATAATGGCTCAGCAGAAACAAATCCATGAGGATGCAGGTTCAATCCCTGGCCTTGCTCAGTGGGTGGGTTGCTGTGAGCTGTGGTGTAGGTTGCAGACGCGCCTCGGATCCCACATTGCTGTGGCTGTAATGAAGGCCGGCAGCTGCTGCTCTGATTCAAGCCCTAGCCTGGGAACTTCCATTTGCTGAGGGTATGGCCCTAAAAATCCAAAAAAGAAAAAAAAAGGGACACATATTTTAAGTTATTTTTCCAGTGGCACTAGCTCTTTGTATAAAGCAGTATAAAAAATATATGAAAAATACATAATTTTTACTGTTTTCAGTTATTATAAAGGTTTATAGTCATTATGATTTTTGCTTTTAGGACATACTCTTTGTCCTTTTTTTTTTAGGGCCACATCTACGGGTTGAATGGGAGCCACACTTCTGGCCTATACCACAGCCACAGCAACAGCAGGTCCAAGTGGCACCTGTGACCTACACCACGGCTTGTAGCACTGTGGGATCTTTAACCCACTGAGTGAGGCCAGGGATCGAACCTGCATCCTCATGGAGAGTACTCGGGTTTGTAACCCACTGAGCGAGGCCAGGGATCGAACCTGCATCCTCATGGATAGTACTTGGGTTTGTAACCCACTGAGCCACAACAGGAACTCCTCTTTGTCTTATATATGGATTTTTTGAGACCAAGGCCTTCTCCAGGGACAAAATCCCCTATTTCCCCTATTATGATATTTGGAAAATATGATCCACCCTACAATGTTGGACTTTATGTTCAATTTCCAAGGGCAGAATAGGGCAAAAGCTACTCTGGCTAATTCAAATCAAGAGAGAAATAAATTAATCAGGACTCAATTTAAATAATTGCTTCAGTTCTTTCTTGTACTTTGTAAACATATTACAAACGGAGATTTCTTAATTGTGTTCCAGTGTTTAGCCCCAGGCAGAAATGCAGAAAGGATAAGGTAGATAATCTTCGGGGTAATTGAAATTAAATCTTGGTTCTCAAACTTAATATGCATAAAAGTCACCTGGGAAGCCTGTGAAAACTGTAGATTCCCAAGCCTCACCTCTGGAGACTTTTAAGTCCAGAATTCCAGGTTGTGACCTGGGAATACGCATTTAATAAACAGGCCAGTTGATTGTGATGCGAGTTGGTCCCAGGAAACACAGTGAGAAACTCTGGCTTAAGAAAATGTGAACACTAATGGGAGTTGCCTTTGTGGCTCAGTGGTTAACGAATCCGACTAGGAACCATGAGGTTGCGGGTTCAATCCCTGACCTTGCTCAGTGGGTTAAGGATCTGGTGTTGCCGTGAGCTGTGGTGTAGGTTGCAGACGCGGCTCGGATCCTGCGTTGCTGTGGCTGTGGCAAAGGCCAGCGGCTACAGCTCCTGTTAGACCCCTAGCCTGGGAACCTCCATATGCCGCGCGTGCGGCTCTACATAAAAAGCAAAACGACAAAAAAAAAAGAAAATGTGAACACTAAAATGGAACCCTCTTACACTGTTAGCAAGAATGTAAACTGGTGCAACCAGTACGGAAAACAGTACGGAGGTTCCTCAAAAAACTAAAAATAGAACTATCATATGATCCAGAAATCCCATTCCTGGGCATTTATCTGGAGAAAGGCATAAGCAAAAGATACATGCACCCCAATGTTCACTGCAGCACTATTTACAAAAGCCAAGACATGGAGGCAACATAAATGTTAATCAACAGAAGAATGGATAAAGAAGATGTGATATATATAGGAGTTCCCATCGTGGCTCAGCAGAAACGAATCTGACTAGCATCCATGAGGATGCAGGTTCAATCCCTGGTCTCACTTTCAGTGAGTTAAGTACCTGGCATCGCCATGAGCTGTGATGTAGGTCACAGATGTGGCTCAGATCTAGCGTTGCTGTGGCTGTGGCGCAGGCTGGTGGCTGTAGCTCCAATTAGATCCCTCGCCTGGGAACCTCCATATGCCACGAGTGTGGGCCTACAGAGAAAAAAAAAAAAAAAAAGGAAAGATGTGGTATATATATACAATGGAATATTACTCAGCCATAAAAAGAATAAAATAATGCCATTGCAGGAACATGGATGGACCTAGAAGTTATCATACTAAGTGAAGTTAGACAGTGAAAGACAATCATTATGTGATACCACTTATATGTGGAGTCTAAAAAATGAACTTATTTGCAGAACTGAAACCTACTCACTGACTTTGAAAAAGTTATGGTTACCAAAGGGACAGGTGGCGGTGGGGATGGACCGGGGTTTGGGACTGGCATATGCACACCGAGGGATACGGAATGACCGGCCAGTGAATGACTGAGTAATGAGTGACTGTACAGCACCGAGAACTAACCTGAAAGAGGATGGATGAGTGTGCGTGTATTACCGGGTCGCTTTGTTGTACAGCAGAAATTATCACAATTTTGTAAATCTACTAAACTTCCTCAAAACTTTAAAAAAAAAGAAAACGTGAATACTCACATGGCCTATGAACCACAAGCAGAAAGCAGGGGAGATCCATTCTCTGGCATGGATTCCACAGTCAATCCAGATGGCAGTTCTGGCAGTTTCTAGATCTTCTTTTCTAGAAACCTGCCCAGAGAAAACCAAAACTCAAGAACCAGAAGCTTCAGGATAATAACTTCCAAATATATAGTGCTTCTATTTAAAATCCTGTTTGCCAGTCTAGAAAATATGCATCATTCTCTGCATTCCTTTGAGAATTCTCCAGGGAAATTAAAAGATGATGTGATTAAAAATCACTAGCGAAGGACACATAGCTGGTGAGAGTTGGGACTGAGATCTGAAGCCAGGACTTGATTTAAGGATCTTTTTATTCCCCTGCAATTACCTGGCAATACCAGAGCTGCATGAGAAAGTATAGAAGTAGAGACTCAGGAGCTAGAACCTCACACTCTAGTTAGAATGAGTTGGGTATGTGTTGGGTGGGCAATTTTCTGAGGGAGGTGTGGAACAGAGAAAGGCTTGGGAGAGTGAGGCCAGCGGTGCTCAATATAAATTTGGACTCTCTCACCATTTTCCCAGGGTATACACTTTCAATGTGCAGGTTATTTCCTTACTTCACACAAAAATAAGCACACCTCTAGCTTCACACAAATTTCTTGACCAACAAATCTGGGGACAGAGGACTTGTTCTGATTTACAGCATGGGGGTCAGTGTAAGCCGCCAACTTTCTGGAGCGGGAACCCTCACCCCTTCCCCAGAGACAACCTTTGATGTCTTTAGACAAATTCTCAAAGCCACCTCCAAACAAAGTGAATCACAGTTTCACTTGCTTTTAAAAACGACTCATGGGGGTGGAGGGAGAGGATGGAATTAAAAAAAAAAAATAGTGACAATTTTAGAACATGGAGGGAAGGGAGAGGAGTGTTGCAAAATCAAACAGATTTATGGGGTTGGAATTCCAAAACAAAACAAAAAGAGAGAGAGAGAGCTTGATTTTTAGGTTGCCACTGATACCACGCAGGCAGTTTTTCTTAACTAACCTGGAGCTAGCGATCCCCAACAAGAAGGCACATGAGAAAATCAAATGGCGTTGACCTCCAGGGGTCAAACTGGACAAAGAGGGGAATTAATTACCCAGCTGATTTAATTATTCAATTTAAAAGAGAATCCTGAGTTGTCTGGACTAGCCGCCTTCCTCAACCTTTTGTCTGTCTTGGTCACCCCAAGACTTGTGGTCACCTCACATATGTCCACATCCTTGATTAAGTAAGACTGGGACTGAAGCAAGCAGGGAGCATGGTTTTCCAACATGGACATCTAGGTCCCAGAAACACCAGTTCTGAAGAATAGACACAACGCAGCTGAAAGTAAATGTCACAGGTAGCTATGCTGTGACCACACGGATCCAGTCTGGTTGACCAACTTAGCTGCCAAGAAAATCCAATGTTTCCTATATCTGCCTTAAATTTGTACTGCAGGTTCTTGTCAGAACAGATGAAAACCCAGAAATCCTGACTCAAAATCTTATCTGTGGATAATCGAACAGGCTCATCTATCAACAATCTAGATAACATTGGGAAAGCATGTGTCAAATAAATGCTACTAGGTCAAATGCATTTTTCCAATGGTTAAATTTTTCCAGAGCATCTTTTAAATTTATTTAGTTTTTAATTTTTTTTAGGGAAAAGAGTATTAAGAAAAAAGCAGAAGCATAGAATTAGAAATTGACAGGCAGAAATTAGTTTATTGGCTCCCATGATTCTTCCCGTGTCCACGTTCACTGACCTGACTAAGGCTAATTTATTCAACTGAAAATAAATAGCCAAACAGATGATGACTGAAGCAGAAGCTATGGTATCAGCCTTTCTGCCAAGGATCCCAGCATCACCCTGGTTCTTATCCTTTCCTGAGTTTCATTGTTCAACTCTCTCTTTGGTTCCAAAAATTGGATCTATGTCAATATCTGTCCAATAACAGATTCCCCTCTTTTTTTTCCTCCGAGTAAGTCAGTTAGAGGTGGTGGTGTAAACAAAACAAGGGTTTGAAAGTTAATCTAGATCACTTCCCTCATTTTATGAAAGTAGGCGCTGAAGCCCAGAAAGGTTAAATGGCTTAACTGACACATAAGTGGAGACAGAATTGATTCTAAAACTGAGATTACTGTTCTTAGACCTACATGGCATTGATAAAGGTGGAAAAATTAAAGGTAGTAACAAAGTCTAAATAGCTGAGTATTAAAGTTGAGGGACACTGGTGATACACGCATTTCCAGAACTCAAATAAATAAATAAAATCCAAGCAATAATAAGCACTGCTGGAGAAAGAACACACACCCCCAAAGGTTGAAAGATCAACGACTCTCCCCGCAACCTACCTTTAAAACATAGAGTGGGTGCTTCTCATACGAGGATCCAATGTGGATTTTTTCAATCATATCAGGATGCCGCTCAGTTATAACTTCTATCCAAGAATAGATCTATCCAAGCAGAAAGCCAGCGGTCAGTCACAGAGCAAGTTCAAAGCATTGCCCTGACAAAGGAAGCAGACAACCTCTTCAAGGAAAGGTGATCCCTCTAAAACACTTGGATGGGGAGAGAATGAGGCGCTAAAACACTTGGAGTGGGGTGCTGGTGCGGCTGTTTAGAAAAATCCATAAAGTTTTGAAACATATCAAGGTTTAGAGAAAGAGTGGAAAAATACTAAGAATCTTAGGACGAAGTAAGAACCGTTGATTTTTAAAAAATGGTTCCTGAAAGCTCGTTGTAAAGGCTTCTCACATTGATTTTCTACTCTGCATATGAAATCCTCTTTAGCATTTATTCAAGAGCATATATATATATATATATATATATATTTTTTTTTTTTTTTTTTTTTTTTTTTGTCTTTTGAGGGCTGCACCCACAGCACATGGAGGTTCCCAGGCTAGGGGGGGAATCAGAGCTGCAGATTCCAGCCTACGCCACAGCTCACAGCAACGCTGGATCCTTAACCCACCGAGTGAGGCCAGGGATCGAACCCGCGTCCTCATGGATCCTAGTCAGGTTCATTACCACTGAGCCACAATGGGAACTCCTATATGGGATTATGTTTTAATTCATTTTTTAAGAGGAACCTAAGGAAGCACTGGGCACTGTCTTTGAACTGGATAAATGGAGGTGCCATATTTCCCACTGGAGAAGCTGGCACTCACAGCTACATCTCTGAAAGGATGAGGCAAAGGCGGGGGACGATCTGGAGAAGAGACAGTTCTTTTCCACCCTGGGAAGCAGTCTGATTCTGGACCTCTCTCCTGGGAGAGGTCTAGTGCTTTCTGATTCTGTCAAGGGTACAGAGGAAGGAAAAACAAATGCAAAATTCTGGGTCTGACTTTAGGCTAGTGCCCAATTCAGAGCACGCTGAATGACGGAACTGGTCATGTTTTAACACAGACCACCTTCTCAGGAGCCATCTTTAAACCTATACACTGTCGGAGTTCCCATCACAGCGCAGCAGTTAACGAATCTGACTAGGATTCATGAGGTTGCAGGTTCAATCCCTGGCCTAGCTCAGTGGGTTAAGGACCCGGTGTTGCCGTGAGCTGTGGTGTAGGTCGCAGATGCGGCTCGGATCCCGCGTTGCTGTGGCTGTGGTGTAGGCCGGCAGCTGTAGCTCCGATTCCACCCCTAGACTGGGAACCTCCATACGCCGTGGGTATGGCCCTAAAATGACAAAAGGCAAAATAAAACAAAACAAAACAAAAACCTATACACTGTCTAGAGTGGGAATAGCCAACGCTTGCATTTATTTCTAAAGCTTTTTTTCCTCACATGTCTTTCCAATTCTTTCCTGGGGATAGGGTAAGAAAAAATAACTCTTTGAACAAAATGTTTTAAATATACCAGAAAAATATTTTTAAATACTCCTGGCATTCCCCTCTTGCTACCAAACCCAACACAGCTGTTGGATGTGGTGGGAAAGCACAGTTTCCTTCTCCGTTCTGCACATCATGCCTGCCTAGCCTCTCAGCTCTGGGCCTCAAGTTTGCTTATGCAGGGCTGGTGCGCGAGGCTGGAAGCAGGGGATCTTGCTGGAACAGACAGAGGCAAGGTAGGAGAGAGGAGGGAGGGGCTGCCGTTTGAAGATCCCCATCAGCCAGCCAGGTACCTCGGGTCTCAGAAGCACTCTGAGTTCTGGTTTAACTAACTGGAAAGGAACAGAGACTTTTGAAGATTAACTTAAAAAATCGATTCTTATTGCTTAAGTCTTGGATGTCTTAAAAATATGGGTATAGTCTTAAAAATATGGGGATGTCTTAAAAATATGGGTAACAGTTTCTGGGCACCTAGCCAAACATGATAAAAATACTTATTTTAAGGAATACAGCAGCATACGCATAGGAAAGAACAAAAGGTATCAAGGGATTTATGCTCCATGAAGTGTATTATATTGAAAAGAAAGTGCTCTGAGAGGTTTACCCTTTCAACTAACAAATACAGGAAATGAGTCTTAGAGGAAGATGTGAAAGCTTACTGAGGTCAACTGCCGATCAATATGCTGCTTAGAAAACTCTACGAAAAGCTGGAACCTATAAATACTAATAGAAAAAAAAAAATCAGAGTTCCCATTTTGTCTCAGTGGGTTAACAACCTGACTAGTATCCATGAGGATTTGGGTTCGACCCCTGGCCTTGCTCAGTAGGTTAAGGGTCCAGCATTGCCAAAAGCTGCAGCATGGGTCACAGATGTGGCTGGGATCTGGTGTTGCCATGGCTGTGGCATAGATCGACAGTTGCAGCTCCAATTCAGCTCCTAGCCCAGGAACTTCCATATGATGCAGGTGTGGTCCAAAGAAAGAAAAAGAGGAAGAAAAGACAGAAAGAAAGAAAAAGGAAAAAGTCAATTTCTTAAAGGTTAAAGCAAAGGATTATTATTATTATTTTAAATAGGTTCCTTCTAAGGGGAATTAAATGCACTTACACACTTTACAATAAGTGAATAAATCCCTTCAATTCAGTGAGATAATGTGGCAATTATTCCACAAGAGTATTAGCAGGGTCATGGTCTAAGGGGACATGATTAATTGCATTGGTTTTTTTTTTGGGGGGGTAGTTTCAGTAAAAAGGCCCCATTTTTAATTTATTGTTCTCCTTTCCTATTCTCACTGCAGTGTTATTCCTAGCAGTTTGAGATACTCCCAGCTGAGGACAGCCTGCTCAGGGGCAATTTTCCAAGATCCAGCGCAGTCTCCCCAGGAAAGATATCTACAACAAGGGTGAATTACCTGTGCGTAATCAACCTACTTGTGACTTTTCTTCACTGTCTTCTACCAGTTATGATTCTTCAACAATTTCCCACTGCTGAAATGGCAACGCTCGTTAAACGAAACACGGGATTTGGGAGAGAAACACAGGGCTTACTTCATTTAGTGAGTGATACTGTTCGTAGTACGAGAAGGAGGCCCGGGGGCTGATGGTGTCATTGGAAGTCTGCTGCCGGATCAGATCTTCCACGTTTTCCACCAAGACACTGGGTGATGAAACAGAGGGTGAGCGGGTTTCCAAGCAGCGTTCTGATATTCCCTCACAGCCCATTGCAGGCACAGCAGGTGAGCTTGGAGGGAAAAATCACTAAAAAAAAAATCTAACAAGCGTTAGGTGAAAACACCACCAGGCTAACATCACGCTAAGCTAACATTCACAAGCCCTCTAGGTAAAGCCTTCATGGGGAACCCAAGAGACAACGGCTTCTATGTGGTTGGTTTTCAAAGCCTCCAACCTCTCACTCTGTCCTCACTGTTATCAATATTTCTTGATTGTGACTCATTTAGTGTCTTTTATACAAACATACAGGTTAATGGACAACTTTCTTCAATCCAGAGGAATAGCGCATTATCCTGTTTTCAGTTAAGGTCCAAGGAGAGGCAGAAAGACTTTTTTCCTTGTGACAACCGGAGACTTATACCAGATGTTCTATTTGGCCAAAGATGGCCAAACCTCTAGAGAAATAAGAGCACAGGAGAAGGGAAGGTAGGGGAAAGTGACCTCATTTAGCTTGTTTGGCAAAGGGTCACACAGTTAACTTAGCACAAACGTTTTAACTGAATTAAGCCATTCTGTGGCCTGGGATGAACAATTTGAAAGTTAGCTGTCGTTTTAATAAAACTTTCTTGGGGGTTCCTGCTGTGGTGCATCAAGTTAAGGATCTGGTGTCATCTCTGTGGTGGCGAGGGTTTGATCGCTGGCCTAGCACAGTGAGTTCAGCGTTGCTGCTGCTGTGGCATAGGTTGCAACAGCGGCTTGGATTTGATCCCTGGCCCAGCAACTTCCATATGCCGCAGCTGTGGCCTTTTATTTAGGCCCATGGGTAAAAGCCAAGGCTTGACATCAGAAAGGTCTGAGTTGGCCTCCTAGCCCTACTGTGTTCTAGCCTGCTGACCTTGAGAAATTCCTTTGTAAATCTGTACATTGCTTTCATCTGCATATGAAGATGGTCTCCCACAAGGTGAAATAAGGATTAAATGGTACAATATATAGAAAGGCTCAGCGTAGTTCCTGGAAGAAATCGTAACATGTTTTTAATAATGATCGTAATACATTTAGAATATAAACAACAAAGTCCTGCTCTATAGCACAGGGACCTACATCCAATCTCCTGGGACTGACCATGATAAAAAAGAATAGAAAAAAAAGAATGTATATCAGAAGAATGTTCCCACTGTGGCTCAGCAATTAAGGAACCCAACTAGTATCCATGAGGATGCAGGTTCGATCCCTGGCCTTGCTGAGTGGGTTAAGGACCTGACGTTGCCATGAGCTGTGGTGTAGGTTGCAGATGAGGTTTGGATCTGGCTGCAGTGGCTGTGGTGTAGGCTAGAGGCTGTAGCTCTGATTCTACCTCTCACCTGGGAACTTCCATATGCTATGGGCACAGCCCTAAAAAGACAAAAAAAAAAAAAAAAAAAAATATATATATATATATATATATATATATATAAAACTGAGTCACTCTGCTGTACAGCAGAAATTGGCACAAACTGTAAACCAACTATATTTTAATTAAAAAAACAAAAAAAAAACCCAAACAACAAAATAAAATAATAGTGTATACCCGAAGGCTGCCCACTGATATGCGAAAGAGAGCATAGCCTTCGGAAGTGCGAGGGCACCTGGGACCTGGCATTTGGGCAATGGTTACAGAGAGGAGGTGCAGACAGGAGACTCCAAAAGGAAGAAGGTGTGGACTCTGAACACAAATCATACCTGACACAATTTTTAGTTTAGGGCCAGACATTCTGGAATGTTTCCTGACCTTGTGAAGGGAACAAAATCTCCTTCAGCACATGCTTTTTCAACAGAGACCCCCAAAGCCTGCTAAAGTGAAAGACCAGTTTGCTCCCTGAGCCCAGGCACGGAGGAGAGAAACTATATGACGGAAGGAATTGAGAGGAACTGTAGCTTTTCCACAGATGATTGCGTCTAATGGTCCTTTTCAGTTAAGGACTGAGGGCATGAGAGGTAAACTGCTTGTCCAAGTTCACAGAGCTGGCCACTTGGGCTTTATCACCAGTGCCTTCCAGAGATTTCCATACGGCCATGTTTAATGTAAGTACGTATTTTTCTAAGAAGTAGGTATACCACCCACTAGTAAAATGCATCATAGGGGCTTCTAATGGCTTCTATTCAGGAATTGTGCCTACCTGGTTGGAATTCTGCTTTCATTTAAGTGAGTTTTCACAGCATTTACATCAGACGCGTTCACAAAAAAATGGACTTGTTTTTTCTTCTCAATAATATCAGCTGTTACCGGCTGCCAGAACACAATCTGCAGTTTCAAGGGAGAAAATTGATAAAATAAAAATAAGTGTTCACAAAAAAATAAATAATTCTTTACATCATTCTCATCTATATCTAAAGCCCTAAAAGTATGTCTATTAGGGGGGAAAAAAAGACAATTCCTGGCCACTGGTCCCCATTACACATGGGGAAGTATAAATATTTATTTTACAGGGAGGTTGTTTTATTCTTCTCTGTAACCTCGGTTGTTAAAGAGATCCTGGAACATACTAGGTACTCTACATATTTGGTGAGATGATGAGTGAATGAATGAATGAGCACATTTATGGAGCAGCTGTAAACCTGGATGTGTATGGGAGTTCCCTGGTGCTCAGTGGGTTAAGGATCCAGCAGTGTCGTTGCTGTGGCTCTGATTACAGCTGTGGATCAGGATCAGTCCTTGGCCCCAGAACTTCCGCATGCTGCAGGTGTGGCAAAACAAACAAAAACTGGGTGTGTAGGTCAAATATTCAAAAAGAAATGAAAGTTTGTCTGGAAAGAAAAACACTTTTTCTTTAATAAAAATTCCATACCTGGGAGTTCCCACTGTGGCTCAGCAGAAATGAATCTGACTAGTGTCCATGAGGATGCGGGTTAGATCTCTGGCCCCGCTCAGTGGGTTAAGGATCTGGCATTGCCACGATCTGTGGTGTAGGTCACAGACACAGCTCAGATCCTTTGTTGCTGTGGCTGTGGTGTAGGCCGGAAGCTGTAGCTCCAATTCAACCCCCTAGCCTGGGAACCTCCATATGCTGTAGGTGCAGCCCTGAAAAGCAAAAAGCAAAAAAAAAAAAAAAATCCATACCCATGACATAATTATCATGTTGGTGTTCTTTTTCCTTAATCTAATTATGGCCTTTGGGTCATGCCTTCCCATAATACTTAACTCTTTTTTCTATTTTACTGCATTTTTTCAAAACTTTCATACTCCCTGCCTTGGCTCACTATAACAACACTTAGTCATAGATGAGGCAGGGGTTATTATTTTCACTATTCAGATGAAGAAATTAGGGCTCAAAGCTCAGGTGTCTAAAATCTCACATCAAGGAGTGGCAGAACACAACCTAAATTCTGGATCGCTGATGCTTCCTCTGGCAGAGCTTCCTCTGTCCGCAGCCGGGTGGCTGTGCAAACGCACCCATCAGCCCTCTGTTGGGAGAAGCTTAGCTGACTGACCTCTCCCACCGCTGCCTCTTGATCAATCAGAGGCTGGGCCTGTGGGGCGCTACCTGAAGCCAGTGAGGGAGCACCACGGGCAAACTATTGCAGGTCCGTTCCTGCCAGATAAGGGTTTCCAGTGACAGGGAACCTCGGCTTAAGGACTTGCCATGGTCTAGCCTAAACTTCCTCAGGACTGCCCTGCAGTCTGGAGTAGTCCAGGCGCAACCCTCCTTTCTGCACTGGTGTTGGAGCTGCTTGATGGTCCAGCCCCCTAACAAGTCTCTTACACCTTTAATCTGCCCTTTTTTTTCCTGGCGGCATCCGTGGCATATGGAAGTTCCCAGGCCCGAGATCAAACCAGGCTACAGTTGCAGCAACGCTGGACCCTTAACTCACTGCACTACAAGGGAACTTCCATTAATCTGGTTTTGATGTCTGCTTCTCCGAGAACCCTAAATCAACAACCAGGGAGCCATGAATTTATTTATCATGATATTGTATAACTCTGATCAGTTTTCTACATTCTGGGGCACTGGGTCCCAGGCATAACCATTTTAATACATTTTCTTTTGTGTTTCTTTTGCTTCTTCCTTGGTTAAGAATTATTGCTTGCTTTTTTCTCTCTTTTTTCTTTTTTCCTTTTTTTTTTTTTTTCTAGAGCTGCACCTGTGGCATATGGAAGTTCCCAGGCTAAGAGGGAGCTGTAGCAGCAAACCTATACCACAGCCACAGCAATGCAGGCTCCGAGCCACGTCTGCGACCTAAACCACAGCTCACGGCAACGCCGGATCCTCAACCCCCTGAGCGAGGCCAGGGATCAAACCTGCATCCTCATGGATCCTAGTCAGATTCGCTACAGCTAAGCCATGACGGGAATCCCCAAGAAATATTGCTTTTTAAACAAAGTTCTAATGGACTTCTGTTATTGTAGCATCTTTGTAAATTCACACTTTCAATCCCAAGGTACTATATAACACAACTGACTGAAAAGCCAATAGTACAAGTGAAAAAAGTTTGATTTTTGGGAACCAAGTAAGTATGGGAAGGGGAAGGTTTCAAAAAGAGTGTTTTGTTCCAGTTGTTCTTAAGTCACACAACACAAAGGAGAGAACATGGCACTCCACCTTTGTATAAAATCAAACCAATAGGAAGATAAATGAGGGAGAAATTACCTCATATGTTGTAGTAAGATTCTGCAGAATTTGAACTTGCCTAGAGGTTCTAGGAAGAGCAGATAAAACCTGGCCACTGGGGAAAAAATAAAACAGGATTCGGATGTTAAGTAAAAAGTAAAAACAAGACAAATCACACTGGGAAGCGCTTCTAGGTAATTATAAAAGGGAAACAAAATATTGAAAGAAATAAAGGATTTCATCACAGACTAAAGTGTGAAAAAGAAAATCTTTCCGTTTTTGACACATGGGTAGATTTTTGAGGATATTGTGGTAAGTGAAACAAGTCATATGGAGACAGAATATAAAATAAAATAAAATAAAATAAAATAAACCAAACCAATCTAGGTATAAGGAACAGAGTAGTGGTTACGGCAGGGCAGGGGGAGAAGACTAAGTGCATAGGGGGTCAATTGTATAGTGACAGATGGAAAATAAATTTTTGGTGGTGAGCACATTGTTTATAGAGAAGTAGAAATAGGAGTTCACATAGTGGCACAGTGGTTAACGAATCCGACTAGGAACCATGAGGTTGCATGTTCGATCCCTGGCCTCGCTCAGTGGGTTACAGATCCGGCGTGGCCGTGAGCTGTGGTGTAGGTTGCAGACGCGGCTCGGATGCCACGTTGCCGTGGCTGTGGTGTAGGCTGGCAGCTACAACTCTGATTAGACCCTTAGCCTGGGAACCTCCACATGCCGCCGGTGCAGCACTAAAATGCAAGAAAAAAAAAAAAGTAGAAATAATCAACTGTTGCACTCATGAAACTCATGCTATATATCAATATAATCTCAAAAAATCTCCGCTCCTAAACAATTGCAAAATTGAAAGCCCTTTTAAAAGGGAGTCGGTTTGTAGAATGCTTACTTTTCCTGCATATGTATGTGGTTTAATTTTTTAAATTAAATATTTAACGTATAAGCATGGGTTCTTAAACATGACATTAGACTTGCTTGATTTAACTTTATAAAAACAGTATACCATATGTATTCTGTATTTTGTTTTTCCACTTTACATTGTATTTTCACAATTATCATCTGTGTTGAAGTATCTAATCAGAGTTCATCTGCACAAGGATTTGTCTACAAGCAGAATTGCTATTTCATGTAGTACATGCAATTTTCACTTTATAGGACAGTGTCAAAATATTCCTCTAACTTTTTATATCAATTTATAGCTTCACCAGTGGTGGAAAAGTTTTCCTTTAACTCCTCAAGACTTGATGCTGTCTAATTTTTTGGTATCTTTTTCTTTTCTTTTTCTTTTTTTTGCTGCACCCAAGGCACGTGGAAGTTCCCAGGCCAGGAAGTGAACCTGTGCCACAGCAGTGACCCAAACTGCTGCAGTGATAATGCCAAACCCTTAATTCACTGTGCCGTAAGAGAACTCCAATGCTGCCTGACTTTTTAACTTTCTCAATCTAATGGTTGTAAAGTGGAATATTCTTGTGATTTTAATTTAAAATTTCTGACTTATGAATGAAGTAGAATTATGTCCATTTGATTATTGGCCAATCACATTTTCTCTTCTGTGATACACTGGTGTTGCACGTTTTCTATTATATTTATTCTAGCAAATTTGCTGTTCTTTTGTAAAAGTCGACTTTTTAACATTTCGTCTCAATTGCTGACTTAATAGAAATAAAATGGACTTCTATATTGATTTGCCATCTGGATACCTTGGCAATCTTGATCATTTTCATGTAGATATTTTCCAGTAAACCATCATTACAACTGAACATACATAGTAAGTTTTACTTTTTTTCACTTAAATAATTACAGAGGCTTTACTTTCTTTCTTTTCTTTTCTCTTTCTCCATTTACTGTATCGGTTAGGACCTTCAGGACAGCGTTGAATAAAAAAGAAATAAATACACGACTCATAATTTTTAAGGAAAACTTTCTAACATCTCACATCAGAATGCTTGTAGGGTTTTGGCAGGTGCCTTTTATCAAGTTAAAGAAGTTTCCTTCTACTGACTGATAAGAGTTTTTAATCATAGATAGATGTGGATTTTTTTCATATGTTTTCAGGAGATGAGCCTAAGGGTTTTCTGGTTTAATCTCTTAACATGGTGAATTACATTAATAGAGGTTTGTTGTTTTAGTTGACACTTGGTTTAACTTGTTTTCTCTCCTTTGCTTTGTCATATTTCTTTCTGCCTTGCAAAGCTTGCTGGGTTGAAAAATGCTTAGTGATTCTTGCAAAAGCCCAAGGTAATGGATTTATATGAACCAACATGGACCTACTTTATTTTCACATACCACTTAATCAGAGACAAAAGAATTTCACAGTAAATGTTCATACTTGCAGCTCTTCACCCATTTTTTTCAAGTGACAGAGATTTGGATAAAGGGAGAATAGAAGCAGTGGGGTGAGGGACTGTAGAAAAAGAATCTAAAAAAGAAAGTATTATGTCTATAGAACTGATTCACTTTGCTATACGCCAGAAACTAACATGACATTGTAGGTCAACTACACTCTAATAAAATTTTTTAAAAAAAGAAAAGAAATACATGTAATCCATGAACCATAATGGTATTCTCAGGTTTCTAGTCACTCTGCTAACTGCACAAGGCTATTTGATTTAAATTTAAATTGTTTTGTTGGTGACATTTGGTGGAGGTGAAACCACTTCTTAAAGACATTTTCCTTTTATTTCTGGACAAATATTGCCCCGATATGTGAGGATAAACAACACTTTTTAAATCAGAGAGAAAATGTTTTGCTTTTCCTCTGTTTAAGAGTAACCTTAGATTTTGCTTCCACTAAGAGGGAGAAACAGAGACCAAGTTTACCTTCCTGCCTAAGACAACTAAAACACTGGGCAATACAGGTAAAACAATGGCACTCAAGAAAATGAACATCTGGAGTTCTCGTCGTGGCTCAGTGGTTAACGAATCCGACTATGAGGTTGCGGGTTCGATCCCTGGCCTTGCTCAGTGGGTAAAGGATCCAGCATTGCTGTGAGCTTTGGTGTAGGCTGCAGACGCGGCTCGGATCCCGCGTTGCTGTGGCTGTGGTGTAGGCCGGCAGCTACAGCTCCAATTAGACCCCTAGCCTGGGAAACTCCATATGCCCTGGTTCGGCCCTAGATAAGGCAAAAAGACAAAAAGAAAAAAGAAATTGATCATCAGCAATGTGATGAAACATTGTATCCTGGATTGGGACTTGAAAGAGAACAGCTGAAAAACTGCTGAAATCTAAATAAAGCCTGAGGTTTTGTTAATAGCAGCGTACCAATGTGGGTTTCTTAGTTTTGACAAATATAACATTGTAACATACGATGCTGACATTAGGAGAAACTGGGTGCAGAGGCTACAGAAACTCTGTAATCTTTGTCAACTTTCCTGTAAATCTAAAAATATTTCAAATAAATTTTTATTAAAAAAATAAAACAGGAGTTCCCGTCGTGGCGCAGTGGTTAACGAATCCGACTAAGAACCATGAGGTTGCGGGTTTGATCCCTGCCCTTGCTCAGTGGGTTAACGACCCGGCGTTGCCGTGAGCTGTGGTGTAGGTTGCAGACGCGGCTCGGATCCTGCGTTGCTGTGGCTGTGGTGTAGGCCAGTGGCTACAGCTCCGATTAGACCCCTAGCCTGGGAACCTCCACGTGCCGCGAGTCTGGCCCCAAAATGACAAAAAGGCAAAAAAATAAAATAAAATAAAAGAAATAAAACAAAGACATGTACCAAAAGCTCTAGGAACTCAAAAGGTTATGATAACTTCTGCTTGTCGTCATTAACAAAAGCACCAGGGGAGAGAGAGCTGGGTGGGTAAGCAGCGCGGAGACAGAACAGCAGAATACAAAGAGGCAGCGCCGGGGAAATGGCAAGCTGTTTACTTTTGCCAAGTGTAGGATGTAGATGTTCACGGCAAGAAAAGAACGGTAGCCAAACAGAAATGAACTTGGAACCTTGCGTAGGTTCTCCCGGAGAGAAGTTCTCTGATGCATGCTGGGAAATTTGGTCTTTGTATAGTAGGAAGTAAGGAGTCAGGAAAGTGACATAATTTGATTCGTGATTTTTTTTTTTTTTTTTTGGTCTTTTTAGGGCCGCAGCCACGGCATATGGAGGTCCCCAGGCTAGGGGTCTAACAGGAGCTGTAGCCGCCGGCCTTCGCCACAGCCACAGCAACGCCCGATCCGAGCCGCGTCTGCGACCTACACCACAGCTCACGGCCACGCCGGATCCTTAACCCACTGAGCGAGGCCAGGGATTGAACCTGCGTCCTCATGGATACTAGTCAGATTCGTTTCTGCCTAGCCACGATGGGAACTCCTGATTTGTGATTTTTAGGAATGATTTTGACACCGGAGTGGAGGATAGTTTATTTTGGAAAGTCTGATTAAAAGGTTCTACATTCTGGAAATAAACCTAGGAAGACTTGATTATCAAAAGAGAGAAAGGGGTGCTCACAGAAACAACAGATTTAGAAATTTTATGTCAGTTCCCTGGTATAGTTGAAGCATAAATTATTCAACTAGTGCTTAAGGACATATATTCAAGGATAAGTATTACAGGATTATTCATAGCAGCAATAACTGGAAACGTATGAATGCTTATCAGTACAGAATTGAATGCTGATGGTGTCTCCGCATTCTAGAATGTTCTGTAGCTATTATAAAAAAAATGAGTTATATTTAAAATAGTTAACTTGGGGGAGATTTACATGATGCATTAAGAGAGAAAAGAAGCAAGTGGAGAAATCTATGAAATATCCCAGTTTTGTAGAAAACTAAGTTAGATAAAGAGAAACTATGTGTTAAAAGCAAAATAAAAATTATGAATAAATAGACAGCCCATGGTTAACACTGATTTGGATGGTGGGGAATGGCAACTGAAGGACTGGGTTGGTGAGGGCAGGAAACAAGTAAGGTTGTTTTTAAAAGAAAGGTCTCTGTACATTTGCTACAAGATATGATATTCAGCTAATGTGATATTACACCCAGATAGTTATAAATGCATAGACAAATGCATGAAAAGATTAATCATCAAAGTGTTAATAAAATTTTCTTGGGATGACGAAATTTCAGTGTTTCCCTGATTTTATGCTGTTCCACATTACTTTTTTTTAACCAAAAAGAACTCATTTTATGTAATCTGAAAAAACCTGTTTTGAAAAGCTACTGTGTGAAAAGCAACTACCAAGCTTCTCACGATGCTGATGACCCTTCCACAAGCACATTTGTCATTGTTCCCAAGTGTCCTCTGAACCCATCAGTGGGGCATAGTTACTGGTTGGTTTTCTAGTCCTTCATGGTATTTTTATTCCAGCATATTCCACCCTGGGAATTTTTTATTTGTTTAGTCTTTTTAGGGCCACACCCACAGCATATAGAAGTTCAGGGGCTAAGAGTTGAATCAGAACTGTAGCTGCTGGCCTATGCCACAGTCACGGCAACACCAGATCCTTAATCCACTGAGCAAGGCCAGGGATCGAACCCCCATCCTCATGGCTACTAGTCGGGTTGATTACCGCTGAGCCACGACAGAGAAATCCCTCGCCCTAGGAATTTTTTGATCCCTCACCTTTTACCATCTGCCACAATAGTTTTGACATTTCTGGTTCATTCAGTGCAGACCATTATTTTCTCCGAACTTCCAAGAACCATCCAAGAAGCAGTTAGCACCACCCTGCAAGGATCTAAGCAGAATGTCAAATCCTGCTTAGTATCATAGGTGAGAGTACTTCTTTAGAGATAAACTCCTATGTTTGTTTTTGTGTTTGTCTGTCTGTCTGTTTGTGTGGGCTTTTTTGGCTGGGCCCACAGCATGTGGAAGTTCCCAGGTTAGGGACTGAAGCCACACCACAGCCGGATTATATCACGGCTTAACCCTAGATGCTGGTTTGGAGGCCAGGAGGGGAGGTGGGAGTCAATTCTGAGGGCTGATAGTTGGAGATGATACGACACAACAGAGCTCCCAAGAGCAATGGGGGAGATGGTATTGTTTGCAGCCAAAGCCAGGTGGCTGTATTTAACCAGGAGCAACAAGCTGGACACAATTATTGGGAGAGCAGCAAGGTCAGAGTGGTAGCCAGAGGGACATGGCCTTTGGAAAAGCACAGTTGGTTAACAGAACACAGTGTTCTCAGGGGCAAGACCGTCAGCAGCCAACAAACGTATTGCTCAATCTTGACAATCAAAACAAGTCAGGGCTGGAGGAGAATGGCCAGTACAGCCTTCCCAGGCAAAACCCTCAACAACCACCCCAGGCCCAGACCTGGGCCAGTTCTTAGCCTAGAATCCTTTTTCTGAAGGAGGAGTCAGGTCCCCACAAAGGAAGACCCTGCAGCAGTATAGGCAGAGTACATGATCACAGCTCCCTCAGCCCTTTGCCAAAGGAACCTCTGACGACTTGCTCAGGTCACTCTGCCCACCAGGGAAAGAAGAACCCTCAGTGTGCTGAGGTCTTGGGGATGCAGGATGACCCTGAAACTGGCAGATCCAGAGTCTTACTCTAAGTTCAGGGCATACTGGGTGCTGCAGGCCCATGGGTCTCCCCATGGTTTTCTCCCACTCCCCAAATGTATAACTGAAGTGCACAAACTCGGTAGTTGGCAGAACACACACAGTGGTTCCTTGCCCTTAAAGTAAGAGCTATCATGGTGAAAAACCTGAAAAGTCAAACTGTCCTCCTGCTAACCAATCTAAACAGTGTGTCCAGAAAAAAAAAAAAAGCATTAAAAAATGCATTCTGGGGGAAATGGCAGATTCAGGGCCATTCATAAAGATATCATCCTTAAATATGCAGGGATGGTGGCTCCTGTCAAGTTCACCTTTAATTGACAAGTCTGTCTCCCACAAAAGCCAGATGGATCCTAGCAGACGGCAGTGGACGAACCTGACCATGTAGGAGTCCCCATTGTGGCCCTACAAGAGCTAAAACAGGGTTTGATCTACTGACAACCTATCCCACCCCCCCAACACTGTATCAGATCAAGGGATCTACCATACAATAAGCAAGGAGCAGAAATGGATACGATACATAACAGTGAGACCCACTGGGCTTATCACATGTCACACCACCGAGAAGCTGCTAGCCTACAGCATTAATGAGTACGATGTTGAAGCATCAGCTGAGGAGCTGGTTTGGAAAGGGGCAACATCTTCCAGGATACAGTATCTACTTTATGTGTTCAGGTATTTATTTATTTACTTTTGCTTTTTAGGTTTACTTTAAATCAAGAATCATTCTACGATGCTGCGTCCTCACTGGGTAGAAGACATGATTCCAGGAAACAAGCTGGAGCCAGCGCCTCCGTTTACCACCATTCCGAGAGACCCACCCGGGGAACTGGTACTTTGAGTCTACAAACAGGGGTT
Source organism: Catagonus wagneri (assembly GCA_004024745.2). Taxonomy (NCBI): domain Eukaryota; kingdom Metazoa; phylum Chordata; class Mammalia; order Artiodactyla; family Tayassuidae; genus Catagonus; species Catagonus wagneri. Next base: position 24,866,553 of record PVHT020004944.1, read on the forward strand.
CCATAAGTTGAAAAGTTCTGGTTCCCAGAGGAGAAAAGCTTCCACAGGACATCAGAAGAATCCCCCTAAGCTGAGAGCCATTGCTGCTGCCCAGTCAGTTCCTTTTCCTTGTGCTAGCGGATCACGTGGGAGCAGAGGGGCTATCATGCTGGACGGAGCAATTGATCTCGGCCATCGGAGGACACTGGGGGCTAATCTCACACTGTCAAGGTGCAGGGAAGAGTGCATCTGACACGCAGGTGATACACCTAGGCTTTCTGTGATACTCTGTTGTCCAATGCCAACATGTGTAGATGAGTGTAGTAGCCATGAACCAAGAGGGCGCTGTAACTGCAGGCTTGGACCCTTGAGGGTCAAGGGTCTGGGTCATCTCACCAGGTAAGCCGCCTGGACCAGGACAGGTGCTGGTGAGAGGAAACCAGGACAGATGGCAGAGAAGGGGGATGCTGAGCCCTGGTTACCACCTCTAGACCAGCTACAGCTGTGAGGGCCAGAGTTAATCCCCACATGTTCCTTCTGTATGACTCCTTCAGGCAAAGAGACCAACGTGAACCCCAGAACAGCTGTTCCCAAAGCTAATTTTATGAGACCAATTTATCTGAGTGGCACAAGGGCTGGTCTCCAGGAGATGCCACGTTCTGAGCCTGGATCTCCATCCAGGAGTGATCTGTTGTTTCCCAGCTTCTGTGAGCGCTGGCCGCTCTCAGCTATGTCCCTGATCAGGACTGCCCTTTGACTAAAGAGGGCCATGTTGCCGACGCCAGGCCCTATCCCAGGCGGCTCCGCACCCGATGACTAATAAGTATGGGTTCTAAAGGCAGACGCCGTTGCCCCAACTTCGGTCAGCTCTGTAAGGACAACCCAGCTTTCAGGGCTCCCTGCAGGTACAGCTGAGGCCTTTGTTGTGACTGCACCACAGTTCAATTCCTCCTCTGCTAATTTCTCCACAAATGCTGATCCCGAGATATCTTTCCATCAAACTCTCTACATGCAAATCTCTATCTTAGAATCTGCTTCCTGGGGAAACTAGTCCACAGCAGATATAAATGTCTACTTTCTGTGAGATAAACCATGAAAAGTATTATATGAGTGGTAAAAATACTCTACCACAAGAATATAAAGTCAGAAGTTACTTTTGTCCCAGAATGGAGACATTCTGAGCTGGACTTTTGAGGTAGGTAGGATTTGATAGGTGAACGGTAAGTGAATGGCCTAAGATAATATAGGTAAAATTTTGATAATTGAATTAGAGATGAAGTGGCATAAGTGCTGGGGCAGAAGTGGAAAAATGAAATCAGAGCTCGAGGAACGGCATGTGACCCAGGTGGGCAAGAATATGGGGCTTATGCTGGGATGTACCAGGAAATAGGACCAGGATAAATGAGCAGCCTAGGACCTGATTGTTGAGGGTCTTAAAAACTGAGTACTATCTTGGGAATTTGAGCAAAAGAGTGGCAAACTGAAAGAGTTCTTTCAAAAGCAAAGTATAAAGAAGTGAGGATTTATCTTAAGGAAAAAGAAAAAGGCTGGAGGCATAATCCTCCCAGGCTTTAGACAATACTACAAAGTTACAGTCATCAAAACAGCATGGTGCTATCAAAAAAAGAGACATATAGGTCAATGGAACAGAAGAGAAGCCCCAGAAATAAACCCACACACCTATGGTGAATTAATCTTTGACAAAGGAGGCAAGAAAATACAATGGAGAAAAAGACAGTCTAGTCAGCAAGTGGTGTTGGGAAAGCCGGACAGCCTCATGTAAATCAATGAAGTTAAACCCTCGCTTACACCATATATAAAACTAAACTCAAAATGGCTTAAAGACTTTCATATAAGACATGACACCACAAAACTCCAAGAAGAGAACATAGACAAAACACTCTCTGACATAAACCACAGCAATATTTTCTTAGATCACTCAAGGCACAAGAAATAAAGGCAGAGATTAACAAATGGGACCTAATCAACTTAAAAGCTTTTGCAGAGCAAACAAAACTATCAACAAGATGAAAATACAGCCTATGGAATGGGAGAAAATATTTGCAAACCATGCAGCTGACAATGCAATATCAAAAAATAAACAACCCAGAGAGTTCCAGTTGTGGTGCAGTGGAAACGAATCCTATCCATGAAGATGCAGGTTTGATCCTCAGTGGGTCAGGGATCCGGCGTTGCCGTGAGCTGTGGTGTAGGTTGCAGACACGGCCAAGATCCCTGCATCGCTGTGGCAGTGATGTAGGCTGGCAGCTGAAGCTCCAATTTGAGCCCTAGCCTGGGAACTTCCATAAGCCGCAGGTGCAGCCCCCAAAAGCAAAAACAAACGAACAAACAACCCAATCAAAAAAATGGGCAGAAGACCTGAACAGACGTTTCTTCAGAGACACACAGATGGCCAACAGATGCACGAAAAGATGTTCATAGGAAAAAAAATTCATATTTTATGGTGGACGAGAAAAATATAGATTTCCTTTGGGAGTTCCCTTAGTGGCTCAGTGGAAATGAATCTGACTAACATCCATGAGGACGTAGGTTCTATCCCTGGCCTCGCTCACTGGGTTAAGGATCCGGCATTGCCGTGAGCTGTGGTGCAGGTTGCAGACGCGGCTCGGATCCCGCGTTGCTGTGACTATAGTGTAGACTGCTGGCTGCAGCTCTGATTTGACCCCAAGCCTGGAAGCCTCCGTATGCTGCAGGTGCAGCCAATGAAAAGACAAAAAAAAAAAAAAAAGATTTTCTTTGTCCTCTGGCCTCTTCTTCCCACTACTATGCACTGTGTATCTGCACGGTGCATCAACCGAACTATCCTCATTGACAGAAACACCTGCCCAACCATAAAGAGCAACGTTCTCCTAGCACCAACAAGAAGACAACTTAAAAGACTCCTTCTTGATCTTGTAAGGAGCTAGATGACACTTAGATCTGGTTTGTGTAAACTGTCAATAATACGTCATTTAATGTACAGCCCTCTGTCTCAAAAAGCTTATATTAACTGTGCCTTGATTTTGAATGGGTGGAACAGTTCTTGGAGTTCCTGAGATGCTGTTTGGGGTTATAATACTCAGTGTGGCTCAAATAAAATTTTCCATTTCTTCCTCAGATCAAGGGATTCATTTTTTTTCAACACTCAATTTGCTAATTACTAGAGAAATGCAAGTGAAAACTACACTGAGGTATCACCTCACACCAGTCAGAATGGCTATTATGAAAGTCTACAAATAACAAAGGCTGGAGAGGGTATGGAGAAAAGGGAACCCTCCTACACTGCTGGTAGGAGTATAAATTGGCACAGCCACTTGGAAAAGAGAATGAAGTTTCCTTAAAAAAACTAAAAATAGAGTTACCATATGATCCTACTCCTGGGCATATAATTGGAAAAGTTGAAAACTCTAATTCAAAAAGACACATGCATCCCAATGTTCACAGCGGCACTGTTTACAATAGCCAAGACATGGAAGCAACCTAACTGTCCATCAGCAGAGGATTGGATAAAGAAGATGTGGTATGTATATAAAATGGAATACTACTCAGGCATGAAAAAGAATGAAATATTGGAGTTCCCGTCGTGGCGCAGTGGTTAACGAATCCGACTAGGAACCATGAGGTTGCGGGTTCGATCCCTGGCCTTGCTCAGTGGGTTAACAATCCGGCGTTGCCGTGAGCTGTGGTGTAGGTTGCAGACGCGGCTCGGATCCTGCGTTGCTGTGGCTGCGGCGCAGGCCAGTGGCTACAGCTCCGATTAGACCCCTAGCCTGGGAACCTCCACATGCCGCGGGTGCGGCCATAAAAGGCAAAAAAAAAAGAATGAAATATTGCCATTTGTAGCAACATGGGTGGACCTAGAGACTATCATATTGAGTGAAGTAAGTCAGAGAAAGACATTATATAAAATCATTTATATGTGGAATCTAAAAAATTATACAGATGAATTTATTTACAAAATAGAAGCAGACTCATAGACATAGCAAAATTATGGTTACCAAAGGGGAAAGAGGGAGATGGTTGGGGTAAGTGATCAGTATGGGATTGACAGATACACACTACTATACATAAACTAGATAAACAACCAGGATACCATATAGCACAAGGAACTATATTCACTATCTTGTAATATCATATAATGGAAAAGAATCTGAACACATGTATAACTGAATTACTTTGCTATACATCTAAAACTAACACAATATTATAAATCAACCATACTTCAAGTTTTTTAAAAAGGAAGGGGGATTTGTATAATTATATCAATGTAATTTTAGAATGAATTTCCTCAAAAGTTAAGCTACAATGAAAAGCAATACCTTACAAAGCAATTAGTTCTTCATTATTCAAATAGAGGCATTATTCAGCTCCACGTAAAGGAAGTTCTGTGTTGACTAGAAAATGTGATGCTTGGGTATTTTTCTAGTGTATTAAAGGACAAGAAAGTATCAAGTTAGTCAACAGAAGGAGAAAGAAAATGTAAAGGTTAAAAAAATGTATAATCCAAATAGATCTTTCTTAAGGAGAAAAAAATAAAGAAATATAAAGAGTTGGGAAATGTGGAGGAATAAAATTATGGGGATATACATTTACCATAAAATATATTAATATGTCCAAGTTCAAATCATGCAGAGCCGGCCTCTCCCTTTCTCAAGTTTGACTAAAATGCCAAACACAACAGAATCAAATAATGAGCCGCGGAGGTCAGTCTGATATCAGGCAGCCCAGGGCCCCAGGCACAAAAACTGGTTTTAACCACACAGGCTAGTTGTGTTTTATCACCAGGGTCCCACAAAGGCTCGCAACAAAACGCCTGCACCAGCTAGATCCAAGACGGTGGGCAAAGTAGGCTAAAGGTCACTGCTTTCCTTGCCTTCGTCTTTGCGTTTGTTTCAAAAGTACCTGGTGTTGGGAAGCGATGCTTTGCAGGTGAGCCTGGACAGCTGGACAGCGGTCTGCCTCCGGGGACGGCTCGGATGGGACCGCAGGAACACGCCTCGGCAGGATGAAGCTGGGAGGTGTCTAGAGTTACCTTGGCTTCATTAGCCGGCTAGGATCTCTGCCCCGAGGGGGAGTGTGTACTCTGCTGGCACCACGTGTGCCCTGTGCAAAGGAGCGTGGAAGACGGTGCATGCCTGGCTGCCCCTGGCAACCTCTGCGCCCGCTCCCCGAGGACCTGTGTGCCTCCTGAGCCTGAAATTCCCTTACTTCCCTCCCTTGTCGGGGAGAAGCTGCCTTCAGAGCATGAGCTCCCTGTTCCCATTTTCTGGCCATTGATAAAAGCCTGTCTTGCTTGCACCCAACTCAGATTCATCTTTGAAAGCAGGAACCTGAGCTGGAAAGAGCCCCCTGACCCAGCCAAGGGGACATGGTTTGGGGAGTGGGGAGCGAGGGGCGGTCCCCGGACCTAAGTGGAGGGAGGGGGACAATTCGTGAAGATATTTCTTTGCAGCAAGTTTTCCCAAGTCCCCACTCAGGTGTCAAGTCCTTTAACTCAGCCTAGTAAGGAGGATAATGGGCAAGTCTAAGCCTTTTTCCTCAATTTTATCCACACAAGGACAGGTGCCTGACTTGCTCCTGAGAAAAGTAAACCTGCAGGGGCTGGCCTTCAATTGACTAGATTAGTCATTAAATTCAAAAGGAAAACCCCTTCATGTTGCATAGTTAGAGCTCAGACACCGTCCAAGAGTGTCACAGCAGCCAGAACCCAGGTGAAGGCAAAATTCTTAGAATGAAAGGTGGAGCCACAGGTGACCACTTAGAAAGAGATGCCTCTATCCTGGTCTGGAGAATTGCCCAGCAAGAGAATCTTAGAAATCTCTAAGAAGCTAAAATCCAAGGAAAGGACTAATGGGAAAAGGAGTCAGGTAGGTGTAGGCGCGCGCGCGCGCGCGCGCGCGTGCGTGCGTGCGTGTGTGTGTGTGAATTCTCTGACTTTCCATGCAAGAGCAGAGAAGGATGGCTTTGCTACACAGAATGTGTTGGGGCAACGGAAGAGGAAAAATGAAGATGTGTTTTGATGACATCTCTAAAGGGATAGAGTTATAGAATTTAACCAATAACCATTTGGGGGGCGGGGAAAGGCTTGCATCAAAAACAGAGTGAAAAGCACAAACACAGTGAAACAACAAGTCACCTTAAGCAAAAGCTAAACCGAAGCTCAAAGAGGACGCCAGTTGCTTAAGAATACATGACTAGTAAATAGCAGACCTGAGATTGCTACTCAGCTCTCCGGGTCCTGAGCATTTAATAATACCCTTTCCTCTGCTGCTCGCGCTCTAAGAACGTGATTATGCTCGTCAAGCTCTGTGCCCTGCTACGGAGGGACAGTGGGACGGTTCGCACTTGCCGTGGCACTGAAAGATTATTTCTGAATTTAAAAAACTGGTGCGATGCCTCTGAACAATGGAACATAGCCCAAGGCTGCAATTTTGTTTTATGCACTGCAGCATTTTAAAGCCACTGGTACCCCGTCCTCTAAGATGAAAATAATCTGTCAGTGGGAGCTAAGTGAAAGCGAACAAGCTAGTCTCCAGGTGGCCGACAGTATATTAAAGCAACAGAAGGGACACTTCCTGGTCTATTAATAATTCAAAAGCCCTCTATCCTCAACCCTCCTCCCTCCTCCAATTCCTTTTCCTCCTTCCTACTTTTTCTCATGTCCTCTTTCCAAATAAATAGCCTCAGAGGACTGGCTGCACTTCGGTAATCAGATCAAGGCAATTAATGACTGTTTACAAGATTTTTGCTACTGTTTTACTTTTACCCTTTAAGGCATTTGGCCTTTAAAAGCACGTGAATAGGAGTTCCCGTCGTGGCGCAGTGGTTAACGAATCCGACTAGGAACCATGAGGTTGCGGGTTCGATCCCTGCCCTTGCTCAGTGGGTTAACGATCCGGCGTTGCCGTGAGCTGTGGTGTAGGTTGCAGACGCGGCTCGGATCCTGCGTTGCTGTGGCTGCGGCGCAGGCCAGTGGCCACAGCTCCGATTAGACC
>PVHT020004944.1:24883198-25018589 GCA_004024745.2 Catagonus wagneri
GGGCCTCTTTTGTTCCTGCTACCTGCCCCGTGTTGCAAAAACTCCTATGTATCCTGGCTCCTCCCAGGACACTGAGGAAAGAGCAGTCCTGGGCAGCTGAAAGTTTACTGGAATTTTGTTAGGAAACTGTCAGAGTAACTAGATTTCACAAGAGGATCAATCAGCACTGCTGACTTGTTCTGAGCATCAGCTCTGGTTACGGGATCACGAGGCTGGCAAAGATGCGCAATGTCAAGTTCACTAAGAGAGCACTGCCAGCGTTTCATCTGAGCAGAGGTACACCGGGGTGGATGGAGAACAAAGGTCAGTCTCAGCATCTGCTGTCTGACAACAAGTACAGTAACTGCAAGGAAGGTGGCCCTGGGAGCCGCCAGCGACAAGGAGAGCACAGAAACGTCCCTCGTACGTTAAGCATCAGTCTGAGGTGAGCTGGTGTAAGGGGGGCTGAGTTGATGCACTTTTTATAATGTGGACTACAACTGTGCTCCAAGGCACAGACTAGATTGTGAGTGTGTGTGTGGGTGGGTGGGTGCGTGTCTGTTGAGGTGGATAAAATCACTAAGTCGACTGACTTGAAAAGCCCATCTAGTCCAATGCATTGCATCAGACAGGCCTAAATGTCCTAATTTCCAAACAGGAATTGTTCCCACCTAAAAACTCTGCAGGTAAGTCTATTTCACGTTTCTCTCAATGACTTTGGCTTGGCATCTCCCACAGTCAGAAACCATTTGTTTGTATCTACTAATTCTTTTGTTTTTTTAAGGGCCGCACCCGCAACATATGGAGGTTCCCAGGCTAGGGGTCAAAGGGCAGCTGCTGGTCTACACCGCAGCCGCAGCAACTCAGGATCCAAGTTGTGTCTGTGACCTGCACCACAGCTCATGGCAACACCGGATCCTTAACCCACTGAGTGAAGCCAGGGATCGAACCCACATCCTCACGGATACTAGTCAGGTTCATAACCTGCAGAGCCACAACAGGAACTCCTGATGTCTAAGAATTTTTAAAGGTTCCCCAGCTCTTATAAAAATCTAGAAAGTACTGGCATGGTAGGAAACATCAACATGGCAAGGCGTAGCTCCTGCCCACCTCTCATGAGTTGGAGCTCAGCCTTTCTGCAGAATTTTGCTCATCCTTCCTTCAGAATTAATTTCCCCTCAAGCTCCCACGTTGTATTGACTAATTTGTTATAGTATTGATCACAATGTGCTTTTAATCATGTGCATATTTCGCATGTGCACATCATCTCCTTGCCGGATTAACATGCTTCTTTACACCTGAAATGGAGACTTTGGGATGGGCTCAAGGGCACGTCCCAGCTCAGGGTTCTTTGTCAGATACTGCAAACCAGAGGAAGGATTTCTCAATAACGCCCATGTTCGATAACTTTGCCAGAGTAGAAACCTGATTAAACACCTGCTGAATTGAAATGCACATCGTGTGTACAAGAAGTAGATGTGAGATGATTCGTTTTGGCTTTATTTGCTGTAGCAACGGATTGAAACAATCCAAATATCCGTTTATAGGCCACTGGTTAAATACAGGTTGGCACATCCACACAATAGAATACTACGCGCCTGTTGAAAGCACTCAGGCAGGTCTATGTTTGTTAATACGGAGCACTCTCCAGGAGATGGTGTGAAGAAAATGAGATGCAGAATGACGTGTACAGCATCCTAACATTGCAATAAAAAGGTGTGTGTGTGTGTAAAACATGTGCATAAAATATTTCTAGAAGGATAATAAAAGAAACTGCTAACAGTGGTCGCTGACCAAGAGAGGAACTGAAGGTAGTGCTGGGTTGATAAACCCTCTCTCTGGGGAAAAAGCCCTATTGTAGAGTTTGATTATTTCTAGGGTGTAAATACACGCATCACAGCCAAGTTCAAGATAACAATGGTTTAACACTGGAGCCAGCTGGAGCCAATATGAGCTGACTTTCAAAGGTATCACTAAACAAGGGGTGATGGGGGAGGCGGCCTACTTCCCGCCACAGATCTTTCAGTACAGTTTTACTTTCTGATGCCATTATTTGGATTGACTAAAATGTAACAATAAACTTCTCACTTTAGAAAAATTATCACGCTTAGATGGCTGTATTCCTTTAGCCTTTTCCTTCCCCAAGAATTTCCATTTTCTTCCCTTGGTAACACTCTGCTTTCCTGCACCTGTTCAGTCTTTCTGCTCAGGTCCTATCGGTGCCGTCTCACACACACGCAAACACCTAAGACCGGTAACTGCTTGATGTATAGGGAAGGCTGCTACCTCTGAAGCATAGAAGCTGCAGGGATGTTAAGCCAGTAAAGAGCCAACTCCAAAAAGCTGCTGCTGGTGAAGCCAGGACGCACAGCTTAAGTACAAAAGCCCGGCTTCTGGAGTTCCTGTTGTGGCTCAGTGGCAGTGAATGCAACTAGTACCCATGAGGACACAGCTTCAATCCCTGGTCTCGCTCAGTGGGTTAAGGATCCAGCATTGCTGTGAGCTGAGGTGTAGGTCCTGCATTGCTGTGGCTGTGGCGAAGGCCAACGGCTAAAGCTCCTGTTAGACCCCTAGGCTGGGAACCTCCATGTGCCACGGGTGAGGTCCTAAAACAAAGCCCAGCTTCCTAGCGGCTATGTGGGCGAGTGACACTCCTGCAGCTCAGGACTGACCAGGCCAGCTGGATGCTTCTCTGTCCTAGCAGCCCACCCTCAGGAACTGGCTGCAGCAGAATTCCTCAGCACAGGGCCCCCACCCCACCAGCCAAAGGCCGGCCAGGCCAGGCTCGAGAGGAGACGCCAGGCACTGCCAGCCAAAGATTCTTTCTCAAATCGCTAGAGAGGCTTGTTTCACACCAACCCCCAAGTCGCGTCTGTTCACGACTGGTTCCGTGAGTGTTGGAGAATCTGTGTCTTACCTTTTGTTTCAGCCTCATCTTTGTCTAACTCACCCCAACTTATTCTTCAGTTTTCAGCTAACGTAGTTCTCCTGAGATGGCTTCCTCTGCTGTAAGCCCGACTGGCCCTGCGCTGATTAATTCCTTGCCACGCCTCTCAGTGAATGCCTTCAATTCCACCTGGAGGTAAGAGTCTTTCCTGATCAGCTGAGAGCAATGCCTGCCTCATTTGCAGGCATTCCCTGTAAATGCTCCTCACACCCTGCCTTGCACCCGGCACATTTAGGCCCTCAGTGCCTGCTGGCTGAGTGAATGAGTGAATAAGTAATAGGACACTTTGATGACACCTGCAGAAGACGTCCGACATAGGGAACGTTTTATTTGGAGAGATCTTGAGCATTATTTTCTCTTCATTTCCCATTAAGGAGGTAACGTTCTTCCTGGAGGCAGATGGGGGAGAATCTCTGGGGCTACATTAAGTGCAGATTAAGACCAAGTCAAACACTTAGCATTCAGATGCAGGTTACGGGCTGGGAGAAACCACATATCAGCTTCCTGAGCCCACTGCCAAGGGATGGATCCAGGGCCATGCATTTCAATCGCTTTGACAAATGGCTAAGTTCAATTACATACCACCCGAAAGAAGAGAGCTGAGTCCTTTCACCACGATGGTGGGGGAGGTGTCTAGTGTTGGGTCACATGCTCTGTTGCTATTTTAGTCTGTGGTAAGTTTTCAAGGAAATTGTATAATCAGAACTGCTCAAATTCATATGGTTCCTCTAGTTTTGCTTCGGAGTTCTTTAAATATCCAGTAAATTAGCTCTTTGTAAAGCCATTCAGTCAGTTTTCACCCAGCTTGAACCTGGCTAGGTGCATGTGTATGTGATCGTGTGTGTGTGTGGGGGGGTGAAGTGAGGGCACTGTTCATTGGCACATGTCACCCCCTGGGAGCTTGGGGGGGGGGTAAACATTGGCCGGGCAGCAGTCAGATGCACTATGATCCTAGAGCAAACAAAATCAGAGCAGGAGGGTTCCCAGTCACCAGATCTTTAGTCACAGCACAGTAACAGCTCTAACACGCAGGGCAGCAGCAGAGAACAGCTGCTCTGCTGTGGCTCCACACTGCCCCCTAGTGGTTTTCTATTCAATGACACCCTCCTTGGACCTAACCATCCACCAAAAGAGTTAAGAAACGTGTGTATAACTGGGTCACTACGCTGTACAGCAGAAACTGACAGAACATTGTAAATCAACTATGATAAAAAAAATTTTTTAAAGAATCTGAAGGCGCAGTATTCAAAAGATGTTAGATCTGGTCAGATCCCAACTCTCAGGGTTAAAAACTGAAGGCTTCCTATTGGCTGAAAAAGCAAAATCTGATAGCATTTTGGACTCTAGTTCTGAGAAAAGGCTCTGATGATGAGTCTTATTTCTATGGGTTACCAGAGATTCTTGGGGACCCCACCAGCCTGATCTGTCAGATGGTCCAAATGGCCGGGAGAGGAGGACAGTCAGCCGAAGCGGGCCATAGAGAAGGGATCCGAGAGGGTGGAGGGCAAAGTCACAGGGAGATGGAGTGCAGGGCAAGGGCGACACGAAGGAGGCTTGTAACAGATCAAATGCTGGCCTCCAGAAGCCGGTTTTAGGGCTGGTTTGTTGATTTTCCCCTCCCGATTCTCACCCTCCACAAGAAGGCAGCCGATTTAAGACGGTTTGAAAGATTATGCTAAAATGGACAGCACTGCAGCTTCTCTACTTGACTAAAAGCAAAAGCAGGAAGGGTGCCTGGAAAACGAGTTGTTTTCCTCTAGATTTCCAAAAAAAGCAATCAATTCCATGATACAAAAAAAAAAATTGTAAGAGACTGGGTCTTTTGCAAAGAATAAAAGCACTTTTTGTTAAATCCACGATGCCTACTTGGCTGAACAAATACACACTCTTTGGAATCTTGTGTAAGGTCACCAAGTTGAAAGCTTTGGAAGGGCTGAACTCATGCCCGCGTTTCCTGGGAGCGCCCGGTGCTGAGCTGTCAGAAGCGCGCATGCGCCTCCAGCCCCCCCGCGGGGCCTCACACCCTCTTCATTCCTCTCCCCATGAGGCAAGCAAACACCGTCATGACCATCTTGGGGTTCACTTCCACCAGGTCTTCCGGAAGGGCATACACTCTTGCTCCAATTTTCCTGGCCATAGAGATGGCGTACCTAAAAGGGACAAGAGGGAAAATGAGGGGGGCCCGAGCAACCAAGTACGCGGGGCACGCCCTCAGGATCACCGCTGCGGTCATTCTGTACAATGTCTACTGCATAACTTACACTCTCTACGCCACACTGTAGACTATCTCCCAGACAGTTCGCTCCGAGAATGGCTGCAGCCAATCACGGGCTTCCTCTAGAGATCTGAAGGCAAATCTCAACCTGACAAAACTCCGGACTCCATCAAACTTCCTGTCTAGCTTCCTGCTCATTATTAAATGTATTATTTGTCCTCAGAGAGCATCCTAGCTGCTGGCCCTCTGGATGGGGTTCCCCCCACCACACACACACAGCTTATTCGCCCGGGCTGTGCAGTAGCAGAAAAGGTCACAGAACTGAGTAAGAGTGTGGTCTAGGGAAAGTCTGCCGATGACATTTCAACTATAGAAACACTATTTCTCTCTTTTTATGGCCACACTTGGGGCATACGGAAAGCTTCCAGGCTAGGGGTCAAATCGGAGCTGCAACTGCGGGCCTACACCGCAGGCACAGCAACACTGGATCCAAGCCACGTCTGCGACCCATGCCGCAGCTCTCAGCAACACCGGATCCCTAACCCACTGAGCAAGGCCAAGGGTGGAACCCACATCCTCAAGGACACTATGTCGGGTTCTTAACCCACTGAGCCACAACAGGAACTCCTCAACTATAGAACCGTTTTTACAAGGCAGAAAAAAGGGCCTCGACCTTACACACCAAATCTTTTATTCCTTGTTCCATTCCAGTCCTCACCTACATGTGTATTTATTTATGTTACTATAAGGGTAGAATAACCAGAGTTTTATGCTACATATTTTTCATATAAGATTATCATAGTTGCATCAGAATATGTTACCTCTGTTTATAGTTATATGAAAATAATTTTTATTAGTTGTAGTCTACTTTCAAATGAGCCCCTACTATCACCTGGCGGTTCTTTTAAGCTCTTCGTTCATTATCTCATAACCTGTCTTACCATGGCTGCTCCAGTCTCCTTCCACCCAAGGCCCCATTACTGCTGAAATAACTTTAGTCCTACTTTATTGATCAAATTAAACTAAGAGCATCAGAGAGGAGTAGTTCCCATTCTTTCTCCCTGTCCATCTCTCAGTTATTTCGTGTTAATTATTAATGAAATAAAATGTATTTTTCATTGTAAAAGAGAGGAAAAAACTTTTAAAATTAAAAAACAGAATTTCCAGAGTTCCCGTTGTGGCTCAGTGGTTAACGAACCCGACTAAGAACCACGAGGTTGCGGGTTCCATCCCTGGCCTTGCTCAGTGGGTTAAGGATCCAGCATTGCCGTGAGCTGTGGTATAGGTTGCAGATGCAGCTCGGATCCCACGTTGCTGTGGCTGTGGTGTAGGCCGGTGGCTACAGCTCCTATTAAACCCCTAGCCTGGGAACCTCCATATGCCATGAGTGCAGCCCTAGATAAGGCAAAAAGACAACAACAACAAAAAAATAGAATTTCCAAAAAACATGTACAATTTGGCCACCATAACTATTTTTTTTTTCTTTTTAGGGCTGCACCTGTGGCATATGGAGGTTCCCAAGCTAGAGGTAGAATCAGAGCCTCAGCTGCAGGCCTGTGCCACAGCCACAGCAACGCCAGATCTGAGCTGCATCTGTGACCTACACCACAGCTCACAACAACGCCAGATCCTTAACCCACTGAGCGAGGCCAGGGATCGAACCCACAACCATGTGGATACTAGTCAGGTTCTTAACCCGCTGAGCCACAACAGGAACACCTCATTTTTTAACATTTTATAATAATTCCTTTTACCCATTTTTCTAAATCATTTTATTTCTTACGCTTATGGCATTGTGCTTAGAAGCCTGGGCTCTGAAGTCAGACTTGGCATCTCAGCTGAACCACTTGATAATTGTAAAGCCTCAGGCAAGTTCCTTAAACCTAATCACATCTCTCTTGAACATCTACAGGCTCGAGGCCTTTTGTAATTTACTTATTTTATTTTTTTATTTTTTGTCTTTTCAGGGCCACACCCGGTGCATCTGAAAGTTCCCAGGCTTGGGGTTGAATCAAAGCTGTAGCCACCGGATGACGACACCACAGCCACAGCAACGCCAGATCTGAGCTGCGTCTGTGACCTACACCACAGCTCACAGCAACGCCGGATCCTTAACCCACTGAGCGAGGCCAGGGATTGAACCCACGACCTCATGGGTACTAGTCGGGTTTGTTACCGCTGAGCCACGATGGGAACTCCTTTTTTTTTTTTTTTTTTAATTTCTGGATCTTTGTCCGTGTTCTTCCCTCTGCTGGAATATTCTTCCCAACTCTTACTTCTTTCACCTGTCCGGCTCCTTCTTACTTGTCCTTTCCGTTTGGCCCAGCTTAGAGGGTATCTGCTTCAGTTCCCTTCCTGTCTGTCCCCCAAGCACCCCGGAGTCCTTCTGTACCATCCATCATATTCTATTGTAATCGCTGTTTGATTATTTATCTTCTCTCCATCAGATTGTGCTAAACATCCACATACCAGAAGCTCGTGTCCCCCCACTTTTCCAAACTGGGAACAGAGACAAGGACACAGTTGGGGTTAAACAGACAGCAGGGGGGCTGGGCACTTGTCACTCGTTAACTGCAGACTTGTGTTATGGGCTGAACTGTGTCCCCACCCCCAAACAAAAACATACGTGGAAGCCCTACTCTCTGCTACCTCAGATAGTGACTGTATTTAGAAAGTGTTAAAAATCTAATTAGTTAAGATGAGGTCATGCTTGGGTAGGCTGGGCCCTAATCCAGTACGACTGGCGTCCTTATAAGGAGAAGAGACACAGACGCAGAAGGGGGTGGTATGACAGCCCTGTGACATCACAGAAACACAGGGAAGGCCATGTGAAGAAGGGGGGAGGGAGACGGAGCGATGCCTCCCTAAGCCAAGGACTGCTGGCCGTCACCAGAAGCCAAGAGTGAGCCCTCAGAGGGAACCGTCCTCGCTGAACCCTGACCTTGGACTTCCAGCCTCCACAACAGTGAGAGAAGAAATGCCTGTTGCTTTACATCGCCTTGGTTGTGGTGTTTGGTTAGGACAGCCCCGGGACGCTAATAACAGGCTGCTCTGGGCAAGTCGCCTCTCTTGAGGTCAGCAAGCTTTCCATAAAGACCGGTTAGCAAGTATTTCAGACTTTGTGGGCTTTGTCACAGCCCATTCAACTCTGACATTGTATCAGGGAACGAGCTACAGAAAATATATAAATGAATGGGCCTGGCTATGTTCCAGCAAAACCTTATTTATGAAAGCAAGTGACAGGAGAGACCTCAGGTCTGCTGACCCTCCCTCTGCATGGAAAGCAATGACAGCGCTCTCAAGCTGGTGAAGACTCTGATCTTGAACCCCACCCCTGCCCATGCATATCCACGGATATTCACAAACAGGGTATTTATATTTGTGCCCGCTGTGTATAAACTATTTAGGAGCTCCCTTAGATTATGATTAGGATACTGTTTTAATGAATTACAGGCTCGCTTATCAATCAGAAGAGTCAACTGTTTTAAACTTCAGTTGTTTTAATTTTATCAATCATTTTTTGTCTTGTTCCTGCTAACATTTGGAGCCTTGAAGAAAGGCCTGCAACAGTATCTAAAGTAATAATAAGGAGTACCTGTTGTGGCTCAGTGGAAACAAACCTGACTAGTATCCATGAGGATGCAGGTTCAATCCCTGGGCTCGCTCAGTGGGTTAAGGATCTGGTGTTGCCGCAAAGCTGCAGTGTAGGTCGTAGATGTGGCTTAGATCTGGCATTGCTGTGGCTGTGGTGTAGGCCACCAACCGTAGCTCCGATTCAACCCATAGCCTGGGAACCTCCATATGCCGCAGGTATGGCCATAAAAATAAAAATAAAATAAAGTATCAACAATGGGACGCAAATCATGAGAAGAAAAGGCATCAAGAGTGCAACTACAAGTGTCTGCCCGCAGACAGGGGCCCCAGACGTCACAACCATCCACCTGCCCCTGGGCCCCTCGCTCCCTGCCCTCCGGTTTATTTACGTACTTTGCATTGTTGAGTTTCTCTTCATCGTTCAGGTTGTCCGTCTTCAGGAGGTCATAGTTAATGGAACCGGGTTGAATGGCATCGATGAGATCCAGAACAGGCAGACTTGTACTAATCTTCGGGTCCTGCACAGAGAGAAAGCATGCATTTGATTAATATGCCCTTGAGTTACTGCTATTTGACTCAAGCGATCTGGGTGGTTCTTTCCTCTTAAATATGAAATGAAGAGTTCCCTGGTGACCTAGTGGTTAAGTATCTGGCATTGTCACTGCTGTGGTGAGGGAACCTCAGTGCCAAATAAATAAAAAAGAAATATATACATCCTGGTCTGGGAAATGCCACAGTATAGAACGTGGTGCTTGAAATCAACTGAGGTTTCTCTTGGGGCCTCAGTAGCTCTCTGGTGGCTCACTAAGCAGAGGAAACACCTCTTGTCTGCCAACAGGCTGGGAGTCATTCTCGAACAGTGAATGGAAGGAAGTTAGCGCAACTAGAGAAAAGCAGAGGGGTTAAAATACGGTATGTTTCATTCAACTACTGGTTGTTAGTAGAGCAAGGAAAGAGCTGACCAAGAATCCATCGGAAAGGGCACACTGAAGGCATCAAGAGAAACCCCGCTTCATCTCTGGGGGGACATCCCAGAGGTGACGGACAGGGACGGTGATGAGGGCTCAGTTGGACAGGAGGATTCAGCAAATGCTCCTTCCTCAGGGACCTCAGGGAAAGAAAAGGGTCTGTAGGTGCAGGGGGACAGTGCTGGCAATTATGCAATCAAATGCAATGACAGTAACTAATATTCATGGCCTTTCACAGTTTGCTCAGCGTGTGTGTGTGTGTGTGTGTGTGTGTGTGTGTGTGTGTGTGTCTTTTTAGGGCTGCACCCGCAGCATATGGAGGTTCCCAGGCTAGGGGTCGAATCAGAGCTGTAGCTGCTGCCACAGCAACGCGGGATTTGAGCCGTGTATGTGACCTACACCACAGCTCACAGCAGTGCTGGGTCCCGGACCCGCTGAGTGAGGCCAGGGCTCGAACCTGCGTCTCATGCATACCAGTCAGATTCATTTCCCCTGCACCACGATGCGAACGCCTGCTCAGCACTTTTTATGGGTTACCTCGCTGCTTGCCCCCAGCCTCAGATGCAGGCATCTACTCTTATTTTACAGTGAGCAAAGGGAGTTTCTGAGGATAAGAGATTTGCTGATAAGTGTAGGGGCTGTGCTTGGAACCCAGGTATTCTGACCTAAAGTCCTGGGCTCTTTCTTTGGCATCTGTGAACAATTTGATTCAGAGATCCCAGAGCTGTGAATGCTTTTAAGGTGTGAACACACAAAACTCTCCTCCATCTGTTCTCTTTCCTGGGGACCTATGGGTACAGACATGGAGAAGCCACTATGTGTCACTGTCCAAGCGGCATCAAACCAAACACCTCAGGCCTTGGGGATACAAGTCAGAACCGATTCTAACCAAGAAACAAGACAAAGGACCCCTGCAAGATACCAGGCCTCCAGCACTGGCCCTCTGTAGAGGTAGCATGATATTTTAAAAGATACGATGGGACCATTTTTATTTATTTCTGGGTAATATAAGAACCACCAGAAAATTAAAACCAGGAGTTCCCTGGTGACCTAGCGGTTAAGTATCTGGTGTTGTCACTGCTGTGGCTCAGGTTTGATCCCTGGCCTGGGAACTTTGGCATGCTCTGGGCAGGGCCAGAAAATAAACACAGAAAAGAAAAGAAAGGGAATTCTCATTGTGGCTTGGCAGGTTAAGAGCCCAACCAGTATCCATGAGGATGCAGGTTTGATCCCTGGCCCCACTCAGTGGGTTAAGCATCCGGTGTTGCCGTGAGCTGTGGTGTAGGTGGCAGATGAGTTGCTACAGCAGATCCCGAGTTCCTGTGGCTGTGGTGCAGGCCGGCAGCTGCAGCTCCAATTTAACCCCTAGCCTGGGAACTACCATCTGCCACAGGTGTGGCCCTAAAAAGACAAAAAGACAACAACAAAAATATGTATATTTGTAATCTAACTTCCACCATGCGCTTCTATCTCCACAGAATTTTCTGGCGATGAAACACAAGGGAAGCAAAATGGAGAGACTTGAGATCCACCTTCTTTCCTACTTTCTTCCCACTGCCTTGCGGGGTTGGGGTGGGGGGTGACAGGCAGCACAACGGCCAGCCGCTGGCAGCATTCACAGGCAAGGCAGGGTCCAGGACTGTCTGTGCAATGGTCAATCAAGAGTGGCCTGAGATAATTTTTTTTTAGGGCTGAACCCATGGCATAGGGGAGTTCCCAGGCTAGGGGTCGAATCGGTGCTACAGCTGCCGGCCTACACCACAGCCACAGCAACGCAGGATCCGAGCCGAGTCTGCGACCTACACCACAGCTCACGGCAACGCTGGGTCCCCGACCCACTGAGCGAGGCCAGGGATCGAACCTGCGTCCTCATGGATACTAGTCAGATTCGTGACCACTGCACCAGAATGAGAACTCCCTAAGCTCTTTTTTTAAGGATTTCCCGCAGTGTGGGGCTAATTTGCCGTTTTCCTTTTGCGGTCCTTTCTACCTAATCAATCTGTACTGACTCAGTGAGAAGACAAGAGAAAATTAGCCCAGAGCAAAAAAATTGTCAAACATCCCCCAGAGTCCTGACAAGCACAGCGCAGAAGCTGCTGCGTAACGAAACGGGCTACACTGCTGTAAAGCGGCAGCTGTTTTACACAGAGACACATGCCCTGGGCTATTTGGCCAGTCATTTCACAGTCATGGGCAAGCGGCCCATGGTAGTAATAGGTGCTTTTCCTCCCTGATGGGACCAGCACCCCCGCCCCCTGCATTGACTAGCCGTAACCTCAGGAGTTACATGAGCTTCATTTCCTCACTGAATAAAATCAGGAAAATGGCAAAGCTCTCTTTACGATGTCTGTGGAGATGAGACGATGAGCCTGTCACAAAAAAAAGGAGCCCCTGGTACCCAGGGTGCAATGCATTTTGGGAGCACCCTTCTCCATCACTTTCCAAGGTTCCTTCCGGCAGAACCTGCGCATGTCCGTCTGTCACCAGCCTCTGCTTCGACCTCTTGCTCAGCCCTCCGAACGAACGGGCAGCAGAGGGAGGACAGAGCTGGCCTTTCTCTGTGCTGAGCTCGAGGGGACTGGACACTCCAGGTACAGCCCGGCCCAGAGATAAACTTTCTGCCCTTTCTGGGAGGGGAGAGAGTTTCATTTTCTTCTTGCTTTTGAAGCAGAGGCTCGCTGTCGTGACGACCTGCCTCACATGCTTTTTGTTCATATAATTCCGAGCGGGTGCCTCCCCCCAGTCTTGACCTTTAAACCAGAAAAATGCAGTGAGGATGCAACACAGACATTATAATATGGATGAAGAGCGCAGGGCCCTCGGGGAGGGATCCAGCGAATGTATAAAACATGAGTTAAGAAATGTAATAAAATACGGTGCTGTTATTAATAAAAATAGGATTTAGATACAAGTACACAACTGCTCGTTTGCAAAAAAACACCCCACGGGGGATCTTTTGGTGTTTTACACTTTACCCTCATTATGTTAACAATCTGAACCACGAGCTGTGCACATTTTAAGAATCTTATATTTTACGTTACTTTGGAAGAACAGGGCCTAAAATCATGTGTAAGAAAATGGGTTTTAAAAATTATTATGGGGGAAAAGACACGGAATTTGTCCATGAAATGACCTATGCCATCAAAACGATAGTGGGTCATTCACGCAAGATCAAAATGAGAGGCGGAGCCTCGAAGGTCACTGAAGGTCCCTCGTGAAAAGATGTGAAAGCGGTGAAGGTGCGCATAAGGCCCACGTGGCCACAAGTGGGAGACGAGGCAGGAGACGAAGTGCGTTACCTTGAAACTGGAGATGGACGTACTCTTCTCCGCTTCCTTCAGTGTTTCATTCACCCAGTTGACAATAATGTCATCATTGACCTTCTGCCCACCTCCAATTTCTTCAAGAATATTCAGTGTGTACCTGAACAAAAATCAAGAATGATTGCTGCAGAAAGGTTGCTAAAAAAACTCACTCGGAGAGCCACCAGTGTAGAAAAGTTCCTTTTTTTTCCTGTCACAGAAGATGGCCTGAAACCGTTACATTTGAGGGAAATAAAAATATGTCATAATAACAGCTCCTTTTAGAATAACAAAGAGTAACTTGCTGGTTAGAGTAAGATGCAGCGCGAACACCATGGCCGCGGTCAGAAGGGAGAGTGGAAGAGAAGAGAAGCAGGGAAAGGAAAAAGAAGCAAAGGACTGGAACCGCTGATACGTTTCTTAAAGGAACCATAACAATCAAGGAACAAGTCAACGTTAGAAAAGGCCAAGCAGCCAACATAATGAAAAAAATAACTAAAAGAGTTTCTTCCGTATATCACAGAAGGAGAAACAAGGGGAATACACGTTAATCTCTAGTTATTCCCTAGTTTGAGCATAAGAATCACCTCGGACACACAACTGTTCTGGGAAGTTAGGTTTTGTGGAGGGAAACATTAAGAAGATGCTTCAAGCTCTTAAAATGCCATGGAGCAGAAAAGACTCGCCATTCCCCAGGCCAGTCCCTCTGAAAAAGGGACCACGAGCAGAGAGCCCAGCAGTGGGCAGATGTCCTGGCCTCACAGTTCAGTCTTTGTAGGAGGAGTAGGAGGAGGTCAGATTCCCCACGAAAGACCATCCGACTAGGGTTTCAGTGGGTGCGTCGCCGAAACTGAAACTCAAGTCCCCTGCCCTTGAGTCGTGTCTGGAGGCCTCACTAAATGAGGTCACCTTCCGCCTGGGTGCCTGGGGTTTTGCTTCCATAAGCCATCAGGCGTCATCCTCCAGTTACCGCTTCTGTGGAAAACACAGTTCTCCCACGACCTCCCCCATGGTTTTCAAGGGTCATCTCTGCAGCAGGAGCAGAGCCCTGCTGCCTTCAGGTGAGAGCACTTCCCGGTCCCTGGAGATGGGGGGACAGGGCTTTTGAAATTTTCCCTTTTTTTTGCTGGGTGCTAGGGGTTTATTTTTCACCTGGCACAAGGCACAGGGTTATGGGGTGTCCGAAAGGTGCTCGTGGAGTTCCCATGATGGCTCAGCAGAAAAGATTCTGACTAGTATCCATGAGGACGCTGGTTGGATCCCTGGCCTTGCTCAGTGGGTTAAGGATCCAGCGTTGCCATGAGCTGTGGTATAGGTCGCAGATGCTGCTCAGATCTGGCATTTCTGTGGCTGTGGTGTAGACTGGTGGCTACAGATCCGATTCCACTCCTAGCCTGGGAACCTCCATATGCCGTAGGTGTGGCCCTGAAAAGATAAAAAAGGAAAAAGAAAAAAAAGAAAGGCGCTCGTGTGGCTTGGATGGTAGAGAGTGGCGTTCTCTCAACTTCCTTTTTTTTTTGGTGGCGTGTTGTTTTGATATGGAAGAACCCAACTGCTTCTGCTGGCTGCAGCCTGTTTAGAGGAAGGGGGAGGGGGAGGGAAGGGGAGGGAAAGGAAGGCGGAGGGGCTCTGATGAGCCTAGCACCTTGGAAGGAAGCCTGGCAGCTGGTGGTGGCCCCTCAGGACGGGGCCTGCACTTGGCTGGGCCAGGCTGGCTACCGGGCTGCTGCTTCCTGAGCCAGGTCACAGGTGATCACGCCAGTGGAGGCCTCGGCAGATGCCCAGGGCTCCGGGGGCTCCAGCACTGTGGCCATGAATGGGAGTGTGGACTTCCCCCCTAAAAGAAGCAAGCCCACTGGGGCCCCGGGGTGGCGGGGACCGGCTTCTGCAGGGTCCTCGGCACTTCCGCAGGGGCTGTTACTGGAAGTGGAGCCCAGGCGGCGCCAGTAGTAGTCATGGGTGGCAGTGGAAAAAGCTAAGGGGAGAAAGGCTGGAATTAAGTTGGGGACTCTAGTTCAGACAGTCCACGAAGCACCGAATGCAGATTCAAAATTGAAAAGAAAAATCAATTTGGTTTGTGTCTTCCTAGGATTTTCCTTGTGAGATAATCACCCCATATATCATCAAGCATATTTTGGGGAGACTGTGCTGCTATTAAACAAAACCCTCTAGACAAGATCCCAGTATCCATGGCATTGACACACTGCACTGGGCTGAGAAGCCCTCTGTCAAAATGCAAGGGCCCCACAAATCTTAGCTTCAGCCAGCGCCTCATCCAAAAGCAGAGGATTCTGATGGATGTGGGGCTGGAGGGACTGTGATTATGACGCGTGCATCCCTGCCACTGAACACTTGTTTTATTTATTTAACATGCGACCCGGAGGGACAAACCTCAGGGCTTTGTTTTTCAAGAACCTATCCCCACCTCACCTTCCACGATCTGATTTCAGGAGAATTCCCTCCTTTGCCTGCCTCAGACTCTTGGTTCCTTTTCAGGGGTCTAACTACTGTCGCTGTTGGCAGGCAGTGTAGTTGCCTCAGGCTTTTGTCTCTAAATTTATACACATGCAATTTGCCAGCTTTCCAAGCTAAGAATAACTTCCAGGCTACTGAAGGGGAAAGGGAGGTTTAAGCTTTCATTGGTTTTTAGGGGGAAAAATGACATGCCATTTATTGTCCAGATAAATGACCGAATTACCACATCTGTGCAATCCAATGAAATAAATTCCAGCTAGAACTGGCACACAGAGGGAAAAAAAAAACCCTCCTGGTGGCATTTACATAATTATCAATCATTTCATCACCTTCAACAACCATGGATTTCTGTCCATTTTCTTATAGGCACAATTCATGTATAGTAAAGACTAATGAAAAATATGATTCTTATCAACCAAGTGGAGATGCAGCAGCAAACCAGACCTTTTATTATATATATATATCATATATAATATATATAATATACTAGACATTATACTATATATAAGCCTTAAGCTATGACGTTGGGTAATATTTTTATAAAACTTCCATAATGAGGATCATATTACAAGGTGACTTTCAGATATTATGAAATACAAAATAGAATAAAGTTGGCTTGAGTTTTTAATCACTAAAACAGAAAAAATCAAAGATTATCTCCTCTTATTACCAGCATGACTCCACGGTTAGCAAAACTGACTAGCACACATGAGGACGCGGGTTCGATCCCTGGCCTCATTCATAAGGATCTGGCATTGCCATGAGCTGTGGTGTAGGGTGCTGATGCGTCTCGGATCCTGAGTTGCTGTGGCTGTGGTGCAGGCCGGCGGCTACAGCTCTGATTCGACCCCTAGCCTGGGAACTACCATATGCCGCAAGTGCGGCCCTAAAAAGACAAAAAGACCAAAAAAAAAAAAAAAGATTATCTTCCTTTTAAACCCATGAGTCAATTTAACTGCTGCAACCAGAAAGAACTTTGCTTTGGTTTTTAAAGCAATTAGTACCAAAAGCCGGTCTGCTAAGAATTAAATACAAACATGAAAGAAAATAGAAAGTAGTTCAGAAATTTTTTCTGAAAATATACTGGTGAGGTTGGCTCTTAGGGACTTTCAATGATGTTCCAGATACACACAGTAAAACAGAGGTTAAAGTCTCTTTGGGCTCTGGATTGTTTTTACGACATTCAGTCTTACGACATCTGACTTCAATCATTAAAGAGATCCCAGTTTAGAAAGGGGCAGTGGGGTGCCATACTTGATAAAACGAAGGTAAATCAGTTAGTCAGGTCGATTATGATCACCTCTGATTATCCTCCACCACCTGGAGACATTGACATAATTATTCTGAGGACCATTATAAATATTAAGAGCTGCAGACAGTGGCCTGGGAATAAAGCCGAAGAGCTTAGGGACATACAAGCCTTGTCTCTGCCATTACCTTGTTAGACATAATGCAATGTGACATATGGGGTCTGGGGCTTCCTTGCAGGTAGAGAAATGAATTAAGTCACACTAACATAGGTTCTCATTAAGGAACGTAAAGACTTCGGCCTGGTCAGAGCTATTAGTATAGGTGGAAAGAACAGAGCATGTAAAAGTAAGCTATTTTATGCTTAGAGATTTGCTATCTAAAATTCTTCCCAGCCTCATGCTTTTGCACCAAAAAAGTTCATTTTTTTCCTACAATTTATTTTCTATTTTTATATCTTATATTCTATCTTTGCTTAAAAATAAGGCTACATAGCTCTCACATTAATCAAGTTTATATTTGGCTCTAAAAGGTGCTTAAAGTTCTCTATTAAAGAACTAGCAGGAGGACTTCCAGTCGAGGCTCAGCAGTAATGAACCCAACAGTATCCATGAGGACGCAGGTTCAATCCCTGGCCTCAGTCAGCGGGTTAAGGATCTGGCATTGCCATGAGCTATGGTGTAGGTCACAGACATGGCTTGGATTCCACGTTGATGTGGCTGTGGCATAGGCCAGCAAGTGCAGTTCCCATTCAACCCCTAGCCTGGGAACTTCCATATGCCACTGGTGTAGGCCTAAAAATCCAAAAAAAAAAAAAAAAAAAAAAGAGCTAGCAGGAAATTCTGCTTCTGGGCATGATGGAATTACCCCTCTACTTTAAATATATAAAACACACTGAAAAAAATATGAAACAATGTTGTTCAGGCATTGGACAATGGGAGGCTCAAAATAGTGGTCCTCGACAGAAGGAAAACCAATGTAGTGATGAGCCCTTAGATCATCCCGGCTTACTGCACAAAGAACTTTCAGGCTGCAGTGCAGGGAGAGAGAACTCAAGGAAGCCAGAGTGCCTAGAATTTGGGGGGCAGAATAGCAAAGAGGGCAGAGTCACCTAGAAAGAAAGCTCCAGAGATCTTCAGAGGGTTTGCCTCAAGTCTTTAGCCGAGTGCTCCCTCGTGCTTGCATGTGAGCAAACTATCTGAGGCTGGGGAAAGAACCTTCAGAAATGAGGGGGCAGAAAAATCCTTGGAGCTCACTCAGGACTGGAATAAAATCGGGTCCCACCAGTCAGTGGAAAAATCTCATGATACATAGAGGGTCAAGTAAGGTACTGCAAAGAGATTATCTCAATATTGAGAGACAAAATTAGCTCAAGACTAATTAAGATTTTTAAGTAAGCCTCAACAGATCAAACTGTATATAAGCAACTTAACTGCATCCCAGGATAAAATTCAAGAATGTTTAAAAGAATACAGAAATATCCAGCACACAGCAAGGTAAAATTCACAATGCCTCACGTACAATGAAAAATTAGTAGGAGTGCAAAGAAGCAGGAAAATATGATCCATAATGAGGAGAAAAATAAATTAATACAAACAGATCCAGGATGAACAGTTATTATAATTCCACTCTATATGTTTAAGAAGTTTAATAAGGAAAGAGATGTGGGAAATGTCAAAAAGACCCAAATCAAATTTTTGTACATGAAAACTGTCATGTCTAAGATTAAATATATATATATATACACACACACACACACACACACACACATATATATGTGTGTGCAACAGTATATATATAAATACACACACACACACACACACACACACACATACACACATACCAAATGGAATCAATGGTAGACACTGCAGAAGAAGAGAGTGGTGAATTTAAGATATGGCAATAGAAATTACTCCAAGTGAAAGAGAGAAAGGAAAAAAGGTAATGTAAGGGAAAAAGATGATTACAGCATCAGTGAATTCTAGGACAACTTCAAATGACCAAATATACATGTACCCAGAGTTCCCCTAAAACTAGGGTGGGTGGGTACAGGAGTCACGGTTGGGGAAAAAAAGACCAAAAGTTTTTCAAATTTGATGAACACTATAAACCAAGATATTCAAGAGGCTTGACAAACCTCAAGCACAAGAAATACCAAAGCACACCATAATCGAATTACTTAAAATGAATGATCAAGAGAAAATCTTAAAAGAAGCCAGAGGGAAAAAGACATATTAATACAGAGGAACAAAGATAAGAATGACAAGATTAGAAAACTATACATAGAGCTGCCATATGACCCAGAAATCCCACTCCTGGGCATATATCTGGACAAAACTTTCCTTGAAAAAGACACATGCACCCACATGTTCATTGCAGCACTATTTACAACAGCCAAGACAGGGAAACAACCTCAACGTCCATGGACAGATGAATGGATTAGGAAGATATGGTATATATACACAATGGAATACTACTCAGCCATAAAAAAGAATAATGCCATTTGCAGCAACGTGGATGGAACTAGAGACTCTCATACTAAGTGAAGTAAGTCAAAAAGAAAAAGACAAATACCATATGATATCACATATCTGGAATCTAATATACAGTACAAATGAACTTCTCCACAGAAAAGAAAATCATGGACTTGGAGAATAGACCTGTGGTTGCCAAGTGGGAGGGGGAGGGAGCAGGATGGACTGGGAACTTGGGGTTAACAGATGCAGACTATTGCCTTTGGACTGGATAAGCAATGAGATCCTGCTGTGTAGCACTGGGAACTATATCTAGTCACTTATGATGCAGTATGATAATGCGACCAAAAATACTGTATACATATGTGTGTGACTGGGTCACCATGCTGTACAGTTGAAAACTGACAGAACACTGTAAACTGGCTATAATGAAAAAAAATCATTATATAAATAAATTTAAAAAAAGAATGACCACAGATTTATCGTTGGAAACAATGCAAGACAGAAGACAGTGAACACCATCTTCGGAATACTGAAAGGAAGAACTATCAACCTAGAATTCTCTACTCGGGTACAACACCTTTCAAAAATGAAAATGAAAAAAAGACTTTCTCAGACATATAGAACCTAAAATAACTCCTTGCCAACAGATATGCACTACTAGAAATATTTTAAGTAGAAAGCAAATGATATAAGATGGAAATCTGCATCTACACCATGAAATGATAAATATGTAGGTAAATATAACATATTTCCCCCCTTATTTTGAAAATCTCTTTAAAAGATAAGTGACTGTATTTACACAAGTCAGTTAAAAGTAATAGGATGAAAAAAAGCTGGGCCATGCTAAACCTAATCCATAAGCTGGAGTAGTTTTATTAACATCAGGGAAAATAGGTTTCAGAGAAAAGAACATTATGAGGCATAACAAGAAAGGGTGATTCATTAAGAGGACATAACAATCTAAAACACTGATGAACCTAAAAACAGAGTTTCAAAGTACCTGAAACAAAACTAATAGAACTGAAAGGGAAACAAAAACATAGGAAATGCTCCCTCCCCAATATTTCTTTGGTTTTAAGTTTAGCTTAAGATATAGTTTTATGCGATTAAATCACATTCCTGAAATTTGCCAGCATTTTCCTATATAAATAATACATTAAAAAAATGCCATTCTCCTGAGTCGCATTACCTTCTCATCAGCTGCCAAATCAAGGCCAATGTTAGGGTACGGTTTCCTTCATTGAGATCTTGTCCACCAATGCCAACCAAGGAAAACTTAGCCTGATTCTTCCCCAGTTCCACTGCGTAGTTACAATTCTCAAGCTGTTAGTAAACAGGGAGGAAAACAATCTAATGTCATCATCTCTATGACGACAAATACCAGAGACAATAAGATAATGCAAATTCCAAAGACACCAAATGCAATAATACGGTCAGACAAATGGTCTCTCAAGCCTTGCCTGGAATTCTGCAATTCTAGGATTCTACATTAGTCAGACAGTTCTCCATTTTTTCTTAAATGGAACCACCAAAATAATATTCATGGTGCAAAAACCAAAATAAGTGCAAAACCAAAGTAAATTCTTATTATGAACATTTTCATGGCTATATCATACTACATAACTAGAGAGCTATACTCAGGGACCTGTGTGTAATATTCCTAAAATAGTTGAGTTCATAGAGATGGACATGGAAAATCTGGATTCTCCATCCTATGTGCACACAGTGGGCTGACATGTGGGATGGGTGTTCCCAAGACTGTGACACACAGATCACCGGGTCACAGAGATGAGAAATGGTGGGAAATGTTCATGCCAACCACACGGCTGTTTACAAAACTGTGTTCCCACCGCAATGACAGGAGATGAGCTGCTTATGCAAGTCAAATTGTTAGTACAAGGCTTCAATTCTTTAGAAAATTAAAATGAGGATCTTGCTGGGAGAAAAGCAACCCTGCAGCTCTGTTTGCTCTAATTATCTTAATGAGGATTTTTACATCGGAACGTTTAAAGACAGCCAACATGGAATTATAAATAAGTAATCGACTGAAATAATGAGTTCCCTGTGATAAAAACCATTCAGGTTCCTGATGGCTGCACTATAATTGAATCCCTGAATAAACATTTCTTCTCTCCGTTTGGCCTCCCAAGAAAGTAGGCACGGGCTCTTGCCGGCTGATGACTTCAGCCGCCGCCCAGAACATCAGAGGAGTCACTGTTTACCTTCTTCATGTTGCCCCCCAGTTTGGGGTATGGTGGTTTGTTTACTCTGTTCCAATCAACAGGGACTTTAATCTTTTCATAGAGCTGGAAGATGACCAGGGCGTCTGATAAGTCACTGCACAGAAACACAAAACGAGGCTCAGACACCCAGCAGTGGGACCAGCACTTCTTTCTCTATCAGCCCAAGGGACATTCCCAGCGACCTGGAAACCCTGGGATCAGTAACTCCATCTTTAGAAGTGAAGAGACTCTGACTCAGAGAAAGGGAGGGAACTTCACTGCAGGTCTCCCCCAACCTAGGCCCTTCCAGCAGAAATAGGCTGCCTCCAGGAAAAGAAATACGGCTCCAGCAAATGGCACAGCCCCCAGCTTAACATGGACTGGCGGGCCTCCCTGTGAGCGCGTCTTGGGTTTGCAACACGGAGTCCACAGGGCCTTGTGCTGCTGGGTTATGATTTTGTACTAAACCTACAGGAAGGCTGGTGTCTATGGAAGCTGAGTTTCTCACCATCTGCACCTCAGCTTGGCATTTCCCTGCTCACAGAGGTAAATGCCGTTTGTGAAAGGAAGGGCACACCAGAGTGGTACTTGAACTCTTGGGGATCTGTCCAGGTCTTGGTATCTCATAGTAAGGAAGGGCCCCTCCCCGCCATAGTCTCACCTGTACAAATGATTGACTTGAGGGTTAACCCCCAAGGAGTTCATCCAGTTCCTAAATGTCCGCTCTTCTCTTGTCTCACCTAAACGAATGAAGACGTTACTTTCAGGCATCCAGAAAATATGTCTTTTTTAATGATCAAAGAGGTATAATGAACTAAAAAGGTATTAAAAAAACACTGAAAAGTAGAATGAAAAAATAAGCCCTAATGGATTTAGATGAGGGTTGTTATTCTGTGTTCATTTTTTTTTTTCCATTTCAATTCAACAAGTATTTCTATAGCATCTATCAACAGTGTGCAAGATTTTGTGCGGGGGCGGGGAACTGTTCAAAGCTGGCCCTCGAAGGCTTACCTTCTTCCTGGAAAAACAAGTTCTTTAGGCATCAAAGAGGGATCACACAGGCTGGAGGGCTTACAGAGGAAGCAGACAAATTTGTATTTGATTTTGTTTGGTTTTGTGGGATTTTTTGGCCATGGTGTGTAGAGGCTTGATGTGGGATCTCAGTTCCCAGACCAGGGACTGAACCTGAGCTGCAGCAATAAAAGCACTGAGTCCTAACCACTAGACCACCAGGGAACTCCCCATATTTGTACTTGAGTTTAGATTAAAGAGAGAATTGTATGGGTTCGATTTGGAAGGAGTGGAATTTGAGCTTTATCTTATAGGGCTTGTAAACTCCAGAGAGGAAAGAGGAAAGAGCAGAGGCTGTGGGGGGTATACATAAGCAGTGGGAGCAAGAGACAGTGTAACCATGAACACAAAGGGAGCAGTAGGCAGGGTCTGTATCAAAACCATTAGGAACTGATTTTTCAGGCATCCGTGTTGTATAGTCCACAGAGATAAGACCACCCCATGGCTAGAACCAGAATCAGGGATTTTTTGGATGCCAAGTAGCAGATTTTAGTTGACACATTATACAATGACAGTTGTCATGGGCTCTTTTTTTTATTACCATAATAAATTCTCGAGCAAGGCAGAGACATAATGGAAGCAGTACTGCAATGTGCTTGGCAGCAGTGTGCAGAATTACTGAAAGGCAATATGCATTTAAATTAAACACACCGAGGGGACAGTGTTTGACACTAGCACATGGGCATATTCAAGTGCTTGATGGATGGAGGACTAGGTCCCCAACACCTACCGAAATAGTTGGTATATAATTTAATAAGGGTCCGGAAGAGCAGAAAGGAAAAATGACAATCTAAAAGTCATTCTGCAGCAAGAATTATTTGCTGATTCAAGAGCTTAAGGGGTGATGGAGAGGAGATATCAAAGTGAAACCCAGAGTTTTGATGACTGAAGAAAAAAAAGTGGGATGATTAATGGAAATGGAGAATTTCTTCTGCAGGAGAGTAGACGGGATGGCGGAGGAGGAAATAATCAATTCTGTTCTGTACATAGTGAATCTCAATTGATAGTGAAGGACCCAAAAGGGAACATTCTAGAGGCAGCTGGAATGGGGTGATTAGAGGCTTGATACATGTATTCAGTAGCCACCAGAATGTAAAGACTTGGCGTTCCCATGTGGCTGAGGGGTAACAAACTCAGCTAGAATCCATGAGGACGTGGGTTCGATCCCTGGCCTCACTCAGTGGCTTGGGGATCCAGCATTGCTGTGAGCTGTGGTGTAGGTCACACACATGGCTTGGATCCCAAGTTGCTATGGCAGTGGCATAGGCTGGCAGCCGCAGATCAAATTCAACCCCTAGCCTGGGAACTTCCATACGCCTCAGGTGCAGCCTGAAAAAAAAAAAAAAAAGAATGCACAGATTCCTGACCACAATTTTTCAAATGATACAAATGCAGCCATGCCAGAACACAGATTGTGTTTCCAGCTAGAATAAAGCAGTGCAAAAAAAGATCAACCCATTCTTTCAATGTGGATTTCCTTTCATTGGTGATATTTATTATTACTTTTGTATTGATTTTTCTGTCTCAATATTGGGACTGATTTATGATGAAAGCAAAGTGAATGTCTCTGGTACTATTGCTGTTAGAATTTGACTTAACGCTGTGTGATTTTTGTCTGGCCTTAGGGCATAAAGTCCCCAAATGAAATTCTCAGGCAATCTGCCTCAAAATATTATTTTGTGGCCCCCATCAGCCAAGTCAAAGACACAAAACAAACACCCCAGTAAGCACCTCTCAGCATAAGTTAAATATCATTTCTAGATGTAATTGACTTGATTAATCTATTTATTCTCTTTGTTATGTTCCAGTGAATTGAGGACCTGCTTGCAAATCTTCCGCGTGAGGGGCTTGTATTAGTGATTTCAAAGAGCTGCCAACGCTTTTTCAAACATTTAAGCAACTGGTTTCTAGTTACCTTCGAGAGCCCCCCAGTCGATGTCTTGGTTCTCCGGTTTGTGCAGGGCTGGGTATCTGTTAAAGAGGTTGGCAATAAAAGCCAAGTTCAACTTGGGGTTCCCTCGGACAACATCCGTGGCTGTGACAAACTGCCGGCAGCCCAGCCTCTCTGCCTGCTGCAGCATGCACTCTGCCCTCTGGATGTCATCCTTCTCCTGCAAGGAAAAAGAAGCAGCATGTCAAGGCTGGGCCACGGCTCCTCAAGCACAAAGGGGACGTGAAGAACTCAAAAAAGAAATGGGGATCTTACATAAACCGTTTAGAATTCAACCTCGGAGAGACACATAATAACAGCAAGTTGTACTTGTTATGTGCCTGAACTCAAACCAGAAAGTCACAGCTAAGAGGAATCTGGGAGTTCCCTTCTTGGCTCAGCGGTTAACAAACCCGACTAGGATCCACGAGGATGCAGGTTTGATCCCTGGCCTTGCTCAGTGGGTTAAGGATCCGGCATTGCCGTGAGCTGTGGTGTAGGTCGCAGACACAGCTTGGATCCTGTGTTGCTGTAGCTGTGGCGTAGGCTGGCAACTGTAGCTCTGATTCGACCCCTAACCTGGGAACTTCCATTTGCCATAAATATGGCCCTAAAAAGCAAAAAAAAAAAAAGTGAAAGGAATCTCAAAAGTTAATAACTGAGCCCCGCCCCCCCATCTCTATTCAGAACAGAACCTATTGCAGATGAATGGTTGGTTGTCTTGTTTTCAGACAGACTCAGTAGAGTCTACAGTTTCATCATTTAAGTTGATCATTATTTCCAACCATTAGTTTCCTTTTTGTTATCTTCTCGCAGAGATTTCACAAAAAACGTTCACTTAAGTAATCAATTATATTCCTATTTTCAGTTCATCAAAGGCATTTACATCTGCCAGCAAGAACTTTTTAACTGCCTTTCCCACACTGAGTTGGTGTACTTACAACTGTAAACCAAATAAATTTAAGCTACATAGTAGTGTCGCTGACAAATACATAGTATCAATTTGGCTTTTGCAGATGTGGTCAGATTGAGGATCCCTTAAGTAACACACTAAAAGTCTATTCAGACAGTTCTAGAGACTCTCTAGTCATTTGTAAGCAGACTCTTATTGGAAGACTAAAGTTTCTTGGTGGTGGTGGTGGTGTTTTTTTTTTCTTTTTTCTTTTTTCCTTTTTCAGGGCCGCATCCGCGGCACAGGGAAATTCCCAGACTAGGGGTCAAATCGGAGCTGCAGCTGCAGATCTACATCACAGCCACAGCAATGCGGGATCCGAGCTGCCTCCGCGACCTACACCACAGCTCACAGCAATGCCGGATCCTTAACCCACTGAGCAAGGCCAAGGATCAACCCACATCCTCATGGATACTAGTTAGGTTTGTAACCCCGCTGAGCCGCAAGGGGAACTCCTAGAAGACTAAAGTTTTGTTGAAATATGGTTGACTACCCTTTAATGCTCCTAAAAGTCTATGAAACCCATAATTTTCAGACAACAGATCTTATTAAAACTATAATTATTTCTTCTTTAAGATTGTTTTTCAAAAATGTGTTTTAATTATTTTATAATTTTTATAAAATATATAATGTCATATTAGTTTCAGGCATATGCAAAGTGATTCAGTGACACAGTCTCTTCCTTAATAAGTTATTACAAGATATTGAGCACAACTCCCTGTGCTATAGGTCCTTGCTAGTTACCTATTTTACATACAGTAGCGTATATATGTTAATTCCAAACTCCTAATGCATCTTGTAATTATTTCTTAATATGATGCTTTATGAGATAATACATTTATACATTTATTTCATGTGCTTTACTTCTCATTTAACTTTAAAATTAACACACTGAATTCAACTCTAATGATATGAAATGAGGCACAAGAATGGGTAAGGCAACTTCTCTAGATTAATATTAAAGTGTCGGCAAAACTGAAGTTTTAACCAGACCCATGCTGTGCCCATGGCTTTTATGAGTCTTCCCCCCAGACACCACTAGGCACCCCCGGGGCCTTTCCTCCAGTTACCCTCAGCGGTGTAGCGAGGCAGGGCTGCTGTGCATGGATTCTACAGCCAGCCTTGGCTACAAACTTGCTATGCCACGTAGTGGCCCTGTGGCCACGAGGTGATTGATTATTAACGTCTTTGACCTTCAATTTTCTCAACTACGAACAGTTATTAACACTTTAGCGATGCTTGCAAGGATTAAGGGCAGTACAAGCAACGCACCCAGCACAGTACCTGGCACAGGAGGAGAATCAGTAAGTGAGGTTTCCTTTTCTTATTATTAACAGAGGCAAGAGTCTCAGGCTTGGATCATATAACTTCTAATAGCCTGTCCTACAATCTTGGACATAAACTCCTCTGAGTCTCAGCTTTTTCATCGAGATAGTAGGAACTTATTTATTTGTATAAACATCCCATCTATTTCCAGAAACAATATTCAGCTACCCCCAAACGGAAAAATAATCCTTCTTGTTGCCATAGAGCCTACGATGGGACATTGGCGGCTGTGCCTCTGATGATGCGTGACATTTAATTAGTGTCAGTTTCCTTCTTTTCTTAATGTTGATTTCCAGATTCAATTTTCCACACTTACTACCCACGACTGTTAAGAGTCTTTAACAGCAGAACAAGGCTCTAAGTAGATGCCAGTGCACAGGAAACACGGCGTCTAAACACGACCCGGGCGTGGCCTTACCCTCAGTCCTGACATGTCAATAACAACAGCAGGAACACCTTCTTCATCTCCTTTCGGAGCCACCTGCTCAAGCAGGTGGTAATAAGCTTTCGAGTCCTGTGAGAAATGAGGAAATTACACTTTCAAAACGGCACAGCTAATTACACACTTAGCACGACAATAATTTCCCCAAAGCAAACATCTTTCATTTCTTATCCAACTACCGTTCAAGGATACAACTTAATTAACAAAGCTGGAAACGTTCACCAATTTGAATTTTCTCTTTGTCTCTTGACATTTTACATTTGCCTTTCTTTTTAAAAGGAGTATAATAGTTAAAAATACAGGACATACATAAAAGGCAACCCAAAGAAGCAAATAGTATTCTGTGGTCCGTAGGGGAGAAAAACAACTTATATATATGTATTAAATGTATACAGGAAAATATATATACCTTTATATTGCTGTAGAAGTCAGTCAGCTAAAGTTTAATTAAAAAAAAAGTGACAGAAAAAAGGAAGCAGAAGTTTAAAGCAGAGTTTAAAACACATTTAAATGGACAATCAGCAAAAGAAAAAGATTTCAAAGACAGAAAATTGAAGCATTCACAAGCAGTCTTTATAGAAAGGGAGAAATATTAAGATAAGTGCATTTAATATTTATCAAGAAGCTAAAAGGAGTGGTTAAATTTAGCTGTCACAGAGTGGATACAGATGTTGAATTCTGTTTTCTTAGATTCTGGGAATAGGCTTATGGATGAAAAATTCTCTGAGTCGCAGTCTTAAATTTATAAATTTATTTTCGTTCAGTGAAAGTATACAGATTTTTAGGAAATTTATTTATATCATTTAAAGACCTCTTAATTTCTCTTGAAGACTGAAAAATCAGCCGTTGCTCTGTTTGTCTTTTAAAACTGGGTAGAGGCCGATGAGAGCCAAGGTTTGCTCACCCTTGTGACAGTAGAAAGACAAGATGAGAGAGCACCAGCCATGGCTGCGGTACATGGGAAACTGACTGTCATCTCTTCTCTCCACCCTCCCCTTCTCTTCCTTTTCACCGTAGTTATTTTGAAGTCAGTGAAAGTTCCATGCAGGTGTTCAGCAGGAATAAAATCTGCACACCACATGTCCTATTTGCTTAGCTTTGCTAAGAGTCATCTCATTTCACTAGACCCTAAGAACCCTTTCTCCCTCAGTTTCAGGTGTCCTCCCCTCCTTTGCTGACTTGGTGTGAGTCAAGGGCATCTCTCAGCATTGCCAGATGCTCAGACTTACACGTCCCAGCACTGACCTTGGTGGGGATGCAGCTCCTCCCTGAGAACAGGCACGACCACTCCATAAGTGGTCGGCTTGCCAGTTCTTGGCTCTTAAGTCCCAGATGGTTATTGTTCTAAAGGACACAGCCTTTCAGTGATAGGAAATCAGGTAAGTTTATGGCTCAGACGCAGCATCCTAATTTTGTGTGCAAAGCAGGAGAATTTTGGCTAAAGGAATGGCAGAGCTTAACTGTTGAACACAAAGAGAGATGGCACTGTCCAGCTCCTGGTAAATCCCAGTTTGGCTGGTGGTGCTGAAAGAATGTTAATAACCAATGAGAGCTGTATAGGTAGAGAAAATGTATTTGGCATTATTAGCGTCTTTCTGAAGGAATGGGGGACTTTGCATCCAGGAGCTACACTCTAACTGGTGCCATGCCTAGTAGGCCTTGAGTTCTAAAAGCCACTGCTGAATCCACAGAAGTGGGGGCAGTTGGGACTCCAGGCGTAACGAGCCTGGGCTGACTCTTGGTGAGTCCTGTGACCTTTTCTGATTCTTCGTCTTTGGAGAAAATGTCCTTAACTTTTGAGAAAGTGGAGACTGAAATGTTTTCCTCATGTTGCAGCCTAGCACCTCGCACCATTTCCTACTGGGGCCTGACGGCCCTTCCTGTTCCTTAAGCTCTTTCTGTCTCATTCCATCAGTTGCCAGTGCCAAGAAGCTGATCATTCCACCTTGACATGGAACTTGTCACAAACTTGAAAACCACAGTGCATGCTTCTCTCAGCCTTTCCCCCTTTGGATCTCGGGTATAGGGCTAATTGTATCGTCTACATTTTCTGGGGTTAATTCTCATTGCGTAAGGTTTCCAGAATCCTTATCTTTTAAACATTACTCCGGTTTCCACAAATGAAAAGCTTTCAAGAAATCTGTGAGTTGTTTG
The DNA here is from genome assembly GCA_004024745.2 of Catagonus wagneri. NCBI lineage: Eukaryota > Metazoa > Chordata > Mammalia > Artiodactyla > Tayassuidae > Catagonus > Catagonus wagneri. The sequence goes on from PVHT020004944.1 coordinate 24,912,501, forward strand.
AGAGGAGCAGCATGCGTGGTAGTCAAGTATGTGAAGCACGGAGGTCAACTGGTTGGCTTTGAGTCCCGATCCCTTTCCCCACCTATGTGAACTTGAACAGGTTACTTAAATTCTCTAAATTCTCTTTACCTCAGTTTCCTTATCTGCAAAATGAGAAAATAACAATCCTTATCTCAAAGATTTTGTTGTGAGGATTAAAAGAGTCAATACATGCATAAAGTGGTTCACGCAGTTTGCTACGATCAGTATAATTAGAAGAGTGATCTTGGTTTAATTCCTTTAAAGGATGCCCCGTCTGCTGCTCCCACTGATAAAGTCAGAAAGACATCACGATCCTACACAGACTCTATTTATCTGAAAATCAATCTTATCTCTTGCCCTTCTTCCGTCTCCCCTCATCCCTCCACGTCCGGAAGCTGAAACCCCAGGGGACTCGCATCTCCCTTGGATGCTGTGCAGGCGCTAGGACCTTGGACAGATCTGCACGTGGCCCAGTGCTGGAGCTGCACGGGGACTGGAGAACAGCAAGGGCTCCACGCGGCACCAGCCCCTTTAACTAACCCCCAAACCTCCAAAGAGATGAGGCCCGTATCTTGATCTCCTGTCCGGAGTCAAACGACACTCCTCCTACCTTGATGTCGCTACTGAAGTTGCCGATTTTGTTGCAGCCTGCGTTTTCCAGGTGGTAATTAGCCCATCTCAGCAGGAGCTCCTCGGGGGACAGTTTCATCAAATCTTCCAGGCTCTCCCCTTCTCTCAAAAGAGCAGCCAGCGCTGAAGAAGCACAACATCCAAAGAAAAGTAAATACAGGGGCTATTTGTGGGTGATTAGTTATAACTTAAATTGAGTTCTGCTAAGAAGTCAAAGATAGATAAAGGGACTTATGGCCTTTCCTGTGGAATAAACACTTTGTTATTGTTCCCTTAAAAGGGGTGTTAAGATATTACAACCTTATCATCCCCATTTTTCAGGTGGTGAAGACAAGGCACCAATGACTGTCACGGCTATGCCTAAGAGTATAGGGGCAGAGCCACCAAAATAACCATGGCTATCAACTCAGGATGCTCTGCTGGGTCCATCAGATCCCATTTCAAGATATGACAACAAGGGAGCTCCCTAGTGGTCTAGTGGTTGGGATTTGGCACGTTCACCACTGCAGCCCAGGCTCAATCCCCGGTGTGGGAACTGAGACCCCACATCAAGCTGCTGCATGCTGAGAAAAAATAAATGTTTTTTTAATGGCAAGATATGACATTTTTGCTTTTAAGAGATCAATTTCATAATAATGACCGTGTTCTCTTGTTTATTCCCACAGATGTTTTATATTTCAAATGCTTACTGCATAATTACAGAATCTCAAAAAGTATAATCACCTCTTTCCTCTATGCTTCCAAGAGGAATTAAGTATTTTTTGCTCAGCTAGAAGGTTTAAACTTAGCTGAGGTCATTATTTACAAATCAATATTTTTTCTCGTGGGTTCCAAATTCCCTATTTGTTGTTTTTTCTTCTTTATATACTGTTTAATGTCATGGTTTTAAAGTGGTACCCCAGGGAGTTCCGCTTGTGGCTCAGTGGAAATAAGTCTGACCAGTATCCATGAGGACGCAGTTTTGATCCCTGGCCTTGCTCAGTGGGTCAGGGATCCAGCGTTGCCATGAGCTGTGGTGTAGTTCAAATATGCAGCTCAGACCCTACACTGCTACAGCTCCAATTCAACCCCTATCCTGAGAACCTCCATATGCTGCAGGTGTGGCCCTGAAAAAAGACAGATAAATAAATAAATAAAATGGTACCCCAGGATTCTTCACTGATTATTTTGATTTGCACATATAAATAAAATGGATATATAAACAAAGGTTAGAATTTAGCTAAAGATTTTGTATTAGTGAGACCTACACAGGAAAAATGAAAAGTAACAGTTTGTTTTGTATGATATTTATCAAGGTGTCTACTGCTGTCTAAAGAACAAGCTGAATTTCACTAGTCACAGTAGCTAAGACAGGGAAACAACCTAAATGTCCATCAACAGAGGAATGGATAAAGAAGATGTGCTACCTATGTACAATGGAATACTACTGAGCTATAAAAAAGAACAAAATAATGCCATTTGCAGAAACATGGGTGCAACTAGAGAATATCATACTAATGTAAGTCAGAAAGAGAAAAATAAATAGCATATGATATCACTTATATGTGGAATCTAAAATATGACACAAATGAACTTATCTATGAAACAGAAACAGACTCATAGACATAGAGAACAGACTTGTAGTGCCAAGGCAGCGGGAGTGTGGGGGAGGGGGAAAGACTGGGAGTTGGGGGTTAGCAGACAAACTATCACACATAGGATGAATAAACAACAAGGTCCTACTCTATAGAAAAGGGAATTGTATTCAGTACCCTGTGATAAACTGTAACGGAAAAGAATATATACATGTGTAACTGAATCACTTTGCTACATGGCAAGTTAACACAAGATAACTATACTTCAATAAAAAAAAGGAAGGAAAAAAATGAAAAATCTTACCAATAAGATTAAAAAAGAAAAGAACAGGATGAATGCTTAGAAAAAAGAATAGCCTAAATGCTTAGGCGACTGACAGTAGATAAGGAATAATATTGACAACTACAATGTTTAGTTGAGACCTCTGAAACTCTTAAATAACTTCCTATAATCTTAGTAAGAAACCAAGTTTCTCCTCCTCTGGTACTATCACTGCAGTAGAGGAATGTGAGTGGCTTGGTAAAATACAAGCTTACAATGGTCTAATTTGTTACAAAGTGTCTAAAGCCAAAGTGAACTCAGAAAAGCTCTTGAGGTTGGCATTCCAGACAGCTAGACTGAGATACAGGTTCTAAACAACCATTATTATTAGCCTGTGGTCTTAAAAAGCTTTTACTCTGTCATTAAAAAAAAAAAAAAAAGTCTGGGCTCTGTGGATAGAACCCATAATATGATGGACTGGATACGATGCTAGTTTTCACAAACTGAGGATTCTGAACTTGACAACATCTGACATCTTCCTCCTACAGCCCTCAACACACGCATTAACAAAAACCATGCCAGTCATACGTCTGAGGTTCTGCTCGTACCTTCATTTCTGCTGAGCTCGATGTCGGCGAACAACCCAATCTTGATGACCTGCCACAACAGCCCCAGGACCAGGTAAGGCTTCCCTTCCTTTAAGTCCTCAGCGCCGATATTAACCACGTGGCACCCGATGGCTGAAGCAGAGTTCAGAGCCAAGTTCAAGTTCTCCTGCAGGAGAAAAAGCATGCGAGTTGGGTTCATGACTTTGCTGACACCAAATGATCATTACTGACTGGCAGTAGCAACAGTGCTTTGTTTCTGGAACATTCAGAGGTCTGGAGCCACTGTCTTCATGAGATATTAACACTAGGGAAAAAAAAAAAAAAGCAGTAACACCTGGAAGAGAAAATCCAGTAGCCCAGATCCTGGGCTCAGGCAGTGTCTAGTCAAGTCAAGCCAGAACCCTGAATTGAAGGTTCATCCTGGTCAGGATGAAACTAGTGGGTCGTCTTCTCCACGTCGGGCCATGATGGAGGCATCACACTCAGCATGGCCATCAGCCTGCGATGACAGGGCACCCCTGAAGGCAGTCACCGTCTTGTTATAGCTATCATCAATAATGCAGCCGTTGATGTCGATCAAGACCACAAAAGAGAAACACATAGTGTTTTGACTTTCAGGTTGGATAGCGAAGGAATGAAAAAGAAACAAGGTAAATTCCTAGAAAAGGAATGGTTTTTACTAGGATACTTTATTGAGTATTCAAAATACCTAGGGACCTTGAGTGCACACACACATACAAATGTACACATGCATATGTACACACATATCGACTGCATGTTCTCATAGCTAATAACGATGTATGTAAGTCATACACAGTTGGAATGGGGTCTGAAATTTTCAGTCTAGGGTCTTTACAGTTGCCCCTCAAATAACACAGATCCACTTACAGGTGTTTGTTTTTTTTTCAATAGTAAATACTACAATACCGCATAACCTGTGGCTGGCTGATTCTGTGGATTCAGAACCGTAGTTATGGAGGAACCAGGAACAGAAAGGGCGGACTGTAAATTACATGCAGATTTTCAGCTGAACAGAGGGCTGACAGCCCGACACCAAGTTGCTCAAGGGTTAACAGTAGTATTATTCTTGGGTCCACAAAGGAGGAGATACCAGAGTCAATAGAGAACTTGTTTTTAATGATAAATCAAAAACAAAATAAAACACAGGCCACCAGCAAGTTGGGAAGGGCAATGCCGGAAGAAAAGTGGCTTTTGGCCGTAGTACAGAGCTCCAATAACAAGTGAAAAATATTGTGTCCACTTATGGCCGAGATTAAAATTTAACAGCAGGATTAAATATGACAGTAAGTACCTTCACGAACATTTAATCATGGTTCTTGCTTTGATCACAGCTTCCTTTTTTTTTTAAGAACACGGGGTTGCTAAAATCTAAATAGTACGTAATGTATTGTTCGTGACTTTTAACAAGTGAGACGTGGTTTTTGAGCAAGAAGATTGCAATAATGTTAAAACACCACAGAAGGGCAGTTTACTTACTACCTGTCCCTGGTTCCAGTTAATCGACAAATGGAAGGCCTGAAAGCAAGTTCTATTTATCACGCTGAGGGCTGTGGCCAACACCACCCAGACGGCTGCCAAGGCACTTCCCGTTTTTCACTCCCTCACTTCTTAGAAAGGCTAATCTTTTCAGATAAAATGCTGCGTATTTGGCATCCGCTCAAAGATAAATGGCCAGGGAAAGTCTGAGTTAAAACTTTAGCCAGTGTAAATTTTATTGGTAATTGGCAGAAACAAAGAGAAAGATAACTCCAACTCCTAATACTCACTAAACTTCCCCACCCCCAACCCCAGCCCCACCCCCACTGCATTAACAAAAGACAGAATCAAGGGAGTTCCCGTTGTGGCTTAGTTCCAACTAGGAACCATTAGGATGTGGGTTCGATCCCTGGCCTCGCTCAGTGGGTTAAGGATCCAGCATTGCCGTGAGCTGTGCTGTAAGTCACAAATGTGGCTTGGATCCTGCGTTGCTATGGCTGTGGTGTAGGCCGGCGGCTGTAGCTCCGATTCGACCCCTAGCCTGGGAAGTACCATATGCCAAATGTGTGGCCCTAAAAAGAACCGCCCCCCAAAAAAATACAAAATCAAAAAGTGGCCCCCTCTCTCCACTAGTCAGGACAAATCACCAGCCCAAAGCCTGGGTGTGAGGAACAACTCAGCAGTTAGGGGGCTCACTTCTTTTAAGCACAATCTGATATTGAGGGGAGATAGGGAAGACATACCTGAATGGTGAAAGGGGTGAGTTTCTTCTTGTTGATGGTTCTTTCATCAATTGTGTCTGGCACTGACAAGTTGATCATTTTACTGAAAGAGACACAAAGAAAGCATGTTTCTAAATAAAAGAGCCTAGTGAATTGAATTTAAATTATAGCAATGCCACAAGCCAATAAGATGGCCACGTTATCTGTGCTACCCAGGGTACAGATATAAAGTCAGTTATGCGATTTTGACTAGATTCAAACTATCCGTTTGAAAAGTTAATGTTCCTTGAAGTCACACTAATATACTGAGGCAGGAAATAAGGATCCGACTTCATTCTCTCACAAATGGATCTGTGCAGGAGGAGGGGGTGGGGAAGGTTTTTTTCCCCCTTTTTACAGCCACACCTGTAGCATATGGAAGTATTCAGGTCAGGGGTTGAATCAGAGCTGCAGCCACCACCTACACCACAGCTACAGCAACACTGGACCTGAGCCACCTCTACAACCTAGGCCACAGCCTGCTGCAATGCTGGATCCTTAACCCACTGAGCAAGGCCAGGGATCGAACCCGCAACCTCACAGAGACAATGTGGGATCCTTAACCCGCTGAGCCCCAATGGGAACTCCGGGGTAGGGCATTCTTAAAAAGGACAATAAAAGGCAAAGCCAGAGTTGCGAGCTGTAAGCAGGGCGTGCCTGGGGAAGTGTGAGTATGGCCGCTGATGGGCCCAGTCACCCACACGACCCTCCACCAGTACCCTGGGCTCCACACCTGAGTCACAGGGGGCTGGGGAGGTGAAACTAGGAAGAGACTGCGGGGTGAGGAAGTCCTGGGGCTGAGCTGGGTGCCAACCCAAAGAGTCAGGACCTGATCCAGTAGGCTAGGCTTTTGAGGTCTTTTTCTAACTGTTGAACTTTTTTAAAAAATAAATCTCATGGTGAACTCTAATAAATAAAATACAGAGCAGAAGAACAAGGGGCTTGAAGTCTCATCCATCCATCCTGCCCTTCAGCCCCTGAGGCCACCTGAGATTGGGCTTTTCAAGGCTCCTCACCCACACGGTGCTGTGCAGCGACAGAGAGAGAGGCTGTCCAAGCGAGAGGCAGGGAGGCACGTTTCAAGACAAGGTCCCTTAGTGACCAGCTGTGTTGAGAGGCCTCCCATGGACAGAATATAAGCCTCCTTTTCCAGGCACCCTCAGCATCTGAGCACCACCCAAAAGTCCCTTTGCTGAAGGACCTGCATTGCTTTGCTTCAATTATCATGCCACTGTTGTCCATTTAACAACATGTATTCTCTTGGTAGTTCCCCTTGTGGCGCAGTGGAAATGAATCCAATTAGTATCCATGAGGACGTGGGTTCGATCCCTGGCCTCGCTCAGTGGGTTACAGATCTGGCGTTGCCATGAGCTGTGGTGTAGGTCGCAGATGCAGCCTGGATCCCTCAGGTGCTGTGGCTGTGGCGCAGGCTGGTAGCCACAGCTCCAATTCTTCCCCTCGCCTGGGAACCTCCATACGCCGTGAGTGTGGCCCTAAAAAAAGCAAGGAAAAAAAAAAAAAAAACCAAACCACCCCAAGAAAAACTCAATATATATTCTCTTGGCAGGCCATGTTCAGATGAAGCAAAATGGCATGTACTGCAAAAATAACCGCTTTTGCCCTTGTGTTACTACGTCTCTACTTTCGTGTTTGTCTCCGCACCGTGCAGTCCTCCCTTCCACCCAAGGGACAGCAGTGTTTCATTTCTCATTATAAGCTGCTTCTGAAACCAGTCTGCTCTCCTGAACCTGCCAGGTGAAAGTCCAGAAAAGCATTTCAGATCCAGCTGAGCAGTGAAGGAAGTGAGCCGAAAGACAAACACAGGGAATCGATGGCATTCTGGACAACTAGAGAAATCTTTGGAAGCCAAGAGGGTGATGCTATTTACCAAAGGACGATGCCGTCTCCAACGGCACTGAAGAGATCGTTGGTGTTTGGATCCATGGGGATAAGGTGCCGACAGTCGGGGTCATTTTCCAGGGCTTTGTTTATCCAGTTAACAAAGGCATACTTCTCTTCCTCTGCAAGGAAATGATTAAAATGACTTCTTTGCAAAGTGAAAACTTGATGTGAACAATATCATGCACGTGGATCTTAGATTCTCGTGCCCAGGAGAGACACTGTGAGGCTAATCCGGTCCATTATCCTATCATCTCACGGTTTACTGACATTCAAAGATCTCCAGTGATTTGGGGAAATAAGTACAGAATCTCTGTTCACTCCAGAACTTAAAACATCTATATAGCAAGCAGATTGAGAAGCTATATATATGCAGCTATGTTATATTTCGGAGCAAACAGATACATATCTGTACTTTACATATGTAAATATCGCCAACTAGAGGCTGGCACTTGCCATCTGCCTCTACGGGATTAAACCAGGAGCCACTGCACCTGCTGACTCGCAACGCCCCGAAAGGAGTGCGGGGCGGAGATCAGAAGTGCGGCACTCTGTGCTCTGGGAAAACTGTCAGAATAGGTTTGCAGATCATTAGATATTTTCAGGAAAAGATTTTATGAGCCCAATTCTTGCATCTCCTCATATCTAGAAAAGCACTACAACCCTTCATGGTGACTGATGTCTGCTCCCCATGACTAGAGTAACCTTCAGGGGACTAGCCGTGACTTTCTGCAGAATGTGTGCTTGACTGTGTGTCCCTCCCCCTTCACCAACATCACACGTACACTGACCTTCCCCGCCTCTTGGGAGTGATTTCTCGGAGTTATCCGAAATGCTGCCTCCCGGGCTCCAGTCCTCATTTTGCCACAAATAAAATTTAACTACAACTCGAACGTTGTGCATTTTTTTCCAGTGGACAACATATAAAAATATTTAAAAATTCTATTTGTAATTATATACAATTTAAATATGAATGGGGTGAAATACTTCGAGGATAAAAGTCAGGGCTCTGCCTTTAGTCCTGCTGATTTAAATGTGGGATGATCACCGTCACTCTTTGCAATACCTCTGAGCTTCTGCATACCATTATAGACAGCCCCTGCTTTTTCAAACTTTTTTGTCTTTTTAGGGCTGCGCCTGCAGCACATGGAGGTTCCTAGGCTAGGGGTCGAATCAGAGCTGTAACTGCTGGCCTACACCACAGCCAAAGCAACGGAGGATCTGAGCCATGTCTTTGACCTACACCAGAGCTCACAGCAACACTGGATCCTTAACCCATTGAGTGTGGCTAGGGATCGAACCCACATCCTCACGGACACTAGTCGGGTTCATTACCACCGAGCTGCCATGGGAACTCCTGAAACTTTTCTTTATGTCACTTTGCTTTTGCAAAAGACCTACATCAATACTGGTTTTCACTAACCAAAAGAAACCCGAGGGGGAGTTTTGTTTTTATGAAAAAAGGTTAAAAGTAAAAAGAGCGCTCAGTGCTTGTTTTGCAGGGAGCCATCACAGAGGCAGTGGGTACCCCCAGCAGCAACGGTGGCACTGCCCAAGCTCCTCAACGCTTCACTCAGTATCTCAGCATCCAGCTGCCTAGTTTTGAACTGTGTCTGTGAGAATCGTGCTTTATCTCAATTTATTCTGTGCATCCAGCAGCAAGATGCTTCCTAAGGGAATTGCTTCTTCCCTTTATGCCCTTTAGGTTTATGAAAGGCTCTACCTGCAGATAGTGAGGGGACCCTATGGAATGAAACTGCAATGAAATAAAGTAATTTACGATGTAATCTTTCTTGCCTATCGATAAAGCTGTCAGAAGTTGATTCTAGAAATTTTAATAAAGTTTCAAGTCCTGCCTTACAACCCAGCACTGTGTTTCCCAAACTGTGTGTTACTGACAACAACAGTGTCCCTCACAAGATCCTGAGTGGCAGAGTTCCCATCGTGGCCCAGCAGAAACAAATCTGACTAGGAACCATGAGGTTGCAGGTTCGATCCCTGGCCCCGCTCAGTGGGTTAAGGATCCGGCATTGCTGTGAGCTGTGGTGTAGGTTGCAGATGCGGCTCAGATCCCGCATTGCTGTGGCTGTGGTATAGCTTGGAGACTCAGCTCAGGTCTGGTATTGCTGTGGCTGTGGTGTAGGACGGCAGCTGTAGCTTAGATTTGAGCCCTAGCCTGGGAACCTCCATATGCCATAAGTGCGGCCCTAAAAAGCTAAAAAAAAAAAAAGAAAAGAAAATCCAGAGTCACAAACATTTGGGGGACACTGTACAGAGTATTATTGTTTTGAAGACTCCTAGAGTACATTTACACAGCTAAGGCTGTGAAGATTTCTGTATTTACAAAGAAAAGACTGAATTTGGTCTCCACAATTACAGATGGTACTTAACCACGTTTGAAGACCTCAGTTTGGGAATCACTGGCTTACTGTACTGTCTGGGCTACCAGAAGTTTCCATGAAGGCTGTTGGATGGCAGCCTTCAGAATAAACATACAACGTTCCTCCAAATTGATGGAAACACAACTGTTTTGGGCCACTCAGCAGACATTGAGAATAATCATGAATCTTGGAGGTAGGAGCCTGCATAGCTCATTTTGTCCAGAAGATATACAAAGGAATTTCAGCAGCCTTTAATGGATTTTTTTTTTTAACGCTGATGAGATTATTTGGTATTGAACTAGACCCAGAGCCAGAACTGCTGGCCCACTTCTGCATCAGAAAACAGGCAACAGTCAATAAACTCATGTTAACTTGCGTCTTTCTTTGCACCCCTTAGGAGTGAATACTGAGTGTGGAAGCTATAACCCCAGAAGACAGGGATCCTATTGCATTATTTCTCTGCTCTCTCCCCTCAGTTCCTCCTAACACTCTCTCCATCTCCGCTTCCCCCCACGCCCCATCCCCCACGCTGGTCGGTACACCTACCTGAATAGGAGTGTTGGGTGCCAACACTGGACTGCTCTGAAGTGCCCCCGATAGCACAAATCCCTTCCTTCTTATTGATTGCTTTTCTAAAGGTCTTGGCAACATCTGTGCTTTTCAGGCCATGAAAAACCTACAAAAACATAACAGATCTTTAGAAACCCGATCTGTGAGCCAAAAAAGGAAAGAATAAGCAATGCTGAAGCCAGGAGGATGAGAACGTATTTGTGGATATTTGTGAAATCAAACTTCCACATTTCAAACACATCTCAGATTCTGCGTCGTCCTCACCTTGATAAACTCATCAAAGCTGATCTTCCCATCCCGGTCCAGGTCACCTGTAGCCATCAGGTTTTCTGTGATTTCTCTCACCCTGTACCCAGGCAGAGGCAAGCAGGCAGCCTTGAACAAGTCATTCAGCTCATTGCAGCTGATGTACCCATTGCCATCAGTATCTGCAAGGCAAACAAGGTGCTGGAGGTTCGGGGCAATTCGGGTCACAACAGGGAGAGGGGTAGGAGAAGGCTGGGTGGGAGGGGAGTGGGCGGGGAAGGCAACCATGCAGGGGGCATGGCCCGACCCCCTTGCAGGGTCAGAATCTCACAAGGGGGCCTGTTGCTATTGCATACCGGCATGAGCACCACTTCCAACATCCTAATTTCAAAACAGAGGCTCTGACAACAGAATCTGAAGAGACTCTTCTAGAAGAAGATGGGAAAAGAAATCACAGGCTTAAAGCCGGAGAGTAAGAAAAAGTACAGGGTAGGAGAAAAGCAAAGGAAACCAAAGAAAGAAGACAAGTTATGAAAGATGAGACTTAGGGGCCATTTCCAGGAAAAGCTGCAGGTGAGAAAGGGTTTTGATAGAGAAAGAAATATTTTGAAAAAATAAGAATAAGAAATGTATTTTTGAAAGCTATTCAAAGTACAATATTTTGAAGCACAGCTTTCAAAAATAATTTTCCCCAGATCCTCTAACCAATACCAACCACACTGTATTCCCAGTCCCTCTGCTATTTTGTAAAGGTTACCATTTCACCGACTCTTTCCTGAAGCTACTAAAAGAAGAGAAGAGAATTGTCTGACTTGAGGTATCAGGTCTACTCACCAACTTTGTCAAAAGCTTCTCTGAGCTCCATCATTTCTTCATCGGATACTGATCCTCTGGCCATTTTTTACTGCTTTAGGCAACAGATCTGCAGAAGGGGGGCCAACATTAGGAGTGACTTCAGCGTCTTCTTAAAATGCCACATTGATTGAGTACATTCCCACTGCTTGAGTAAAGAAATATGCCTTTACACCCCTCATGACTTATAACTTTCTTTCCAAAAGGAAGGAAAGAGCCCTCTTCTTAACCCTCCATGGGTGGTCTCCGGAGACGGTCCTCACCAATTATCTCTCCCCGCCACGACACAGTCTGCTCCTCACATCAGGAGATGGAGCTTATTGCCCTCTCCTGGAGTCTGGGCTGATCCTGTGGCTACACTGCCCATTTAGAAGGATGGAGAAGCCATGTCTGGGGCTGGAAACTTCTGCTTCCTGCCTTTCGGAATGTTCCTTCCTTTGGGAATGCTCATCCTTGGCATATTCCCTCTTGAAACCCAGCTGCCATGCTGTGAGATGTCTAAGCCTCATGAGGAAGCCAGGTGAAGGCTGAGAGCTGGATGCTCTGGTTAACAGTCCCCACTGTGCTCCCAGCCAACAGCCAACATCAACTGCCTGCCAGCGGAGTGCGCCATCCTGGACACTCCAGCCCTCTGAGCTCCCAGATGAATACATTCCCAGTCAACATCACACGAAGCAGAACTGCCCAGCCAACCAACAGAATCGAAAGATGATAAAACGGCAGTTGTTTTATATCATGATATTCTAGAGCAGTTTGAAGCACAGAAGTATACAATTAAAATACAACTTTTACATACACGTCTTTTTCAAGATTCTTTTTTAAGGGCTGCACTCACGGCATGTGGAGGTTCCCAAGCTAGGGGTCAAATCTATGCCACAGCCACAGCAACGCCAGATCCAAGCCTCGTCTGCGACCTGCACCACAGCCACAGCAACGCCAGATCTGAGCTGCGTCTGTGACCTACAGCACAGCTCACGGCAACACCGGATCCCTAACCCACTGAGCAAGGCCAGGGAACGAACCCGCAACCTCATGGTTCCCAGTCGGACTATTTTGTTAAAATAGTCGGAAGTCGGACTTCCCTGTCCCATTAACCACTGAGCCGGGGTTAATGGGACAGGAACTCCCATGTTAATATTTTAAATGAGCATGTTTGGCCAAGTCAACAGATAAATTTTATAACTTCCAAGGAAGTTATCAAAGTTCTCTAAATATTTACAAAAAGAGGAAGAGAACCTGACACTCTAAAAATTCATATATGGGAATTTGAGGGACTTTTTAGATGTTCTCAGGAAGGCAAGTATTGGCCAAGTAACTTAATGCTAGTGCTAGAGTAATTTCCCTTTCCCTGTGCATTACTGCTGCCCTCTAGTGGGGATAAAGAGAATGCAACAGAAAATCAATTACATCGTTACCTCTAAATTCCATTAAAGGTTAAATCTTCTGGAATTTCCTGGTGGGGAGAGTGTGGAAGATAGGGTATTTCTATGCATAATTATATCTGGGGCATTTTAATGAAGTTATTTAATTTTTAAAATATTTAAAATTTGCGACAGGATGTTGTTTTAATGTATTTTGGGGGGGGGGATCTTTTTGTCTTTTAGGGCCTCAGCCATGGCATATGGAGGTTCCTAGGCTAGGGGTCCAATTAGAACTGTAGCCGCCAGCCTTCGCCAAAGCCACAGCAATGCTGGATCTGAGCCATCTGTGACCTACACCACAGTTCACAGCATCGCCGGATCCTTAACAGTTAGCGAGGCCAGGGATCCTACCTGCGTCCTCATGGATGCTAGTCGGGTTCGCTAGCCACTGAGAGACAAAAGGAACCCCTAAATGTATTTCCTTTTCTATATTTTCACATCATTTTATAGTGCTACACTTGTTCTCAGTGATAACAAACAACCACATAAAAAAGGGAACAATTTTAAACTTAAAATGTAGGCCAAAAACGCATTACGCTCCGTTTTGCATATGCACATCCATTATCCACCAATTTACTATCCTGACACATTCATATATCAAAGGTTTCAAACTTTTGTTTTCCCAAGCAACCTTCTGCAAACGGAAATCTGACATGTAAATGACAGTGAACAAATAAAAATAACAATTCTAGGGAGGAATAAATTAAAAATTAGGGATTAGAAGTTCCCGTTGTGGCTCAGAGGTTAACGAATCCGACTAGGAACCATGAGGTTGTGGGTTCGATCCCTGGCCTTGCTCAGTGGGTTAACAATCTGGCATTGCCGTGAGCTGTGGTGTAGGTCGCAGACGCGGCTGGGATCCTGCATTGCTGTGGCTGTAGTGTAGGCCGGCAGCTGTAGCTCTGATTAGACCCCTAGCCTGGGAACCTCCACATGCCGCAGGTACAGACCTAAAAATGACAAAAGAAAAAAAAAAGAATTAGGGATTAATGGATACATACTACTGTATATAAAATAGATAAATAACAAAGGACCAACTGTAGCACAAAGAACTATATTCATTATCTGGTAATAATCGATGACAGAAAACAATCTGAAAAATATTAGGTATGTATAACTGAAACATTTTGCTGTTCACTTGAGGCTAACATCATAAATCAACTATATTTCAATTAAAAACAAAAACAACTCTGAGAGCCTCTGGCTGAAAAAACCCAGATGTCCCCCATCTCCACTATCCCACCTCCTTGTCACCTTACACACTGGTAGGAACTCCAGGGAACATGATTTTAAAACTCTGGAATTAGCAGTTTCTGCTGTGGCGCAATGAACCGGATTGGCAACATCTCTGCAACACCAGGATGCAGGTTGGATCTTCAGCCCAGCACAGTGGGTTGAAGGATCCAGTGCTGTCATAGCTGTGGTGTAGGTCACAGCTGGGGCTTGGATCTGATCCCTGGCCCAGGAACTCTATATGCTGCAGAGCTACCGAAAAAGAAAAAAAAAAGGACAAAAAAATTGTGGAATTAGGAGTTCCCACTGTGGTACAGTGAGTTAAGGATCCAGCACTGCTGCAGCTGTGGTGGCAGCCATGGCTCAGGTTTGACCCCTGGCCTGGGAGCTTCCATATGCTGAAGACGCAGCTGAAATGGAAAACTGTGGAATTATATATATTGTTATTATTTTAATTCCTTTAAAATATAGTTACTATCAAAAATTTTTATGATTATTTTTACCTTACATCTAAAAAGGTACTGGTTCACTGGGTTCTCTGATGGAAGGCGGAAACTGCAGAGGGCTTAACTGTGTAAGGGAATGTAATCTCACACATCACAATAACCCTTCGAGACAGGAACTATCTGACTTTCTTGCCTTCACTTCCCTTCCTTTCTTTTTTTGTCTGTTTCGCCCTCTCTCTTTCTCTTCTTATCTCTTCCTTCTTTCTTTCTTCCTTCCTTCCTTTAGTTCATTCTTTCTATTGTTCTTTCTTTTCTCCCTTCCTCTCTCTCTTTCTTTTTTCTTTTCTTTCTTTTTTCCTTGCTTTTCAGGGCCATACCCGCGGCATATGGAGGTTCCTAGGCCAGGGGTCCAATCAGAGCTGCAGCTGCCAGCCTACACCACAGCCACAGCAACACCAGATCTGAGCTGTGTCTGTGACCTACACCACAGCCCACGGCAACGCCGGATCCTTAACCCACTGAGCGAGGCCAGGGATCAAACCCGAAATCTCATGGTTACTAGTCAGATTCGTTTCTGCTCTTCCACAACGGGGACTCCTCTTTTTTCTTTTTTTTCATTTTTGGCCGCACCATGGCATATGGAGCTCCTGGGCCAGGGATTAGATTGGAGCTGCAGCTGCACTCTGAGCCACAGCTTCGGCAATGCTGGATCCCTAACACACTGTACCATTCTGGGGATCAAACCAAAGTCATAGTGCTCCCAAGACATTACAGATCCCATTGTACCACAGCGGGAGCTCCTCTCTCTCTTTCTTAACCAAGCCTTGTTCCAAAAACAATTTAAGCCTGGTTACAAACATAGATCCAAACCTAAGAACTAAACCAATGTAATAATGTGATCACAGAGAAAGAGTAACCAGCAGGGGTGAAATAAGATGATGTCAGGGAAAAGCTCTGATGCTTCAAACACAGGGTTAGCACTGCACAATTTGCTAGAAGCAGGCTGAAAATCTAGCTCTGAGGTCTCCAGAAGCCAAATGCAAAAAAGGAAATATCATCAATTATGTAATTCACACTCTCTTTCTTAGGGCAGCAGAACTGAGGCCTGAGGGCAGTATCTTCTCCCAGGCCCGGAGAAGAGGACACTTATGGGTTGTAGGAAACGCAAGTTTTGTGTTTCTTATAATGTCCCTCAGTGAACACTGATGGCTTAGGCATACGTATTCTCACTTTATAGAGCAGGAACCAGAAGCTCAGAGAAGTTAAGTTTCGTCTCTCAGATCACACAGCAGCATAGAGAGGCAGCTAGGATTCCAAGGCTCAAGTCTTTTCTCCTCTCCTCGCTGTCTATTCATGTTGCCTTTGCATTTCTGTTCGACACTCATTTCATCCATCCATGCATTGACCCAGCAATTATTCACTAAATATATAATATGTCCAGCCCATGGGAGACTTAAAAAAAAAAAAAAAAACTAAAATAGGGAGAGCCTATTTAGGTGTTCTAGCTGAGGGAGTTTTGCTTCCGTGTGTTAAATCGAGCCTTCTGTTACAGGAAATTAGTACATAACTTTGCAGATTTTACTAAATTCTTATGAGTAATTTGGCTTGGCTCTCCTTAGACCCTCTACCACCAGTTCACCACTAAGGGACAGCTCTCCCCCACTGTATTTTAGCAAGGCCTTTGGTGAAGTCTGGGCCTTCTTGTTTTGAGGTATCTTATTTCTTGGTTCATGGACGGTCATGAGATGATGAGATAAACTCATTCGTTTACAAATATTTACCAATTCCTATTTCAAGCCCGGCTTTGATGTTTGTTTCGGGTAGGGCATGTCTACACTGCCCTAATTATCTTGAACCAATATTAAAGGTCAAAAGAATGAATGAGATCTCTGAATCTAAACTTGGCCTATCCTTTGACGTAGGAATTTTAGATTTTAGAGCACTGAGAGACTGGTGAGAAACACACGTAAAGGCATAAAATAAGACTTCGTTTTAAGGGTCAAGGGCAGGGCCGAGGAAGAAAGAAAAGAATGACAGTGCTGGGTGAGAGTGAAAATCTCAAGCTCCTGGTACAGTGGAAAAGAAGAGAAAATTTATATATATATAAAATGATTTTTAGTTTTTCAATTATAGCTAGTTTACAGTTTTCTGTCAATTTTTCAACTGTACAGTGTGGTGACCCAGTTACACATGCATGTATAGATTTCGACAAAAGTGATTAGACATAGTTCCTGGTGCTATACAGCAGGATCTCATTGCTTTTCCAGCCCAAAGGCAATAGGCCACATCTATTAACCCCAGACTCTCAGACCATCCCACTCCCACCCCTCCCCCCTTTGCAACCACAAGTCTGTTCTCCAATTCCATGATTTTCTTTTCTGTGGAAAGGTTAATTTGTACAGTATATTCGATTCAGGTATAAGTGATATCATATGGCATTTGCCTTTCTAAGAAGAGAAAATGTTTTAGCATAAAAGTTGAAGGACCCATTCAAATAAGAGACCTAGGAAGGGAAAACAGGGTTATTTGAATGATTTTTAAACCATGTTGAAACCATGGCAGGTAGGACAAGACAAGAATCCTTGAACATCTAGGAAAACCACATTTTTCTAAGAGATTTCTATAAACAAGAAGGGTCAACTCAAAGAAGCCAAAGAGTAAGGCTTCAGATTAAAAAAATCCAAAACCCTGTAGTGATTTAATAGCTAAAGGAAAAGAGAACTGACGTTTGAGAGATGAAGGAGAAAAGCAGTCACCAGCCTAAATTACTATGAAACCGTTTGTTTGTTGTTGGCGTGGAATAGATATCTAGAAAGTATCTCTTTTACCATCAGAATGAGCTGTAAGTCCTGGAAACACAACCCAACCTTTAGAGACAGAAGGAACCTAAGAAATAATTTAGTACAACTCCCTCATTTTATAGATGAGGAGACTGAAGGGCCAATGAGATGAGACGCTTTGTCTACACAGGAGTTCTCAAAGCAACACCAGGCTAGGAAATGCAGAGCAAATGCAGAGCTGAAAGAGCAGAACAGGGAAAGGACGGACTGACCATGAATAGGGCCACTAAGATCCAGAACAGAGAAGAGACCCTTTAACTAACTAAACTGAACATGCAAACGGCAGCGTTTTCATGAGGCAGAGAAGCAGGAAGAGGAGGCGATTAATGGAAAAACATGCAGATCAGACCATTTCTAAGACGGACGTTGCTGGGGTTAGAATTACACATTAAGTACTTTACATAGTCTATTAATACGTTTGCCTGAAAAAAAAAAAAAACTATACCCAAATCAATTAACACATATTTGACGGTGTGGACTATAATAATAATAGCAAGATTCATACAGGTAACTGACAAGGGTTTGTTTGCAAATTACCAGCACCATACTGGCAGCTGACTCTGGAGAGGTCACTGCAGTGATGGGGGGGGGGGAGTGGGCTGAAGGCACAGAAGAAGTGGCTGAGGAAGGCACGTCTCTTGGTCCCTTGCCTGAATGAGCAGTTCCTCTGGCTCTGATCTGCTGCTCCTGCAGTAAATGTGGCCCCTTTAAATGCCTGCATCATCTATGTCTTGCCAAGAACCATCTTAAGGTCTTTCGCAAATCAGTAGCGAATTCTGAAACCCCTTTTCTGAATCACTGCCCAACTCATAAATCTAAGAAGACAAATCTCAAATCATGCATCGAAGTCACGTCTGGCTGCTCGTTCTTCTCTAAGCACTTAGGGTTATTGAATCAATAATGACAGCATCCCAGGACATTTGGCCAAAGAAAGTACCCTCTGCTCATTTTTATACGATGATTTTTAAAGTCCCAAGAAAATTAAATAACTGCCCCTACCCCCACCCCAAACTGCAAAAGCCACAAAACCTGTTTGTTTCTTTAGCCCAGGGAGTTTTGAGTCTCTGTTTCAAGGAGGCTGGTATTTTCCAGATAGATAGTGAAAGAGACTTTCTGAGAATGACTTCTTATAATAATAGCACCTGATTCAAGTTCCCTGAGGTCTGCGTGTAGAAACTACATGCAGGAGTTCACTATTGAACACAGTGGTGCAAAATTTACAGAAGGAAGTGTGTTCCCTAAAGGGCATGTAAAAAATGCAAGCTGAATTTCTTCTGAGGGCTTTCATAACTGATAACAAAAAGAAGCCGGGAAGCTGATAAACGGTGACCTGGGAAGAATGAAATGGCTTATGGGCTGGAATCATATCTGAAAGGAGTTGATGCTGCGCTGGTCGGTATTTTGATTCAATAGGTCGATACCCAATTACGTAACTGCTAGGATCTGAGCGGTATCTGTAACCCCGCGACACGCTGCCAAGGGACTCTTTTGAATGTGCCCTACTTTTCCTGCAACTTGACCCCGGTGGGTAAAGTAAAACTGGAAACTCAGGATCCAAATTCCAAGCTTTGCCTCAACAAGTTCAGTCTGTATCCAGGGGGAAACTGCAAAACCTGCCGACACCTCACGGAGTGGCGAGTAACGCCAAACAATATGTCATTCAGAACGGCATCGACATGGCAGTCTTCAGCATTACAATCTGATGATTAAGGAAGGAAAGAGAAAATACTTGGGATTCTGAAACAAACAAACAAACAAAAATCCCCTTCGATGTTTTAAAAAGCCATTAGGCTGAGGTTACATCACATAAGGAATTATCCACTAGGACACCATTACCTCGTATCAGATATTCATTCACTCACTCATTCACTCTGCCTAGGAGTCTGCGTGCAAAGCACTGCCCTGGTTGCTGGGCTATAAGCACAGCGCCCACAAAGATTGGGGCTTTGAGATGCTGCAGTTAAAGGTCAAGTTTCAAAAGCAACACAGAGATGACAGCTCACTGCCAAAAGGTGAGTACAGCGAAAAGAGTTCTGAAGATCAAAAATGAACAAGAGGCTAAACAGAGGGCTGGCAAAGGGTGGGGGGTGGAGATAAAAGTAAGAAATCAGCACAGAAGCTTATTAACAATAAAAACAGCAAATGGCTCATGCAACACAGGTAAATCAGATCATTTATACACGTAGATGTCTCCCAGGAAATCAGAATAAAATACCTGGCCAGGAGTGGGAGAGAGCCTGGAAAACCTAGGCTGCTACCTATCTGAGTAACGCCAGGCCCCGTTTTGCCTCTCTGGGCCTCGATGTCCTCATCTGTAAACTGAGAGACAAAGTCCCTTCCATGTTACAAATTCCAAAAGGCTGTTCGCTAGCTGACGAGTGTGTGCGCAAGTTAGAACCAGGGCAAGGTAGACTTCGAGCGAGCCTGGGACTGGGGCCAGGCCATCGGGCCCTGAGGCAGCATCTTAAGGGGGAGGCATCTGCTCTGAAGTGGACCCAGCATCGCCCAGCCCGCCTGTGGCTCCTGCTCTTACCTCAGCAGCAGGTAAAGCTCCGTCCTCGTGCATACTCCTCACTGCCCAAGGCAGATGCCCACTGCCCAGCCGCTCGACTGCTCGGCCCAGAGCACGGAAGTTCCCAGAACGGCACGTGGGATCTGCTTTCTGGGATGTCTCCGCGCAGCAGTCCCAGCAATCCAGTTCACTCCTAGTTTGTAAGCAAGACGGCTCGTGGACTGTCCCAGAAAGAGCCACCTACTGTTTTCTCAAAAATATCCAAATAAGGAAACTCGACAACCTCTCTGGTGTCTCCCAACCCTACCCTGTAACCTAAATCTTTTCTGATACGACTAAAGCTGCCTCTCCGGGGTTATTCTCAGAGGGAAGTAGCTATTCTCAGAAGCTGCTCAGTTCATAAAAACTCTGTCATATGCCTTGGTGATTGCCAAAGGGCCTTAAAAAAAATCCTTTAGGGAGTTCCCATTGTGGCGCAGCAGTAACTAATCTGACTAGTATCCATGAGGATGTGGGTTTGATCCCTGGCATTGCTCAGTGGGTCACAGATCCGGTGTTGCCATGAGCTGTGGTGTAGGTCGCAGACGCGGCTCAGATCCGGCGTTCCTGTGTCTGTGGTGCAGACTGGCAGCTGTAGCTCCGATTGGACCCCTAGCCTGGGAACCTCCATTTGCCACAGGATTGGCCCTAAAAAGCAAAAAGAAAACAAAAACAAAAGCATTTAACCTGTCCCGAGGGGCTTTGCCTTCCTCCAAATCTTTAACAGTTTCCTCCGTTTCCAGCTGGGTCTATACCAAGTTCCTTAACCGCTAACATAAGAATAACAGGGTCACAGAATGCAGAGGTAAAGGAACCAGATTTTCTACCTGGCCACTCTCCTGTCACAAACGAGTGAAACGACACCCAAGATAAAGGAAGTGCCCAGTGTCACACAGAGCTCATTGGGACTGAGGTCCAGGCCTCCTCGTTTCTCCTCTTTGCTTTATAGTGGGCTTTCAAACCTGGGAGAGAATGCTGTTCTTTAAGTACGACCTGCAAGCCTACAATAAAGTATAACTCCCCCATGATCTCAAGTATCTTATGAATATAATTTCATGTATGTTTCCTGCACGTGAAGGAGAACTTAATCCAGATATCGAGAAGGCAGCACCCTGGTCTGGGCTACAAACAATATGTGCCAAATACTACATACACACCCTCCTGGCACCTTCAGTGTTGCGATGACTGAGTCAAGGTGAAGGTCAGTGCATCTATCTGCACATGCATTCCTGGCTGTGCATGAAGCAACCCCAAAGCGAACCACATGAAGACAGCTCACCCTGAGGCACAGTGCCCTAAAGACAAAACGCCAAGTTCACAGATGAATATGAACAGGACCACTAACATCAGCAAGGTGTCAGACACTCGTATTCTGGCTGTTGGGTGGGGCTCCGCAAGTCCTTCCTCTTCTGAGCTCTGGTTCAGACCTCAGCACCTCAGCCCCCGCATCCACTTCCATTTCTTCCGGCAGATGATGAGCTCACAAACTATAAGCCATCTCAAGCACTGCCTCGGGGCTGGCACACAGAAGGCACCCAGGGAACAGTCGTCACCGTGAACAAACCAAGCCAGAAACGAATGGTATACAGGGCTTTAGAAGCCTACTGTCACCTTCTTTGAGGAGTTTAACAATAATATCCTTGTTATTTATATTGGGATGGGTCCAGGCCCAGTAATATCCTTGTTCAACAATAGTATTCACGCACATACGTATCTTCTCCCTCCCACTGAAAGATACAAACATCGGAACAAGGCAGGGGGATGCAGCGAGTTTATATGAAACCACCTTGCAGGAAAAACAACTTTGAAGAGTTGAGGTGACTAACGACCAGAGGCAAGGGCCCCTGGGCAGTCTCTGAACCTGCCTAGGTGTGTTCCCTGGCCCTGCCCTGCCAGCCACCAGAGGGCTCTGTCTGAGGTAGCAGGGCCTGGGCTGGGCTTTTTCTAGCAGTTTCTGTAAACCCTGCTAGCTGTCACTCACGCTCAGGTCTCTGCCTAAGAACACTGTGCCTGACCTGGAGCTGAGTCCTGCTGAGGTGTGAAGACGGAGCAGGACAGAAAGGAGGGTAAAACCAGCCCGGATGCAGACTCCAGGTACCAGGCAGAGACAGGAAATAATCAGGAATGGGTTTAGTTAAGAGTTCACCTGAATGTAATTCGCCTGTCACTGCCTGGACCGTGACATTCATCCTCTGGTAACTCTAAGTGTCTGCCACTAAGTGGATTCATATATTTATTTGTATAGTTCTTCTTTGTCTTCTTCTTCTTCTTTTTTTTTGTCTTCTTAGGGCCGCACTTGCAGCATATGTAAGTTCCCAGGCTATGGGTCGAAGCAGAGTTGGTAGCTGCCAGCCTGTGTCACAGCCACAGCAACTTGGGATCTGAGCCACGTCTGCGACGTACACCACAGCTCACGGCAACGCTGGATCCCCAACCCACTAAGCAAGGCCAGGGATCAAACCCACGTCCTCATGGACACCAGTCAGTTTCATTAACTGCTGAGCCACAATGGGAGCTCCTGTATAGTTCTTCCTTCAATAAACACCTGCCAAGTACCCTACTATATTGTGGGTCAGATGCTGGCGATGTAAAGGTAAGATATGGGCCTGGCCTGTTTAGCAAAGGAGAGAGACACCAGTCGCTATGATACTGCGGGACTTTTTAAATCCACGGGAAGCGGGAAAATCACTTGCGCCCGGGAAGCCGAGCATGGCATCCTGGAAGAAGAGACATGTGACCTGGATTTCCACAGAAGGCCATACTGACCACGGAGCTAGATCTTAAAGAACTGAGAGGAGTTTTCCAAAGAGACAAAATGAAGGGCTCTCCACATCCTCATATAAGAGAAAAGCGCCCTGCAAAGGGAGCAGAAGCAGAAGCCCACCAAGAAGATGCTGGGGGTTTCGCGCGACCAGCCAGGGAGGCGGAACTCCGGCAGAGTCTGGGGAAGAGCCAGCATGGTTCCCGTCCTCACGAGCTCTTGTTTCCAGACCTTGATGATCCAGACTTCCTTGCTGTCTTCAGCCTCGATGCTTACTGCGTTCCCTGCCGTAAGACAAACACCCCTCGACCTTCTCAAACAACAAAACCGTTCCACGAAGAAGCCACCTGGGTTGGTCTGTATGGACCCAGAGTCCCCCTGACACCACCATCCGACAGAATGGCCCTGCTACGTGAGGAGGGGACCGGACACGTTCAAAAAGGGGAAAATGGGACTCCGAAAAGTGAAGTTGCTCCTTAAAGTCTCAGAGTGACTCATCAGAAAAGAGAAGCTGGGCCTCCAGATCTTCGTTTGGTCTAACCAAGGTATGGGAAAAACACAAGTCAGTCAGCAAACAACGTAAAGGATTTAAAACAAAAACCCTGGAGATGAAAATGTAATGAAATGTACTTTCCATCTTTGATGTGTGGCTGGAGAGGAGAATAAGGGGAGGCGTTTCTTTTGCCTGTTTCAAGAACAGCATGGGCTTGGTTATAGCTTCGCCTGTGTTAGAACACGACCCACTTTCTCCTAGTCCAAGTGGACGTGAAGGCATTTCAGGTGTCCACAAACCGCATCCCAGCGCTAACAAACTGCTTTTCTCTTATGAAATTAAGCTTGCTATACACATAAAAAAGGACGAACTAGGAAGCCACAGGAGACAGTGGAAGGACGCTGGGTTTTCTGATGCAATGGCTTCTTGCTGTGTGCTTGAGTCCAAGTTACTGAAACGTTCTGAGCCTCGGTTTCTTCATATGTAAAATGGGGTTATTACTAATGCAGAGACAGGGCTGATTCCACAGCACTGTGTTAGAATGAATCAGATAAAGTGTTTAAACTGTATACAACAGTGCTTGGGGAAGGAAGGAAGGAAGGAAGGAAGGAAGGAAGGAAGGAAGGGTGTGAGGGAGAGAGGGAAGGAAGATGGAAGAAAATAAAAAAGAATGAGAACTTTTACAAAATTACCTTGGGGAACAAACCCAATTTCCACTATAAACTGCATGAAATATTACACAGAGTCACGCCTAAAATTCACACTTAATTAGATGCATGGTATGTGTGTGGGTGGGTGTAAATCTAGTTTTCACACCTATGCTTTATCTTCAGATGTTCTTAGCTTGGCTCCTTCTGGCTCCTCTACCACATCTCTCCTCCAGCGTCTTTGAAGTCAGTTTCAAAAGGTCCTGTGGGATTGGGAGATGACACCAACTACAGAAACCAGCAGCGCTGGTATTGGCTGGTCTCATGTTCAGCGGTCAAGGGGCGCTGGGTTCAGCCTTGCCTGAAATACTTATTGTGGAAAGTACCTTCTAACAGTTGAGGAAGTGTGGCCAGAGTGGGAAAATGTACAGCAATCTTAAGAAAAGCCTGACCGCATCCACTGTGACTCATGAAAAGAAAAGAGATCTCGGGGCCCCTCTGACAAAGACCACTGGGCAACATCTGCTCACTCTGAGGTACATGTGCCAGATCTGTTAGCATCTTCTCTACTCTCTTATCCACTCCCTAATTCTCTAGGGAATTTTCTCTGTTGTTCTTTGAGCTGAAAAAACACTTATGCGACATGCAGCGGATATCTGTAGACTAGCAATGACAAGAGAAACTTCTCTTTATTCTCAATAATGTGACCTCATTTTCTCTGGGTTCTTGGGGTGGTTCTTTTAGAATTTCTAAGGACACGAATTCTCATAAAAAAACAAAAAGAGTTATAGATAAATTGAGGCAGGAATTTGTATCAGTTTGATGGGCTATATTTTGTTGGAAGCCACAGTTTGGTTGGCAAGCATTTACCAATACCAATTTAATAATAGGATATGCTGCAGCATTTCTTTTGCAAAATTTTAAACAACCAAATAGCCTGATCCTTTCATAAATCTTATGTTAAGGACTCTGTAACATAAAATCCTCAAGCATGTATTTGTTTTGCACATATGTTTGGTATGCCAGCAGACCCATCAAAAGTAAGAGTTGGGATCTCTGCCTATTGGAAAACTATGGATAATCATTCAATATCCAATCACTGAAAGGAATATTTAGACTTATTGCAAAGGAGCTAGTGGAGCATGTTAAAAATACAATGCGATTTAAACAGACAGGGTTTGCATCTTTAAGGAACCATGAAGACAAAAACGGCAAAGAGGTGAAGTGTGAATCTCAGCTCCCATGGGCCCTGTGACCTTGGCCTTACCCTCCCTGAACCTCAGCTTGGTCACCTGTTATAAGAAGGTGATGACCTCAACCTCACACAGTTTTTGTGCAGAAATATAAAAGCAAATACATGTCAGGTGCTCAGCGCGATGCTTATCGAAGAGTGAGGGCTCAGTAAGTCAGCAGCGATGGTGAGTGGAGCTGAGTGAAACACACACACAGACCAAGGAAATGGGAAGCGGGAGGGAAAATGGACCCAAGAGCAGACCCAGGGAGTAGACAGTACTTCCTCCTACTTGGCAGATGAGGAAACCGAGCTTCAGGAGGCTTAAGAGACTTGCTTAGGCTCCACGTTCAGTAAAAGGCTGGAGAAGGAATCCAAATTTGCCTCCCAATTTGTTCTCCCGTCTTTAACCCATATGTGTTTATCTCATGCACGGAAACTGCAGACACTGAGACTCACAAGCTTTAAAAAGCTGAGGTTATATGCGATATTTACTACATTCTATATTAAACTCATTATATGCAATCCCCAGACAGGGGAAGGGTCCCAACTGTCTTTCTCTGTGGTCACAGAAAAGCAAGAGAATCAGGAATGTTTTGACAGAAAAATCTCAACTTGAAGGACAGTGAGGGAAAGGAAACATCTGAAAACGGTCCTCAAAGGTGCCCATGCTATTTTACCTTTCCAGAGGGGAATTTTTTTTCAATGTTACAAAGCATTAGAAACGAAGGGAAAGTTCGTTCACAACCTTGAGACGATGAAAAGGAGGCTCGATAATGCAAAACTGCATACATTTTTTCTTACTTTCTCTTTGCATCTGCTATGTAGTTTTCTCCATAAGGACTGTGAATTCCACTCTTTTTTTGTCTTTTTAGGGCCATACCTGTAGCCTATGACGGTTCCCAGGCTAGGGGTCGAACCGGAGCTGCAGCCGCCGGCACACACACAGCCACAGCAATGCGGGATCTGAGTTGTGTCTGTGACCTACACCACAGCTCAAGGCAACGCCAGATTCTTAACCCACTGAGTGAGGCCAGGGATCGAACCTGCATCCTCATGGATACTAGTCTGATTCGTTTCTGCTGAGCCATGATGGGAACTCCTCACTCTTCTTTCTTAATCTGTCCCTCCTGGTGAAGGTAATGTGAGCTGATGATGCCGGTAAGGAAGTACAAAGGATCTACATTTTTTAAAATGTTACACTTGAGGCTAACAAAGATGCAATTCTAATTCTAAATTCTGCCTGAGGAACCTGGTGATGGAAGGAAGAGGTTGCAAATCTTATACAAATGCATCTGTGAGCCTCTTTACTTCATACATTTGGATACACAGTTTGGATAAACATTGGTGACAACTACTAGACTGAGGGATCAAAATGCAGGGTATAATTTAATTGTAAAGTAACTACGCCATTCATTCACTTCCCTCTTGAAAGTGCAGCCAGAGGAAAAAAGGAAAACAAATTATCTGGGAGATTGCAATTCATATGCAATATTAATTTGCCTGCGTCTTAGCTTTTTTGCTTGCTAAGAACGGAGTCTCTTTTCCACTTTAGGCATCAAGAGATGTGTGAGACTGTGTGTGTGTGTGTGTGTGTGTGTGTGTGTGTGTGTGTACGCGTGCACACATGTGCCCTAGCGGGGTGGAGGGGAGAGAGAGAGCTGGTGGGAGGAGAGGGAGACACACAGACAAAGGAGACAGAGAGCATGAGGGCATGTCCACCTGTCCACCTGTCCATGGAACTGGCGCTAGACTAAAACAAGAATCAATGCTGCAACCACAAAACTGTGGCTTTCTTTGCAAGTTCCTCAACTTGTCTAGCTTTCCTTCCGCCAGAAAAAACAACTGGCCATATTTGAGAAACAAGCCTCCTTAGAACTTAAAGTGGGGCTGAGGCAGGCGTGGCTCTGAGGTTGGGCAAAGGTTATTTTAACTCACTTTTTAAGCGGGTCACTTTTTACTCTAGCTCACAGTTAAAACAATCTTTTTCATTCTTTCACAGTTTTTAGGTCAACTACATTTGGCCATCACTATGGAGTTATAGATAAGGGTGCTTGGGTATAAATACTAAACTGTTAAATGTATTTGTATCTATCAATCAAAACAGACAGAAAATGGGAATGCCCTTGACTAAAGTATCCTCACCATCTCTGAGAACTTTTCAAAGCTTCTGAGGGCAGAAATTGTGTTTTGAGACCCAAGCACAGGCCTAAAAGGTGGTAAAAACCAAAAAGTCAAGTGCAAAGAAGGACTGAGTAAGTAACTGGTGATGATGACACTGACAAAGAACAGTCTTTAATAAAAGCAATTAGGATACAGATGTATTTATCTGAGTTAAATTAGGATTATTCGGGCTCTGCTCAAGGTTTTAGGTACAAATAAGCATCATCGTTTGCTGCCTGTTTATTCCAGAAGCTTACTCCTGGCATTGGGCAGTTAATACAAAATTGATTCCATTGCAGAAAATTAGGAGTTCGTGCTGTGGCACAGTGGGTTAAGGATCCAGCATTGTTGCAGCTGCAGCTCAGATTTGATCCCCAACCAGGGAACTTCCATACGGCACAGGTGTGGCCAAAAAAGAAAGAGAAAGAAAAGTATTTTCATATAAAAAAGAAAAAGTAAAAATATTTGAATAGATTAACTTGCCTTCAAATATGAAGATATCATCAGTACCATCCTCACAGAACTACCATGATGACAAAATGCATTAATACGGTCAAAACATTTAGAAAAACACTCAGTTCAAATGAGTAGTACAGGAAGTTCCCATTGTGGCTCAGTGGTAACAAGCCCAACTAGTATCCATGAGGATGCAGGTTCGATTCCTGGCCTCCCTCAGTGGCTTAGGGATCCAGCGTTGCCTGAGCTGTGGTGTAGGTTGCAGAAGGGGCTCGGATCTGGCATTGCTGTGGCCATAGTGTAGACCAGCAGATGTGGCTCCGATTCAACCCCTAGCCTGGAAACTTCCATATGCTGCAGGCGTGGCCCTAAAAAGCAAAAAAAAAAAAAAAAGGGGGGGGGGTGGTGGTGGTAATATAGGCTTAGCTATTAGTATTAGCATCATAAATTGAAATGCTTTGTTTCCCCTCTGCTGCTTGCAGTAGCTTACAAGAAGGAGCGATTATGAAATTACTGGGAAGGCTGAAGTAATGACTAAAATTGACAAACCAAAACAACAGGAACAGTCAATAGCATTAAGGAAGTTGAATAAGGAAGGGACTGGGGAAAGCAATGGGGAAATGCCATCTGGGGAGCCCGGTGGTCACAACCCCTGCGGGGAGATTCCCCTAGAAGATGAGCATCTGATCAGGTGGTAACATCTTAGAGCCTCAAAATGAAAACGATGGGAAACAGGACCACTTTTGATTTAAGAATTGCACTGCCATCTGGCCAACAGGGAGACTTGGAAGTCTTGGAATCGCCTCACCCTGATTCCTTTCATATTTTGGTGGACCTGATTCTAATTTCTATTTCTTCAGCGTTCAATATGCAGATGGAATAGCATCGTTTCATTTGACGGTATTTGTAAGCTGGGAAAGTAGCAGACCAAAAAAAAAAAAAAAATCCTAAGAAGACAGTTAAATGAATCTAAAACAGTGTCACTTGGCTATACAATCTGTTATTAGCCATAAAGTCCAATGTCTTTATCATCTTTATAAATTTTTGATTCTTCATAAATACAATCTTAAGAAAAAATTTCTTAGTTTTATTTTACCTAACCTGATTTAAAAACTCATTTGCTGCCTCTCCTGTCTATGCAGAGAGGGGCCTTTGCACCTTGGGCAAGAAGGAGAAGTTGAATTGAAAACTTTCTGAGAATAATGCAAAGTGAGTAAGTAAAAGTTAATGATACAGTTTCTGTGCTCTTGGTCATCAAAGAAGCCCATTATCAGGTGTATAGTTTTGGTCAGGGGAGCTAAGTTTGGGCTCAATTAATGACGTAGACTAAAATAATGAGATGGATTTTGACTGTTTGCTGTGGTCACTGGACAATTTCTTGAATTTCTTAATGTCAACCTCCATTTAGTGCTTTGAGGCTAAAATGAAGAAGGGTGCTTTGGCAAAAAAGGCAGCATGTTAGAATACAAAATACTGTATTATTGTTGTATCTTCTTTCATAGTAGTCACTGGGGGAACTCAGTAAATATTAACAAGTGAAATTTTTAGAAGACTTCCATTCGTATCCAAGAAATGAGAAAAAAAATCAGTAAATATTATAAGCACCTACTATGGACCAGGAGAGACAGAAGGAGCTGAAGCTGTCAGCAAATATGAACTTGAAGACAAGACAATGACTGCTCTACTTACTCCAAAATCAAAGCATTAAGCAAACACACACAGAAGAAAGTGGAAACAAGGAAGGTGGGGGCAGGGACCAGTAGGAAAGACCTACAAAAGGACACGCTTCTTGCAGTGAGCCCTGGAAAATGACCAGATGTTTTACAAATAAAGAAGAAAGCTCTTGGAAAAACTATTGGAGAAGTGAAGGAGCGTGGAACTTTCTGGTGGCTTGTGGTCTTGCGCACCCAGAACGTGGGCAACAGAGGGGGTGGAGAGAGGATGTTGGGGTGTTGGCCAGAGAAGGAGGAAGTAACAAGAAATGAGGTTGGGGAAGTGGTTGAGGCAAGTCTGAGAAGGCACACAACTCGAATAAAATTATGCATTAGTCAAAAGAAAAGACTTCATTTATTATTATATGAAACCTACAATGATAGCTCTTATTTCAGAAAATAAAAATATTTCTGGAGTTCCTTTCGTGGCTTAGCGGAACGGAACCTGACTAGTATCTATGAGGGCACAGGTTCGATCCCTGGCCTCGCTCAGTGGGTTAAGGATCCGGCATTGCTGTAAGCTGTGCTGTAGGTCTCAGAGGAGACTCAGATCCAGCATTGCTGTGACTCTGGTGTGAGCCAGCAGCTGTAGCTCCAATTAGACTTTGCCCCCTCCAACAGCCCAGTGGCCTTAGGCCACTTCCCTCCAGGGTCTAATCCCACTCCTCATCTTTAAAGGTAGTCTGCAGGATTAAATGAACTCATGCATAAAGAGTGGCTTTATTCATAAGTACTTATAAATATCAGGTGTTATGACTACTTATTCTGGCCTGATTTAAATAGATACATGTGAATGAGAAAGTTACTTGTTGGCCTCCCATTCCCCAAAGGGTTCAGCAAAAGAATCAGAAATGGCCTTAGAAGACTGAAATTGTTCCCCAACTGATACGGATTGTTTCAAGGCATAATTTATGGAGGAGACATAATTTAAACTGTGACAAAAGAAAGCAGCCCTGGGATGGCTAAAGAAATGTTCCACCTCAGCAGTGTTTGATCAAAAGGCAAGACCCAGAAGATTCTTCCCTGGTGTTTCTGGGAGAGAACGAGAATGAAGAGGGATGGATAATTTATAACATTTTTGACAATTTAAATTGATTGAATTAGAGACTTTTTCTGTTTTGAATTAACTTTTGCATATTCCGGTTTCTTTCCTCCCGATGTAAGAAAATACTGACATACCTTTGCACCTTAATTCATTTCATTCTCATTGATAGCTTTACTTAAAATAAGACACAGCATATTTTTAATCTGTTCTCTTTTGGGATTCGAGGCCTCCTCCCCTTTTCCACATTTTTGCTAGTTTAAAGCTATCCAGGTGAGGTGCATCAATATTCATGATCACATTTTGCAACTTCAGGAATTCATCTTTATAGGTAAGCGGTTAATTCCATCCAAATCTGCCTTTGCAGAAAATGTTCTTTAAACCATTTTACTGAATAGAAACCAATTAGGATAAATTTATATAGATTCCAAATGGAGAAGGGAGTGGATAAACCATCTTTATGTATTTAATGACAGTTTTTTTTTAAGTTGTCCTGAGGAAATAATTTTAGAAAACAAGTTGCTGTGCTTGATGAAGAAAAACCAGGTTTAGATAAGTATGCTGATAAATGAACCCTTTTCCAGTCCAAGTGGCCTTTATGTTTATCATCTGTCAGTGGTTCTTTGCATGGCTGAGTGATGATCAGTCTGATGTTACAAGATTCAAAGTCTATGTTTCAACAAATTTATGGAGTAAGTGTCCTCCCATGCCAGCTTCACGAGAATTTCTCTTGTAGACAGAGGCCTTTCCTCCATAACTTAACAGTCATTGGGCCGGTCATAAGGATGACAAATAGTTCAGACCATTCTACAAAACAGTACAATTAAGCAACACAAATGGCTTTTACTTTGAGAGAACAAAGGGAAAAGAGGCAGCCTCTAAGTCCATGTGGTTATTAAGCACACCCATTAGAAACCGTTGGCGCCAAAAATCACTCCAAAAAACCAGAATCGTCCTCAGTAACACATGACTCAAGATGTTACTAGAGCCACTAAAGTACAGTAAAGGACGTTTTTTTTTTTAGAAAACTGGAGCCACAGGAGCTAAAATTAAACTATCCCCATTAGGCCAAGAAGGAGCACAATCTAAATGATCAATATCCACTTTCCTGAGAACATCTGAAAGTAGATAAAAATCACAGTAAATAGCCTCCCTGAAATAAAGCCATAGGAATAAATCAGACCAAGACTTGGCTTAAAAAGGGAAGAAAAAAAAAATCGTAGTTTTCTGAGGGGGGATAACTGTGGGTGATGGGAGAAGAAGCCACCCCAGAGAGCAAAAGGGAGAGGTCCCACTCTGGACGGTCGCATGAGGAGGCTGCAGCCTTGCTGGGTAATTAAACGGTGGCAGAGCAAGGGCGACAGGTGCTCAGATCTCTAGTCCCCTGCAGGCAAAATCCACAATCCACGGAACCAGAGCTGCCCAACAAGCAGAAACACCATAAGCACTTAGAAATGACAAAAAGACTTTACCTGGTAGCCAAACTGTCCTCAGTGGTACTGGCGTGTGCCCAGAAACCCCCTTCTTTCGGATCTGCAGAATAACTTTGTCAACCCGGGTGTGTGGTCACAAGGCAGGAAGTGACTAGAATGACAAATCATCAGCCAGGAAAGAAATAGATTTTGTCTTTATAAGGACATTTTACTTAACTTTTTTTTTTTATGTCCCCTCCCCCACAAAAATCACCTGACAGGTCACATTGAAATTCAGAAGCCTCTTCCCACTTCCTCTTTATAAGCATTTTTTTCTCTCCTTTCCTTTCTTGCTCCTCTAGCTGTCTCAAAGGCAGGTGCTGGGCTACTTAAACCTGTCCGATTTCAGATAACCAAGGTCAGCCTTGCTACTTGCCCTTCTAGCTCTGACCCTAGTTGCCAATGCAACGCCCTGGTGCCTAGCTACTGACAGCCAGGATGAACAAATTAAAGGAAAGAGCCTAGGGGAAGAGGGGGCAGCACCCCGGCAACAAGCTAAAAGGGATTTCCTTGGGAAAGCCCCGCCCCCTCAAAACCAACCCCCCACCCCAGAGTCTCCGAACAATGATCTTATTGGTGCAAACAAAACAAAACGATCTCTTTAAGAAGGGCCCGAAAAGGAAGGTCACCGTATTATTTACTCATTCTTTTATTTATAGAACACCTCTGTACTAGGGATCTCCTTAACCCAATTCAAGATTTCAATTATTTAGACCTTTCCTATAAAGCGCACCGGGGGATCACGAGGGCAGCTGCTAGAGTTCAAGGGCAGCCCGGTTCCTTCTGACAGACCAGGTTTATTTTTTTAATGCATATTTTATACCATTTGCAAGAGAATTACAATAGCTCGCCTTGAGGCCCCAACCCTGAAGGAATGCTCATCCTGGAGGGCTCATTCTCATCTTCAAGTGAAAGTGCTCAAGTCGAACAGGCTGTGAAGCTGTGTGTAGCATCCTGAGTAAGCTGACCAAACCTTCCATGTCTCCACGTTGCCCGGGGCCTGGGCTCCAGCCAGCCTGCTACTAAGCGATGAGAACCCGGGGCTCTGCTCCGGGTTTGATGGTAAGCTGAAGATGCCCTGAACATTCTGCATTTTTGAGGGGCCTGGGACCCGCTCAGTGGGTACTCTGGTTGGGGAGGGGCGGGGGCTGCCCTTCTGCTTCTTTGATTTCTCCTCGAGAAAGCTCCTGCCTCCAACCTCCAATGTCAGGCCGAGCTGTTCTGGTTTTTCTACTTCATTAGCCAGTGGTGTAACGACTCCGTCTGGGTCAGAACCCTACGGGGGCCCTCCTGGGGGAAGGGTGGGCAAAAGAGTAAGAAGCGACAGTGGAGAATCAGTCCATTCTCGAGGTGGCTCATGTCACAGAGAAATGTCTGCCCTGCTGGGACTCCCCAGGGAAGACTAGGGGTGCCGCTGACCCTGCTCTCTCCACTGCATAATTACTCCCAAGTAACACAACACCAGGGTTGGGGGCGGGGTGGTCAAGAGGCATGAAGTTCTTTGAGGACACAGAGACCCAGCCCCGCCACGCCGTGGCAGGACTGATCACACTGCCAAGCAGCCAGATGCTGGTGGTTTTCACTCCGCTGCGAAAAATCGTCAGGACCCTGCAGCAGCACAATGTCTTGAATAAATATCTTGAATATGTCTTCGTCTTTCTTTTTTTCAGTGACTGCACCTGCGGCACATGGAAGTTCCCGGGCCAGGGATTGAACCCAAGCCTGCACAGTGATCCGAGCTGCTGTAGTCAGATTTTTTGTTTTGTTTTGTTTTTGCTTTTTTAGGGTCGCACCCATGGCATATGGAGGTTCCCAGGCTAGGGGTCGAATTGGAGCTACAGCTGCCGGCCTACACCACAGCTCACAGCAACGCTGTATCTAACCCACTGAGCAAGGCCAGGGATCAAACCCACCACCTCATGGTTACTACTCACATTTGTTTCCATTGTGCCACAATGGGAACTCCTGTAGTAGGATTCCTAACCCCCTGTGCCACAGTGGGAGCTCCCCTTGGTGGTTTTAAGGGTGAAAAAATGTGAGATGACTGTGGTTCTCCCTAATCTGCTTTTCTGCAGTTCCAGGGTGGAAGGGTAGTGCAGCAGCAACACTTCTTAAAGAAGAACAGAGACCCATTTCCCTTACCTGGGAGGAGGAGAGCAGCAGCATCCTGTGCCTACTGGTGCCGGGTCATCGGAGACACGAGGAACCTAAAAGAAGAGCAAGATACAATTGTGCATGGGCTCAGCAGGTGTCTGAGCGCCTGCTTGGAGGCAGTGGTGATGCAGAAATGAATAAGACATGAGTGATGCTCTCAGGGAGCATTTAGTCTGTTGAGCAGAAAAACATGTAAGTAAATAAGTGCCATGTACTTTAAAAGGAGTAAAAAAGGCAGCTGGAGGCAGATGTGAGCAGAGCTGACGTTTCAAGAGGGTGAAATGGGTGGTTATGCCAAGCAGCTGGTTCAAGTGAAAAAAAGGACAGCAGACTCCAGGCAACATGGAGAGTCTAGGAGATAAAGGTCTTTGAATCATGCTGCTTGCAACCACCCACCTGAAGGAACCCTCTACTGGAACACCAGCCCAGCCACCCACCCACCACCGCTTCACCCACATCCGGGACCACTCCCTCAATCGTAATCTCTCTATCTGCCTCGCGGTGCCACCAGGCCACCCGGAGGCAGGCGCTTGTTGAAGTCTTAGACTGAGGCTTTGTCAGAGAGGAGTGCTTTATCACTGGCAGTGTTCAGAACTTGCAGTCTGATTGGAGCTTTGTTATTTTTATGTTCTTTACAGAGCACGGCCCCCGGAAAGCCCACACGCAGAGAGGACCACTCCCACCTCCCACCCCGCCATCCACATGCCTCCACTGCCACCTCTGCCACCTCGCCGGCCTCTGTTTTGCCTTCCCTCCACCTCCACTGCCCCGTTATATCCCACCCAGCTCCTCGGGAGGCCTCAATCCCTAAAACCAAACCAGCTGCTACTCTCTAGCCACTGAAGGCTGCCGAATAAGCCCCCAAAACATAGACTCGAAATGCTACAAATTCAAGCTGCTTGCCTTTTTTTTTTCCTTGTCTTTTTAGGGCCACATATGGAAGTTCCCAGGCTAGGGGGTCGAATCGGAGCCACAGCTGCCAACCTCCACCACAGCCACAGCACCGCGGGATCCAAGATGCATCTGCAAACTACACCACAGCTCTCAGTAATGCTGGATCCTTAGCCCATTTAGACAGGCCAGCGATCGAACCTGCGTCCTCATGGATCAGATTCGTTACCACTGAGCCATGACGGGAACTCCCAAGGTTCTTGCCTTCTACTTCTTTTTTTTTGTCTTTTTGCCTTATCTAGGGCCACAACCGTGGCATATGGAGGTTCCCAGGCTAGGGGTCTAACAGGAGCTGTAGCCGCCGGCCTACGCCACAGCCACAGCAACGTGGGATCCGAGCCGCGTCTGCAACCTACACCACAGCTCACGGCAACGCCGGATCCTTAACCCACTGAGCAAGGCCAGGGATCAAACCCGCAACCTCATGGTTCCTAGTCGGATTCGTTAACCACTGAGCCACGAAGGGAACTCCCTCTAACTACTTCTTAGAAAAGCTTTTATTCCATCTCACTAATTCCTGAGAGCAAGCATTCTCAACCTGGGGTCTGAGGACCCCTAAAGTCTGATGCCTAATTTCGTGTATATAGGCTTTCTTTCTGAGTCCATCCTAAGTATTCATCATAGTATTAAAGAGATAACAGAACCCAAAAGTTAGACCTTTATTCCAAACTTTCTCCTCCTGCCTCAATTTCCTGCTCAACCCTCCTGCCTCCTTTCCTGGCCCAAGATTCCTGCCTCGTGTTTATTGAGATGACCAGAGTCACGTGGCATGAGCTTTCTTCTCTGCCTCCTCAACTCTCACGAGGACTGTTTTCTTTCATTCTTAAAGGGGGAGGTGTCCTTCTGTCTTCTTAAGACTAATAGTTCCTCATTTTAATCCTAACCTTACATATTCTACTTATTTAGATACATTGCTCTATCAATTATCTCACCCTCCCCACTTCCCCTCCATGCACAGCAGGAACCGTTCAGAGGGAAAAACATCTCTGCCTCACCCGATATATGATGGACAAGGGAGAAGAGGAAATAAGATGAGTACAACCTCCGCCTTCATTAGAACGTCCACTGTGGCCAAGCATGCGGATGAGTGACCAGCCAGTGGTACTTGGAACCATGACAGGAGAAAAGCTGGGTGCCCATGAGAACACACAGCACTAACCCAGACTTGGGGTCTGCGAAGCAGGCAGAGGGATCAGAGCAGAGTGATTAAAAAATGCTGGGAGTTCCTTTCACGGTTTTAGTCAAAACGAATCTAACTAGGATCCATGAGGACACAGGTTTGATCCCCGGCCTCGCTCAGGGAGTGAAGGATCCAGCATTGCTGTGAGCTGTGGTATAGGTCACAGATGAAACTTGGATCTAGCATTGCTGTGGCTGTGGCGTAGGCCAGCAGCTGCAGCTCCAATTCACACTCTAGCCTGGGAACCTCCATATGCTGCAGGTGTGGCCCTAAAAAGACAAAAAAAAAAGGGGTGAAGATGCTGAGCCCACTTGTCTGGGTGCCAACCCCCAGCTCTAGGACTGTATTACTTGTGTGGCCTTGGGCAAATTATTCCATTTCACTGGCCTCAGCTCCCTCATCCTGAAAGTGGGGAGCAGTGTCTGCTTCCTACAGTTGATGTGAGCGCGAGGCCACCGATACATGTAGAGAACTTGCAAGAGTCTCTGATACAGAGCGAATGCTATCCGAGTGTTGACTAGTCTTTTAATACTTTTTTTAGGGCCATACCCACGGCCTATTAAACTTCCCAGGCTAGAGACTGAATCGGAGCTGGAGCTGCTGGTCTACACCAAAACTCACAGCAACGCCAGATCCCTAACCCACTGAGTGGCCAGGGATCAAACCCAAATCTTCATGGATACTAATCGGGTTTGTCACCCCTGAGCCACAATAGGAAATCCTCAATGTTTTTTATATATATATAAATATATATATTATCTATTTTTTGTCTTTTTAGGTCTTCACCTGCAATATATGGAAGTTCCCAGGCCAGGGGTCGAATCTGAGCTGCAACTGCCAGCCACAGCCACAGCAATGCAGGATCCAAGCCACATCTGCAACCCATACTGCAGTTCATAGCAACACCAGATCCTTAACCCACTGAGTGAGGCCATGGATCAAACCTGCCACTTCATGGGTATTAGTTGGGTTTATTACTGCTGGGCCACAATGGAACTCCCAATGTCTTTTTTTTCAACTTCCTACGTGCGAGGTGAAGATGTGACCCTCTCACTTCTCGCCGACACTAGCCCTCGCACCATCTTCGAAAGCAGGTTATAACGCCTTTAAACCAAGGTTCAGTTTTGACAATGACTATGTGAGTATTAACAGCTCAGTTATGCAGAGCAAAATGTTTGTATTTCCTTTTTTTTTTTTGTACTTCTTTTTTTATCAAATGTTAAATTCCTATGTGGGTTATCACTGATTCTGTATCAAACTTCCCAAGAGAACTGAAATGCACAGGAAATGAATCCATTCCTCTTTTTTCTCTTGGACAGGTCCTTCCCACAGCCCTTTGTTCTGCTGTCTGGTCCTGCTGCCCAGCCACTATCTAGAAGCTTCAGAATCACTGTGAGAGTCCCCTTCTCCATCTGGATCTCCTGTTTCTGGACCAAAAACCTCCCACTTTCTTGGTCTACTTCTTCGTCTCAATAAGCTCACCCTCAGAGTTCCCGTTGTGGCTCAGTGGTAAAGAACCTGACTAGTATCCATGAGGTTGTGGATTCAATCTCTGGCCTCGCTCAGTGGGTTAAGGATCTGGCGTTGCCGTGAGCTGTGGTGTAGGTTGCAGACGTGGCTCGGATCTGGGGTTGCTGCGGCTGTGGTGTAGGCCGGCAGCTGCATCACCGATTTGACCGCTAACCTGGGAACCTCCATATACTGAGGGTGTGGCCCTAAAAAGAAAAAAAAAAGCACTCTCTAACAGACTGAGGGTATGCCTATTAAGACCCTGAAAAAGATTACATTGAGACGTCTTACAACAGAAAACATACCTGGTCTGCTCTCATTCTTAGAAATCTACACAATCATTTTCTTTCAAAATTCTGAAGGAATTGTTCCAGTGTTGTTTGAGAAGTCTACTGACCTATGGTCTCTTGTATGTCTTTTTTTTTTTTTTTTTTTTTTTTTGCTTTCTGGAAATATTTAGGGTCTTCACTATATGGATGACATTCGAAAATTTTATGCTATGTCTTAGGACGGGTCTGTTCCATCCACTGTGCTGGGGACTCCGCAGTCTCAATTCGGAAATTCAAATATTTCAGTTCTAGGAAGTTTTCTCTCTCTTTTTCTCTCATTTCCTTTCCTCTGTGTTTTATGTTCTCCTTCTGTGGGATTAAAGTTACTTGTAAATTGGGCCTCTTGGATTGATCTTCTAATTTTCTTATCACTTTCCTCCTATTTTCTGAGTCTTTGCCTTCCAGTCTGGGAAGTTTTTCAATGTTTTCTTCAAAACTTCCACTGAACGTTTTATTTCTTCTGTCATTTTTTAGAAATAGCCAAAAGCTCTTTTTCTTTGAATCTTTTTTTTTCTTTTTTTTTGGTCTTTTTAGGGCTATACCCATAGCATATGAAAGTTCCCAGGATGTGTGTCCAATCAGAGCTACAGCTGCCAGCCTGCACCACAGCCACAGCAACCTGGGATCTGGGCCACGTCTGCAACCTACACCACAGCCCACAGCAACGCCGGATCCTTAACCCACTGAGCGAGACCAGGGATCCAACCTGCATTCTCATGGATACTAGTTAGGTTCCTAACCCACTGAGCCACAATGGGAACTCCCTGAATCTCCCTTTTTTATATAGCAAGGTTGGGGCAAGGAATGCCTTGCTGCTCCTTATATAAACTTTCTACCAGCCTTCCTGTTTGACAGCTCCATCCTGCACCCCTGAAATCAAAGGTACATGGTACCTCAGAGTTCGGAGCTTTGCTGAGAGTCTGTGCTGGCTTTGAATTGTTGGTGTTGCCTTCTCACATCACAGGCTTCGCACTCAGCTTTGTCGTGTGTGCTTGGGCACTTTCCATGGTCCATGTATTTTATGGCCTCCAGTATTCCGCTGGCATCCATTGCTGCTATCCGATTCAATACTGGTCTCTCCCACTAGACTAGGAATCCCATAAGGCCAAGTGCTGGGTTTATTTTGTTAGCATCTAAACTATACCTGGGAGTTCCCGTTGTGGCACAGCGGTAACAAACCTGTCTAGTATCTGTGAGGATGCAGGTCCGATCCCTGGCCTCACTCAGTGGGTCGGGGATCCAGCTTTGTCGTGAGCTGCAGAGGCATAGGCCGGCAGCTGCAGCTCCAGTTCGACCCCTAGCCTGGGAACTTCCACATGCCCAGGTGCGGCCCTAAAAAGCAAAAAAATAAAAATATACTACACCTGATATTTCAAAACTATTCGTTGAATAAATCAATAAAGAGGACTAAGCTGCGACTTGAAGGATGAGACGGAAAGGAAAGGCAGAAGTGTACTCTAACCACAAGGGACTGGCACGTGCAGAAGATCATTGGTGACAGAAAGCAAGGAACATCTAGAAGCTGACAAAGCTGAGCACCCCTGCAGTGAAGAGCGCAAGGCAGGGCTGGGGGTGGGGGAGGGTGCAGAGACCGAGGAAAGGCTGGAGAACGTAGCAGAGACCAGATCTCCGTGGGTCTCCCAGCTGTGTTAAGGAGTTTGGGTTTTACCCAGCAAGCCACAGGGAGGTCTTTTAGGGTCTGCATGAGGGTGCTAGGGCTGCTGTAACAAAGCGCCACAAACTGGGGAGTTTAAAATAACAGAAATGTATTGTGTGTCATGGTTCTGGAGATGAGAAGCCTGGAATCGAGTTGGCAGCGGTAGGGTGGTTCCTTCCGAGGGCTCTGAGGCAGAACCGGTTCCACGCCCCTCCCCAGCTTCCGGGGGTTGCTGGCAATCTTTGGTATCCTTGGTCGGCAGAGAAATCACCCAGATCTCAGCTATGTCTCAATTTCCCCTTTTTATAAGGAGACAGTCATACTGGAGCAGGGCCCATCCTAATGACCTCATCTTAATATGATCATATAATAATAAAGAGCTTATTTCTAAATAAGGTCACAGTGTGTGTATGTGTGCGTGCGTGTGTGTGTGTGTGTGTTTTTGGGGGGGGACACAATTCATAACAGGGTCTTAAACAGAAAGTGACACAATCAGACTTGTATTTTAGAAAAATCTCCCTACTTCCAATGAGAAGAAGGAGATGGCGAGGAAAACAATCAGACTATTCCAGACACCCCTGCCTTCAAGGCGATATGAAGTGACACTAAGTGGTGGTAGGACAAAGAGTGGCGGGTAGATTCAAGGGACACTTGGTTGGCAGAAAGTACAAGAAAGGTCTGACTGAACACAGAGGACGAAAGAGACTGGATAGAGGGAAAGGAGGAGTCAAGGATGCCCCCGTTTCTGGGTGGGAACCGGCACAGGGGACAGGGCACCACGCGGTGGGACAGGGCACCACACGGTGGGGCAGGGAACCCGGGAGGAGTGGTCTTGGAAAAGAGGATTCTGACTTGGGACTGCTACCTTATCTCCTCAATCCCCTC
The DNA here is from genome assembly GCA_004024745.2 of Catagonus wagneri. Classification (NCBI taxonomy): domain Eukaryota; kingdom Metazoa; phylum Chordata; class Mammalia; order Artiodactyla; family Tayassuidae; genus Catagonus; species Catagonus wagneri. The sequence goes on from PVHT020004944.1 coordinate 24,952,935, forward strand.
ACGGTTTTAATTGGGCTGCTCTTCTAAAACTGATCTGAAGGACTTTACTCAGGCTTAATACCCTTCCCTTTGTGCAATATTTGACACTGTTAACCACCCTTTCCTTTTTCATACTCTTTTCTCCATGACTACTGATTTCCATTTAGTGGCAAAATGAATTCTTCTATTTTCAAAACTCGCTCTCATCTCAAATACCTAAAACTGCACTCATCAGTCTTCCCAGAGATAAGCCATTCCCCACCCGGTCCTTCACCTCCTTCGTCCAGCCAAGAGTGCGCCATTGGCTCAGGACAGAGTTTTTTTGTTTTTGTTTTTGTTTTCTGCTTTTTAGGGCGGCACCCACGGCATATGGAGGTTCCCAGGCTAGGGGTTCAGTCGGAGCTGTAGCCGCCGGCCTAAGCCACTGCCACAGCAATGCCAGATCCAAGTCTCATCCATGACCTACACTATAGATCACGGCAACGCCAGATCCTTAATCCACTGAGCAAGGCCAGGAATCGAACCTGCAACCTCATGGTTCCTAGTCGGATTCATTTCCACTGCACCATGACAGGAATTCCAGACCAGAGTATTCTTGACCCCAGCTTTTTTCTCATTCCCACATGTGGTCAAAGTTGCATTTGTTTTTCCACTCACAGTCTGTCCCCATTTCGAGTTTTCTGTGCCTCTTCTACCTTTACTTAAGCCCTTCCTACCACAGCCTTGGGCTTTGAATCAGTTCCTGGTTTGCTATTTCCTGCCTCACCTCTCCTCAATCCATCTGCATCTCGTACCGTATTACTGTTCAGAAAGCTACACTTTCCTCCCAACACTCTCCAGAGCATCAGTCATCTGCGAGGATAATGTCCGCTTCCGGGACAACGTCCAAACTTTGCCCTCGGTCCATCTTCAGGCCTCATATTAACAACACAAGCCCTCTGGCACCCTTGAGCTGATCTGTGAACCCTCTGACACGCCAAGCGCACCTCTCACTCTATCTCTCAGACTCCTGTGGTCTCCACCGCCTGCGCTCCCCACTTCCCCTGTCTACAGATCTCAATCACACTCCTCGAACCAAGAACAGGATCCGCTACATAATTTGCGGACCTCAGTGCAAAAGGAAACGTTGGGGTTCTTTGTTCAAAAATGATTACGGGAGTTCCCGTTGTGGCTCAGTGGGTCAAGAACCCAACATAGGGTCCATGGGATGCGGGTTCGATCCCTGGCCTGGCCTCGCTCACTGGGCTAAGGATCTGGTGTTGCTGAAAGCTGAAAGGTTAAGTCCCAGATGTGGCTTGGATCCTGCGTTGCTGTGGCTGTGGCGTAGGCTGGCAGCTACAGTTCCAATTTGACCCCTAGCTTAGAAGGTCCATATGCCACAGGTGCAGTTCTAAAAAGAAAAAAATGATTATGAATTTTCAGATGTTCACAGCAGAGCAGGAAGCCAAGCGTGGAGCCCTCTGAGCACAAGGCCCACATGGCCCGGGCCTCATGCCCATGGAGCCAGGCTCTGATCCAGAATTGTTCCTGGACTATCAATCTGTTTTTCCTTCTCCTCCTAAAACCTCTAGCACTCATTTATAAGCCATTCCCTTTTTTTTTTTTTTTTGTCTTTCTAGGGCAGCATATGGAAGTTCCCAAGCTAGGGGTCCAATCAGAGCTGTAGCCGCCAGCCTACGCCACAGCCACAGCAACGCAGGATGTGAGCTGTGTCTGAGACCTACACCACAGCTCACGGCAACGCCGGATCCTTAACCCGCTGAGCGAGGCCAAGGATCGAACCGGCATCTCATGGATGCTAGCTGGGTTCGTTAACTGCTGAGCCACGACGGGAACCCCTACGAGCCATTCTTGACACCAACTGCATGCTACCTTTCTTTGTCAGTTAATTTCCATGACCGTGTGTTTGCAGCATCTTTGTTCATTTTCAAGCTCTCAGTGGGAACATATAATACGCCAAGCCCTCAGATAACAAAACCAGAAGACTGTTTCATAAACGTGAGGAGACTGCATTCTGGAAGGCTGCAAGAACACTAACAATTATCATGCCCCAGGACGCACACCATGATGGAGAGAGGCCCAGGATGCCAGTGACAGGGGAGTGGGGACGCAGGCAGGAAGGCATCTCAGAAGACGTGGGGGAGTTCCCGTTGTGGCTCAGTGGTAACAAACTGGACTAGCACGCATGAGAACTCAGGTTCAATCCCTGGCCTTGCTCGGTGGGTTAAGGATCCGGCGTTGCCGTGAGCTGTGGTGTAGGTCGAAGATGCGTCTCAGATCTGGCATTGCTGTGGCTGTGGTGCAAGCCAGCAGCTCCAGCTCCGATTTGACCCTTAGCCTGGGAACCTCCATATGCAGCAGGTATGACCTTAAAAAGACTGAGAGAAACAAAGACGTGGAGCTCGGTCTCCAAAAGCATGTAGAAGCGGCTCAAAGGAGGGGAAAGAGAGTGATGAAGGGCATTTGAGACAGAGGGACCAGCACGTGTAAACAGCATGGGGATGTTGCGGGCATCTCCCAACAGAAATGTCAGCTGCTGGAGGACAGGAACTGCACCCTCTCCTGGCACTTAACACCATTCATTGCTCATAGTACAAATTCAATAAACATTTGGTTAGTTGAGAAGGCATATTTTTTTAAAAATTACAGTCGATTTACAATGTGGTGCCAAGAAGGCAAATTGATTCTATAAACACCATGGCATAAAAGTTAAACCAAAGAGGAAAAGTAATTAGGTGTTTTAAATTTTTATCAAAAATTCGCTCTCTAAGCATAAGAGTACTTTCAGAGGATTTATATATGCAGCTGCCAGATAAAGACTGACTCTCACACCTGTTTACTGCTAATTTTACTATCCTTTTCTGATAACAGCACAGTGAAAGCTGATTATAGCTACTATTGCCAGGTAGATTATAAAAGGAAGAGGGCTGTTCACAGCTGCAAATTTTATTTTCACAAAATGTCAAGTATGTAAAAATGTTATCTCTGCAATATTTCTAAGTATTAAAAAGTTGAATACAGCCCACTACTTGGGATATGATCATTTCCAAATTAGAGAACTTGCACATCTTTAGTTTATAACAACTCCCTAGAGAGTCATTGACATTTAATAACTCATTTGCATTAACTGAGCCCTTAAAACAGTCACAGCTTGAAATGTATGCTAATTCCCATGCTGGAAATACAATATTTTCTCAACTTTTGTAAACAGATATGCTTTTGAGACAAAGTCTGAGACACTTCCAACCACCAAGAATAGAAATACAAGAACAGGAGTTCCCACTGTGGTGCAATGGGACTGGTGTCTCTGCAGCATCAGGATTCAGGTTCAGTCCCTGGCCCAGCGCAGTGGGTTAAAGGCTCCTTTGTTGCTGCAGTTGCAGTGTAGGTTGCAACTGCAGCTTAGATCTGATACCTGGCCCGGAAACCGCATGTGCTGTGGAGTGGCCAAAAAAGAAAAAAAAAAGAAAGAAAGAAATACAAGGACAAGGATCTTTAAACAAGCCTACAGAAAACAGTAAAAGAAAAAGAGTGTGAATCGCCTATTAAAACAGAAAATCATAGACTTTTAACATTGTAAACAAAAATAAGGAAATTTAAAATAAAACTAATAAGAAAAATATTTGAGGATGTTACACAGGAAAAGCAAAAGACCTGAAATTAGAAATCGCAGAGACAGGAGTTCCCATCGTGGCTCAACAGAAATGAATCCAACTAGGAGCCATGAAGTTGTGGGTTCGATCCCTGGCCTTGCTCAGTGGGTTAAGGATCCAGTGTTGCCATGAGCTGTGGTGTAGGTCACAGACAGAGCTCGGATCCCAAGTTGCTGTGACTGTAGCACAGGCCAGCAGCTGTAGCTCCGATTAGACCCCTATTAGACCCCCGGCCTGGGAACGTCCATATGCCACAGGTGTGGCCCTAAAAAGCAAAAAAAAAAAAAAAAAGAAAAAGAAATCTCAGAGACAGATCCTGATTCCAATATGCTAACAGATCTTGTGTAAAGCATTTTCCCTTTTCTTAGCTGAGCTTATATGAACATTAGAGGAAATATCACTTATATCACAGGGTTATTTTGAAAATGAAATGAGAATATATACTTAACACACCTAGTATAGCGCTCCTAGTTAGTGCTGAAATTTAGTTGAATCTGAATTTGTAGACTGTGATTTATATGAAATACTTAAAGATTTCATTATATCAATTCAAATTCATTCATCCAATCCATCTTTTTTTTTTTTTTTTTGGCTTTTTGTCTTTTTAAGGGCTGCAACTGCAGCATATGGAGGTTCCCAGGCAAGGGGTCTAATCGGAGCTGTTACTGCAGGCCTACGCCACAGCCACAGCAATGCCAGATTCGAGCCGCGTCTGCAACCTACACGACAGCTCAAGGCAACACCAGATTGTTAACCCACTGAGCAACGCCAGGGATCGAACCCGCAACCTCATGGTTCTTAGTCGGATTTGTTTCTGCTGCGCCACGACAGGAACTCCCAATCCATCTTTTTTTTAATGGAGATTCAACTGGAATTGTCTTTGCATCCACCAGTGCCACACATCACACTAAATGCCTGAGGCAAACCCATCACATAAGCGGCATTTATTCTAACACAAAGAAACTGAAGCTCAGATGAAAATTTGTTTTCCTGTTTCTCTGCAGCTGAGATATGAAAATATTTCCAGTCGAATTCCTCATTCTTTAAATAGAGTTATGAATCAACTGCTAATTCTCTGCTTGCTAGGCCAAAGGACAGTCAGCAGAGTTTCAGTGAGTTCATGTGACACAGTTTCCGGATTTCAACCACTCATTTATTAAGCAAGTATTTACTGTGTATAATGAAGGGCCAAGGAAGGCACACAACAAACTCAGGTCAAGAGAATCTTAAGGAACTTACACAATGGAAAGTAAAACAGTGCAATAGATGGTTTGAGATTAGTCTGATGGCAGAAATGGAATGGAGTGGGAGGAGCCTAGAATTAGGGAGAGAGGTAAAGAAGCCATGGCTTTTGACAAGGTACGAGGCAATAACTGACAGGCCTAGCTGGCGGCAGGGGGCAACAGAAGCAGAGACAAGCCTAGCAGATGTTTCCGAGGCTGACTGTCTATCGGGGATAACTGAGAAGATGAGTCAAGGACGACCCTGAGGCCAGTCAGCTTCGGAATTCAGGGAAGAGTGCTCCCTTGGATGGACGTGTGATCTTCAGGGAGGACAAGGATGAAATCCACTGGGCCACAGTGAAAAGGTTCCAGGGGAGCTCACCTGTGCAAAATGCAAGCTCTGTAACTGGAGTGTAAGGCCAGGTCAAGGCAGAACATATAGATCTGAGCCTCATCAGCATGGAGAGAACTAAAACCACGAGATGGCATCAACTCTCCAGAAGGAGGAAGCATTAGAAGCACACGAACAGAAGTTCAAGGACTGACATCTAATATTAAGAGAGGGAGAAAGATGCAACTAGAGATTATCATACTAAGTGGAGGAAGTCAGAAAGAAAAAGACAAATACCGTATGATATGACTTATATGTGGAATCTAAAATACAGTACAGGGAGTTCCCATTGTGGCGCAGCAGAAACGAATCCGACTAATACCCATGAGGATACAGTTTTGATCCCCGGCCTCGCTCAGGGGGTTAAGGATCCGAGCTGCCGTGAGCTGTGGTGTAGGTCACAGACATGGCTCGGATCTGGCGTTGCTGTGGCTGTGGCGTACACAGGCACCCACAGCTCTGATTCGATCCCTAGCCTGGGAACTTCCATATGCCACAGGTGTGGCCCTAAAAAGAAAAAATAATAAAAATAAAGGGCTGGGAAAACAAAAAGGGACCAGCAGAGTGCACTAAGAAGGACTCTCAGAGAGGCAGGTGGTGAATTCGGTGATGGTGATGGCAGAGGGGCCTAGCGAAGACAGGACTCAAGCCAGGGAGAAGGCTCAACCGCTGAAGAGCTGCAGGTGGTCCTTTGAGGACAGGCAACTACTGACCACTGGACACAGAAACGTGGAGGCCATCAGTGATGGTGCAGGAGCAGCCTGGTGGGGTGGGGCTGGCGTCCCCTTGCAACGGTTTCCGAAAAGAACAGGAGGAAACGGGAGGCAGCAACTATGAACACATTTCAAAAGATTATGGTAAAGGGAAGAAAAACAGCATTGCAGAAGCTGGCTTGAGGGAGACGTGGGCTCAAGAGGTTTTCGTTTGTTTGTTTGTTTTAAAGATGGAAGGAATAACTGTATGCTTCTACGACCCTATGCATTATCCAGCAGAGAGGAAAAAAACAGGGAATGTGAGAGGCAGAGGAAGAATTTGCTAGAGCAATTTTTTTTTTTGTTATTGTTGTTTTGCTTTTTATAGGGCCACACCCACAGCATATGGAAGTTCCCAGGCTAGGGGAAGAATCGAATGGGAGCAACAGCTGCTGATCTATGCCACAGCCACAGCAATGCAGGATCTGAGCTGCGTCTGCAACCTACACCACAGCTCATGGCAACACCGGATCCTTAACCCACTGAGCGAGGCCAGGGACCGAACCCGAGTCCTCATGGATACAAGTTGGTTCGTTTCTGCTGCGCCACAATAGGAACTCCCAATTTTCATGGAGAGATAAGGGAAGATGAGCTCCAGTGAACAAGTGGAGGGCTCCGCCTGGGCCAGGAGCCGGGACAGCTCATCAGAGAGAGGGAAGCAAAGTCAGCAGTCACAGTGGTGGGAGGTGGGCCTGTAGAAATTCTTCTGATTGCCTCTTTACACCGTGAAGGACCAGGGGTTAGGAGCTCTGGAGGGTCACAAAGGACAGCGTATCGAAGACCTGTCTAGGAGTCTGGAAGAGAGAACGCGTTAGGGACAGAGGATTACAATTTTAAAAAACTATTTATCTTCTCATTTAACTTTTCATTTTGTAAGCATTTCAGAACTGACATTTACCCATCACTTTGCATGATTTATTTGGAGCCGGTTCTTTTCTTATTAGCCCTTGGCAGTGAAGGGAGGAAGCTGGCCTCAATTCCAAATGCATCTCTTAATGCTGATCCTGTAAATTTCATTCCCAGCTCTAAATCTTTCAGTGGCTCTCTACTGCCTGTCAAAATCCTAACACTGAAGTCCCTCCCAGACTGACATTTACATCCTTACCTACCGAACTTCTCTCTAGTCAAACTAGGATACCCTCTGCCATAGACTGAATGTCTAAGTCTTCTAGAAACTCCTATGTTGACACCTAGTTAGGAGATGAAGCTTTTGGGTGGAGCGCTCATGAATGAGATTAGTGCCCTTATAAAGGAGACCCTAGAGAGCTCCCCTGTCCCTATCGTCATGTACGGACACAATAAGAAGACAGTCACCTGTAGAACAAGAAATGGGCCTCATCAGACAGCAAATCTGCTGATACCTTGATCTTAGCTTCCAGAACTATGAGAAATAAATACGTGTTTATTAGGCAGTCTATGGTATTTTTGTTATAGCAGCCAGAAGAGACTAAGATACCTATAAAACATCCTTTGAGAATTTGCTGAGATTTTCTTTACAGCCAAGTAGGCATCAATCTCGGTCAATATTTCTTGAATAATAAGAAATTCTCTGTTTACTGGACACAAGTACCTATACATGTCTATCAGATCGGACTATCAATTGGGCTATTCCAGTCTTCCAGATCCTTAGTAATCTTTCGTTGGCTTGCCCTCTTAGTGGCTGAGAGACTGTGTTTATAAAAATCCCCATATTAGAAGTGAATTTATCAGTAACATCTCCTTGTAATTTTGTCCATTTTTGTTTCATGTATTTAGAGTTATGTTGTCAGGTGCAGACAGTTTCATGTTGGCATATCATCATGATGAATCATTTCCCTACATCCTTAAAAATAAGTCCATGACATCCCACTTTGTCCAACACTCATATATTTGTGACCCAGATTTATGGTCAGCTTCCTTGACACTTGACTGACCAAGGTGTGGATTTTCTAGTTCCAGAGAAAAGGGTCTCAGTTTTGAGGCTCTTGACTTTACACAGGGTGTTTTCATTCAGTTCTCTGCCCGCTGCAGACTAGAGAGCTCATCCCTACTTCCTGTGCAGGCGGTACAATCCCAGCACTGAGCCCCTAAAAGCCCACGTCCAAGATGGATACCCCCACAGAGAACCATGTCTTTATCTTGACCTTACTTCTCTGCCGTTAATTTTTTTGTTTCTTTCTAACACCCAGGATCTCCCTTTCTGTTCAGCTCAGTCACATATTTTACCCTGCATTTCTATGAATTTGGGGTGGGGAGGAGGTTGTCCACATTAGCATTGTAATCACAGAGACTGCAAGCCCTAGTACCATTTCCTAATCAACTAAACAAACTACACATGGTCAAGTATAAGATAACACATGACGAAGATGCGGCCAAAAAAAAAAAAGTCAAGCATAAAATAACTTTATGACTGTTTTATAGTCAGAAATTTATATATATATTTATATATATATTTTAGTATAATCTGGCAACACAGAAAGTCACTGTTATAATTAATTATAATAATAATGGTCATGAGCATAGCCATTAGATTACTATTAGATTCTGGAATTATCACTGAGAAAAAAAATCACAGTTGGCATTCACTGAGCATTTTCAACATCCAGGCCCTGGGTTAAAGCACATTGAGGATATTCTCGTTGAATTTTCATAACAGCTCTACGTAGGGTAGGCACTGTTACTGACCCAACTTAACAGGTGTGGACATTAACACTTAAGGGGTTGAGTAACTTGACCAAAGGCACACAACTAGCATTTGGTGGAGGCAGTACTTGAACGATGCCTGCTTGGCTTTAGTGCCCAACTATGTAACTGCTATATGTTTCAGCTTAAACAGGTGAGGTAGGCAAACTGGGGATATTAGGCATCCATAATACACAAGACCCCTTCAAAATCACCAGGGGGATTAATAAGTGCTACCATGTAAAAAATAGGCAAGAGACTAGGATAAGTCATGGATAATAAAAAACATTCAGTAATAAATAAAGAAAATATGTTTAAGCTCATTAATAATCAAATGCTAATTAAGATGCTATTTTCCACCTATCAGAGCAGGAAAGATTTTTAAAAAATGATTAATTCCCAGAATCATTTAGGATGAAAGGACATAAACACTCTTACATAGCTGGTGGGCGCTTAAATTAGGATTTCTATTTGTTTTTGCTTTTTTTTTTTTTTTTGCTATTCAGGGCCGCACCCTTGGCATATGGAGGTTCCCAAGCTAGGGGTCAAATCGGAGCTACAGCTACCAGCCTATGCCACAGACATAGCAAGGCCAGATTTGAGCCACATCTGAGACCTACACGACAGCTCACGGCAACACCAACCGTTAACTCACTGAGCGAGGCCAGGGATCAAACCTGCAACCTCATGGTTTCTAGTCCCACTGCGCCACTATGGGAACTCAAAATTAGGATTTCTAGAACACAAATAGGGAGTATTTTATCAAAAAGCTTTAAAATGCTCATGCATGTGGAAAAAAATTCCCATATTTTTGAGAGAAAAAAGGTTATAAAATAGCAATAAAATATATTTTAAAATTAAAATGCATGTATATATGCAATGTATGTATGTGTATGTATGTAACATGCTTTTATTTATTTATTTTATTTTATATTTTCTTTTTAGGGCTGCATATGGAAGTTCCCAGGCTAGGAGTCGAATCAGAGCTGCAGCTGCCGTCCACAGCCACAGTCCCAACAACACCAGATCTGAGCCACATCTGCGACCCACACCCTCAGCTCCTGGCAATGCCAGATCCTTAACCCACTGAGTGAGAGACCAGGGATGGAACCCACGTGCCAAGTTCTTAACTTGCTGAGCGACAAACAGGAACTCCATAAAAGCCGTTTAATTATATACATTATATCAAAATGTTAACAATAGTTTTCTCTATTTGAAAGGATTACAGGAAATTTTTCTTTTTTTTGTTTCTCTGTATAACTGATTTTTCTACAATAAACATGTATTAATTTCAAGACCCCTAGTTCACGAAATCAGTACGTTTACTAACAATTAGTACATGTTTTTTTAACGATACCTGGACAGACTGAAAAAGCCAGGTTCTGAGCCTGCGAAATCAAAGGCCAGGATTAGAAAGAGCAAGGCGATATATCCTATTTCATGAGATAGCTGAGATAAATGTCAGGTAAAAAAAGTTAAGTCACCAAATACTATGCATAATGTAATCTCTTTACATAAAAATTATGTATGAGCATATATCATGTATATTGTATACAGTTTTAAATATATATAAATCTGCAGTTCCCATTGTGGCGCAGCGGAAACAAAGACGACTAGGAACCACGAGGTTGCAGCTTCGATCCTAGCCTTGCTCAGTGGGTTAAGGATTCGGCATTGCCATAAGCTGTGGTGTAGGTTGCAGACACAGCCTGGATCTGGCGCTGCTGTGGCTGTGGTGTAGGCAGGCAACTACAGCTCCGATTCAACCCCTGGCCTGGGAACCTCCATATGCCCTGGGTGCGGCCCTAAAAAGACAAAAAATAAATATATCTATACATAGACATACAGATATCTGGAATGCTATACACCAAACATTTAGGATTTGGGAGAGGACTGGGGAGCAGCTACTTTCAACTCTTCTGTAATATTTTTTTTCCCAACAAGCATTGCTTTGTAATTAAAACATTCAATTAAAAATATGAAAGTCAGAGGAGCAGCTGATCAAAATCCATAAAGCAGACACATGGTTTGTTCATTACATCACAGAAATAGCAAATCAAGAGCTTCCATTCACCAGAGCTTAACAGATATTATTTAATGGCAAATAAAATTACCTAGTCTACTACCTTGAAAATCAAGTATTTTATAGACATTTTTACCCCAAGATGGGTATATGTGGAAAATAGCAATATATTCAAGAATGATTTAGTGACACTCATGGGTAACTGATCCATGGTTCATGAATGTAAATTAGTAATAGAACCACAGAATATGAATATGGAAGGAGGCTTAAAGGTGGGGAAACTGAGGTTCACAGAGGTTAGTCAACCGAGGCTATTAAAGTCCCCCAAGTCCCACATCGGCTTTAGAAATTCTCTAGAGTGGCAACACCGATGACACCAATCCCACCAGTTCTCATGGCTCCTCCTTGGGACACTCAGGATGGAGTGACTCAGTAACATAATTCGTATGTAAATTTCATGATCACACTTTCCACAAATGCACCAGCCAGTGTTTAAAAACAAACAGAATAAAACCACTAGAAAGAGCAGGAGACGCTATCTTGATCTTAACCCTGATTGGGCCATGTGGCCTCCAACGGCTTCACCCAGACGCCATCAAAGTCTGTCCCTCCTGCTTAGCGAGATACTATGAGGTACCTGGAGCAAAAGTGCCTGTTAATCTTTGTGCACATGTTTCTAAAGGGCAGAGGTCACCTGGGGGAGGACTGGAGGTCAAGCAGGAGATGAAGTCCTCACTTCCATCTCAACCCAGGCCCTTCCCCTCTGTGGTTCTGACAGGGATGGAGCAGGCACAGGTGGTTGTAGAAATCCCAATAGGGGACCACAGAGAGAGAAGGAAATCTAGGGAACTTTGGGCGATCACTGTAAGTTAATAATTGCTCAAGAAAGCCATCAGCACAAGGCAGGCTTGCTTGACTAGTGGAGGCGCATGGAGCAAGGCCTGCATTCAGGTTCAGACCAAGAGCAGGAGTTTAAGGACCACCCTTCTGCTGACCTGAATACAGGACCCAAGGAGGGGCTACTACTCCCAGAAAGAAAGAGGTTTATTCCCCCACACACACACTCCCCCTGGATGATAAAACTGTAGCCCACCTAATCCTCGGGGCGGAGCCTCCTTGCCTGCCCACTAGCAACTCTCACAAGGGTCCTATCTTAATAAATCCTTTCTTGCCTATCACTTTATCTCTGGCTTAATTCATTCTACGCGGAGGTATAAAGAACCTGAACCTCAGTGAGCCCAGATACTGGCTAAGTGATTCTAATTTAAAACTGCAGGTTTAAGTCCCAATCTGGGTTCTGGCTAGGTTCAGGCCATTAGTGCTGTCAGTTTCAGTTCCTTTATCCTCCAGCCAGAACGGGTCAATAACTCAGGGAAAAATCTTGACCTCTTGAGAGCCACACCTCCACCACTGTGGGAAGCGCTTGAGGCAGTCCACGCTTGAATACGTCCACAACTTACAGAAAACACTTCTCTTTGAAAACGACGTTTTCCCCTTGAAAATAATAAGTGAAAAACATTATGCACCAAGTCTAGTCCTCAGGTGTGGGTCTAAAAATCACAGCTGCTCTAATTCATCACAGTTCAAAGATTAGCAAAACCGGCCCTTCTGGTTCCTAACTAAATAATTCCTACTGAACAAACGGTGGCAAGCCGGATTTGTTACACTTGTGGTTCCACTTTCAATCTCCTCACTGACCCTCTTAGTCCCTTTTCCCTTCACTGGGGACACCAAGTGACTCAGGTATGTACTGAGAAGAGGCAGAGAGAGGGTGAGGCTGAGATCCTTTTTCTCCTCCCCAGAGGGAGCACCCGGGGAAAGTGATACACGGAGGTACAGACTCTTTGGACACAAGCCTTTTCAATGCTGGGAGCCTGGGTTTGGGAAGTGGGGTCTGGGGAAGAAGGGGATGGTCTGATAAAGCTCTTGATGAAGGAAGCGGTGACTAGAGTTATCTTCTTATGGGTCTGATTCAGGCGGGCTGAGGAGTGATGCGGCGTGCAGGGCTCTGGGGTACAAGGATGGTACCCCACCAGCAACGGCATGTACAAGGCCTCCATGATTCAGGGTAAGGTAAAAGCCAATAAGAAGCAGGAGCACAGACTTATTCTCATATTGTTTGGTGGTTTGCATGCAGTTCTCCTATAGCTACTGAATCTCTTCTTCCTCCTTTTTTTTTTTATTTTTTATTTTTTTTTTGGCTGAGGCATACAGTGGCTTGATGTGGGATCTCAGTTCCCAGACCGGGGACCAAACCCAGGCCGCAGTGGTGAAAGCGCCAAATCCTAACCACAAGACCATCAAGGAACTCCTCTGAATCTCTTGCTTAAAGCAGTCTTAGGCAGAACCGTAGTAATATGTCAAAGAGATAAAAGAGCAGCTGCTCGGCTCGGAATTGCCGCGGAGGGCGGGGCTGAGCCTCATACTCTGTCTTCCCCATGGCTCCTGAACAGAGCTGGACACTGTCTCTCCCACTGGAGGGTATTAGTTCACCTGGAATACCTGCCAGAGGAGGTGAAGGAACGGGGTGAGGCCAGAAGCAAGGTCTTGGGATTTATCTCAATCCTGATAAAATCTCTGCCATCAGAACGTCAGGGTGGGGGATGGAGATTATTGTAACTCTTAAGGAGCTGCCAAAAGCATGGTGAATTCACTGTGTGATACTGAAACAAAAGTGGTGATTCTGCCAGTGTAGTTGTGGTGTAAGAAAGACAGGTTCCTAGCGTTCCCGCTATGGTGCACTGGGTTAAGGATCTGGTACTGCCACAGCTATGGGGTAGGGCACAGCAGCAGCTCAGATTTCATTCCTGGCCTGGGAACATCCATATGCCACCAAAAAAAGAAAAGAAAAGAAAGAGAGAAAAAGAAAAGCAAGTTCTCCATCAGCACGGAGAATATAATGCACCATGACATGTCCAGGCAATCTGTCTTCTTCCCTGCCCACTGTCCCCACACACAATTTTAGCCTCATGATACTTAGGACCCTGAGCATCAAGCAGATTTTTGAAAAGAACATCCATCCTGGGAGTCCCTGGTGATCTAATGATTCGGACTCAGTGCTTTCACAGCTGTGGCCTGGGTTCAGTCCCCGGTCCGGGAACTGAGATTCCCACATCAAGCCACTGAGATCCCACATCCATGGCCCAAAAAGCAAAACCATCATATTTACTGTTTAAGAACATACACTGCCATTTGCCTTAGAATGAGAAGTCATTACGAAGCACTTCTCACCTATGGTTCTAAATGTTAGATGCCTTTTTTCTGAGGACTAAACAGAGGGCGTGTGGCCCATATGGCTCATGGGCATGGCACATGCTCCTGGTAAGTTTAGGACTAAATCCCAGCCGGTCCCAAAAACTCAGCAGATGACTTCTCCCAAAGTCCGGTGCGCACGTTAGGAAAAACCTGAGAATGATAATATGCCTTGGGAACATCTCTCCCTCAAGCCATCTCAAAGAGGGTCACACTGCAGCCCTTTGGCCTTTTCCACCTTTGGGAAGCTCGCAAGCTGGCCTGGAGGACGCCAAGAACAAGGCGGCTTTTGGCCTTGGGTCATGGGTTGACATTCATCGTGGATTCGATCCAGTTCAATCAATGCGGATGGCAGCTCTCAGACTCAACTCACAGGAAGTCCATGAGTCAAGACCTCACTCACATCACTGCACTTGGCACTACATTTTCAGGCACGAGCTGTCCCCATGGTTCCTCTGCAGTCCCGAGGAATGTATAAGTACCAGTGACAGAATGCAGGGAGCTTCCCGGAGCATGCAGAGCACTCCTCACAACCGGAGGGCTGCAGACCTGGGTCTCCAACATACAGGAGATGTTGGCAAACCAAGTGTGACATTTTATGGATAAACGCCCAGGACTCACCCTTTCACCCTCCAAATACTTTGGTTAACCTCAGCTATCATCACATAAAGCAGGGACAATGCAGATAGGAAACCTGAGCCAGTTGTTTTTAATACCTCGCATCTGAGAAGGACTCAACTGCACCCCGCAGAGGCCTAAGCCCTTGACCCAGATTCTCTCTTTAAATCCTGACAATATCCCCGAGTCCAGTACCATTTTACCCTAATTTTACAAGTGAAGAAACCGCAGAGGCTTAGAGAGGTTAAGTAGCTGGCCCAAGGGCACAGAGCTATCAGGTGGTGGCCAGGGATTTGAACCCAGCCAAGCTGAGCTATGCTGCCTTTGACTGACATTTGATGCAGAAAACAGAATTTTCAATTAAGGTGATAACTTTAGAGTAAGATAAAACCTAAAATCAACACCTAGACCAGTGCCTTCCACATAGTAAGTAACCACCACTGACAATTCACCACTCACAGCAGTAAAGGCAACGCTGCCTAGTCAACCTAACATGAGGGACACAAACACTATTTCTCCTTTTTTAGTGAAGGACACAATCTTACAATATCCACAGATATCTACTATCAGCTGGGCACAGACAGTCTAACACAGTCACTGAAGCTAAGGAAATACAGACTCTTTCTGAGTATCCAGGCTAGTGTGGATAAACAACATTTATTTCACCCGAGTGACATAATCAAAAAAGTTTAAAAAAATTAGAAAACCTCAGGTAGTCATAATTATAGATAAAGCCTTTGAAAATGATTTAAAATTTCATTTTGATGTCTAAAATTATAAAGCTTCAAATAAAATATTATAAGTTGTTTTCCCCAAGTTTAAAGTTGAGCACCTAGCAAAGAGCCTTACACACAGGTTCCAATGGATCATTCTGGAATGAATGACTGAGTTCACGAGGACACTTTTTAAAACAGACAGACATTGTTCTTTCATTACATCTGGGAATTTTTTTAAATTCTCTGATGCAGGTTGTATAACATTTCCTTTTAATAATGATTTTTTTTTGAAAAAAAAATCCCAAGACAAATCTCTAGTTCAAACAAAAGAAAGGAAACGACTAACATCCTGAAGGAAAAAAACAAAACAAAACACAAACCCCAAACCAAAAAACCTACATAACTGGCCCCGAAATAATTAAAAACAAAAATGAAGTTTTGCCTTTGCAGTGAGATACAAGAGGCAAAAAGAAAATCAGCTTCTTCAAAATATCTTTATTAACATTTAAGAAAATATAAAATTGTTCTCTATGCAGCAGCATGAAAACACACAAAATAAATGTATACATTTAAGCTACAGTCACTGGCAAAGAGTGAAGACATTTCCCGATATACATAAAAGAAGATAGTCAGGAAAAGTCAGATAAAAAAGTAACCTTTTCTCAAAAGTATTTTCATGTCCTGTTTCCCCAGTGTGCTCTCAAAAATAACTATTCATTTTTCTTAAACTCATCTGAACATAAAAATACAAATTACTGCAGTTATTTCCATAAAGGAAAATGTTGGATTAAATCTACACTGACCAAACAATTTAGTAAACATCCATCCTATTTAAAAGGAAAACAGATAAACAGAGAGGTATATAGAAAACGGTGACGATTTCTAGCAACAGTTTCTATACCACTGCAACAGAGCTGTGTCCTTTCACCCACAGCAAATCTGAGATCCTCCCAATATTCCCCACTCATTAGGAAAGTCAATAGCATTATCTGTGGGGTGCAGAATAATCTCATTTTAGCAATGTTAAAAGCAAAAACGCAGGATGTATACAACCTCGGCCTTCACCATTACCGTGGCCTCCTGAATACAATATGCTGAAAGTGTTGTGGTTCAGTTTGACAAGCTTCATCGCATGGTTCTGCCAAACTGCAAAGCTAATGGGATAAACAGGCTGACTGTTTCATCACGTAATGAAGACCCTTAAAGTCAAAGAGGGAGTTACATTATTTAAAGAGAACTGATTGCTTTTTTAAAAGGAGAAAAGGAAACCAAGGCAGCAATCGTTTCAAAATTAATAAATAAAAATAAAATCCAAATTGAACGAGATGTACACTTTCTAAATCCAGCCTATACATCATTTTCAAATGTAATTTGTGCTAGAAAAAGTGATACGTGCTTATAAATCACACTAAGCCACAGATTCAATTTTTCATAATAACTATCTCATTCGCCTAAATGTTTGGTGCCATCTCATTCGCGAAATGTTTGATGCCAAGCAACAGGAGTAGAAAGCAGTAGAAGATAAAATATTCACACCTAAGGAGGTTACATGTTAAATAGCCCTAGGTTCTGCTTGGTACATGCTAGAAGAAATCTGCAGGGAATGAAGAAGCCAGATGCCTGTTTCCACGTGTGACAAAGCATTTTTTAAAAACTACTGATAAGCACATGGCCTTGATTTTGACTGCGTAATTCTAAGCATAAATTTTTAAGGTCAAGCATTAGTCAGCACAGCTGAATCGCAATAGTTCTCATGGTTCAAACAACTTTTATGATAGGAATCTGACTCAATTTTTCTATTGGGACATAAGTATTTTTATAGCTAAAAATATAAATATCTTCACACTTAGAAAATATGCACAACAAATATAATCTGAGACAAAATCTAGCAATCAGATCTATCTATTGTCGTCAACTTTTTTGTCTTTCTGAGGAGCTATTCAATAATTGCGGCGGGCACAGACAAAAGTGTAATAAATTCATGGTCTGAGGCAGCAGTTTAATTGGGACACAGTAATCTTACAAGGAAAAAAAAAGGAAACACATGCCAATACTCTACAAAGGAAAACACCGTGCATAATATTTCCCAGAGCCTGATGAGATACTTTTTAACTTTCTCACTTTTTTCACTGACTTTTAAAATATATGCTTATTCCTAAGGAAAACAAGGAAAACTTGGTTAGGGAGTAAATCGTGAAAGAACCCCAAAGCTGAAAGGATTCAAGCACAAGTCTCTCATCTTCAAACAATTGTTACTGAAGTTCCTGCGCTTGTACTTAAAGAACATAAAAAAAACGCAAGACAGTAAGAAATCTGCAGCTACTTTACTTTCGGGGTTGGGCTTACACACCTACCTAGCGAGTTCTCTCTCTCACACTTTCTCCCTCAAATTCCAGAGAAACACATGCACATACAGGCGAACACACACGATGGATCGATCACTGTACTACAAATTTATCAACACCAGGACACAAGTCCAATGCGATAGTCAGAACAAATAACCACGACAGTGAGAAACGGGTTTCTTTTAAAGCCCGCTTAAATCCTTCCTTAATGCCCCTATTCCCACACATTTTCTCTTCATCCAGGAACTTTAAAGGATCAGAAAGACAAAAACAGGTTGCACTAAAGGAAGAGAAAGAAAACAGAATGTTCGCTTTTCGAGGGCACTGCAAAATCAGCCACGGGACCCGGCTGCGCGGAGGTGCAGCATCAAAGAACGCCAGCCCGGACCCTAGATACCCGAGTTAAGCATCTTGCAAGCGAGAAAAGTAAAGTAAATAAATGATAGTGGTAATTGTCGTTAAGAATAAAGACAGTAATAACAATTGTCACCACGGGGTTCCGTACAGCAGGTGTACGTGGAGCGGGCTTCTCCGGCAGCCCCACACCGCTGCTGACCGAGGCTAGTGAGCTCGGGGCACCGCCCGGTGGGGCGGGTCCGAGTGCACTGGGCTCCGCTGGTGGGCGCGCGCTCCGCCCGCCCCGCCCCGCCCCGCCCTCTCCTCCTGCGCTTGCGCATCTGGCGGGATTGACTTCCCGTTGCTAGGGCCCCTCTGCTTGGCGTCCAGAGGCATCTGGCCAGTGGGTGAGGGTAGCCTGAGTGCTTTCTTTTGGGACAGCGTCCCGCGGGAAGACTTGCGACCTCACTTGACCTTCACCTGCCTACATATCCAGGAAAAGGAGATCAAAGAGAAAAAGCCAGTTGTTTTGAGAAGCAGCTGACTGCCTTAAGGGATAGAACAGGAGTCCAATATTTCCAACCGTCTCTTCCAATATTACAAAAGGAAAAGTACTGGCATCAAGTGGGACGTACCAGGATGCATACTTCGAGTGCTGTGTGCAAAGTCATCTTTGGGGGATAAAAAGTGTCCATTTGTGCAGCTCCAGAGTGTACCCTTTCAGATTGTCCACGGATAGTGATGAGCCAGGCACTTCAATGTCCTGAGAACTAAGCACACATATTTGGTTCTATCTTCTGGCATCATTTCTAATCCCATTTCTCACTGAGAATGTGAGCCAAGAAAATATGATTTTGTTTTTAGATTATAGATTTATGGCCCAACTGCAGTGGTTGAAATTTAAAACAAGTCATTATTAAAGAAAGCTTAGCTGTGAACAGTTAGATACTTGTGGGTCTTCAGAGGCCATGGAGGGTCTTCCTCAACTTTTTGATCAAAAACTCTTTCCAAATTTATAAACTGATTAACATTTTGGCTGTAGAAAAAATGAGTGTCATTTCTACTGTTCTGGAAAATCAGTACTTGCTAATGAAAATAATACTGACAGACTGAACTTTTTGCTAACATGTGAAATTTTAGAATGATCCTATTGGTAATAATATATGTATTTTGAAATTTTTGTATCTATTACACACCTAAATTTTATCTAGATTCTTTCTCGAAGTTTTAAAAAATTCTTTTCTTCCCTCTTTTTCTTTTATAGGAATTCCACTTGGACCAAGCAGAGTATTAGTGCAGAATGAGTCTCACTAGGATGCAATCTGGATTCTAACGAATTATTTTTCAGCAACAATTCAAACATATTCAAAAGCTTTTCAATTCTCAACCAACAGCTGTGAGAAACAGTGCTTATTATTAAAATGCAAAACCACCCACTACTTCTTCGGAGACCTTTAGCTCCCAAACTCCCTAAGCTGTCTTTATGTCTGAAGAAAGCCCGTCCAGGTATGTTTATTAATCAGATGTGTTATTAACTTTATTCTTCATAGAAGTTTCTCAACCTGCAGGGCTCAGCATCACTAATAGTTAAAGACACTAATAACTGGCAACTTATATTTGTTGTAGGATGATAACATCCAATTCATTTCTACAAGTAGAGCTGATCCTACTTATTTGTGGATTCTGTAGGAGTGAATTTACCTAACTCCTAGAATCTATTTGTAACCCCCAAATTAATACATGGCATATACTTTGGCTTTTTAGCCTAAAAATACATCACAAGGAACACTTCAAAGCGGTATATACAGCTTTTCCTCACTCCTTTCACAGTAGTGACACAGTGTACAGGGGGCGGGTATTTATAGTAACTCTCAGGATAATGTAAGGAAAAAGGATAGGGTTCTGCCTTCTTGGTTTAGCTCTCATATTGTAAACAACTGCTGCTTTCCCGGTCCTATTAGTGCCATTTTTTCCGAATTCTGTACTTTTTACATGTTTATGAATTATTGACATTGTTGGCTTATCATCTGCCATATTTGTAACATTTTCTTTCATTGCCATTGTTTTGCTTCTGTCTTAAAATCGTTCCTTCTTTTTCTGTCTTTTCTGGTTTTCACTGAGAATTTTATCAGTTAATTTCTCTCCATCAGTTTCTCAGTTTCCTTCCTCTCTTACCATATCAAGTATACTTATAAAATTTTTTTAAAGTGGTTGCCCTAGAGTTTGCAGTACACATTTACAACAAATCTAAGTCTACTTTCATTAAACACTACACTGCTTAATGGGTTTGGCCACTATCTTTTAACAGAGTATTCCCAACCTTCCCTCCATTTCTCATAACATGGCTGTCATCCATTCCATTTATCCATGTGCTATAATGACCAAGTACCTCTAAGTTGCTACCATTACTTAAAACAAATAGTTATCTATTAGATCAGGCAAGATCACTTATTTCTTCTCTAACACTCTTCTGTAGGTAGACCTGATTTTCTGACTTGTTTCAACTGGATACAGATTCCAGTTTAGTGTTATTGTTGTTTTCCTTCCAATACTTTAAATATTTCACTCTACTTTTTTCTTGCTTGCATGGTTTCTGATGAGAAATTCAGTTTAATTCTTATCTTTTTTTCCTCTCTCGGCAGGTATTTCTCACCCTCCTCCCCTCTGGCTTACTTCAGGGTTTTCTCTTTGTTTTTATTTTTCTGCAGTTTGGACATAATATGCCTAAGTGTATTTTTTTTTTATTCTGGTAGGTGGTCCCTGAGTTTCCTGGATCTGTGGGGGTTTTTTGATCTGTCATTAAATTTCAGAAAATTCTCAGCCATTATTACTTCAGATGTTTCTTCTGCTCCCTTCACTCTTTCATATTTCCATTGCACATATGCCATACCCTATGTAATTTCACCACAGGCTTGGGTATTCTCTTCTCTTTTAAAATCTATTATCCTTTTAAATTTTTGCTTTTCAGTTGGAGGATTTTCAATTGGTCTATCTTCAGGCTCACAGATTCTTCCTCAGTCGGGTCGTGGCTACTGATGAGCTTGTCAAAGGCATTTTTCATTTTCATTACAGTGTTTTTTATTTCTAACCTTTCCTTTTGATTTTTCCTCAGAGTTTCCATATCTGTTTACATTACTCATCTGTTATTACCATCAAGATTCTTAATATACCGATAGTAGTTATTTTCAGTTGCCTGTCTGATAATTCTAGTATTTATGTTATATCTGAGTGTTTTTTTTCTTAATGAATTTAATTTCAATTATAGGTGTACAAAAATCATCACAAGTCAATCTGATAGCATTTGCGTCCCAAACCCTCAGTGCTGAGTGTTATTCTGATGCTTGCTTTTTCTCTTCAGACCATGTCTTTCCTAGTCTTTAAGGCTGCTTTGTAATTTTGTTGTTGTTGAAAACTGGACATGATGTAACCCCATGGTCACTAGTCAGATTCGTTTCCACTGAGCCACAACAGGAACTCCAAGAACTCTTTATTTTGGATGCAAGTCCTTTATAAGATGTATGTTTTGGAAATATTTTATCCCAGTATATATATGGCTTATTTTTTTTAATTCTTTTTTAACAATATCTTTTACGCAGAAGTTTTTAATTTTTAATTTTAATAAAGTCCCACTTCAATTTTTTTTCATGGACTGTTGTTTTGGTGTCATATTTGAAAAGTCATTGCCAAACCCAATGTCACTTACATTTTGCTCATGTTCTCATGTCTTGTTTTAATATGAGAGAGAAAATAAAGCTGAAGACTGTGGCATAACCATTTTGTGGAATGAGCTGGCTTTGATTAGTTCCACATAAGCAGGAAGCAAACCTTCTTTACCTAAACTGCTACTGCTTTTTAAACTCACACGGCACACATCTCTCTCCAAGGCTTTTCTAGTCACTTTCATCTGTGAGTCTTGTTTCATTTTTAGATATTAAACAAGTCCAATCTAGAGCAATACTTTGATCTGGCATGCAAGCAAACCTTGCCCTTTCTCCCAGCCCAGACCAGGTCTGCTAATTTTTGGACAAGCCAAGGGAAACAGAGACGGGGTAAATTCTTCCACCTGGTTTTCTGCCTCCTCTCCCAAAATCCTACTTTCTGTTGTCTTCAAAGGTGGGGCTAGAAGTGGAGAAGAGTTAATGAGTTAAGGGTGAAAGGGAGAATTAGTCATCAGTCTATGTAAGCCCTGAAATGCTGGGGGACAGAGGTCAAGCAGTTTCAAGGATTCTCTTGTCTTATTCCAGCTGCAACACAGCACTGGGTGGACCAATACATTTTTGCCACTTTCTAGGTACAGGGGTTGGGGAAAGGCATGTGGGCAGAGAGTGATAAGAGGCTATTTTCTCCTTGTGGCACACCCACACTCCTGTTCTCTACAGATGGTTCTCTGAGAGTCCCCCTAGTTTGGTTTGAGATGGGCATAAATCCCCCCTCCACCCACCATGGCAGGGGGAGCAGGGAAACACATAGCACCACAGGCCTATTCCAAAGAAATCTCTGAAGGCAGATCAACCTCTTGTCATCTCTTATATATAGACAACAGGTGACACCTGGCCTTCTCTTGGCCATCTCTTTGCAAACCTTGCCTTTATGAATCTATGACCCCTCATTAGAATGTTGAGGTCCTCATCATTTGTCATACTCAGCTGAGACGACAGACAAAAATGTCATTTAACATTCTGTCACATTGGCAAGAGAAAGCATAATATATGTAGCGAGCTCTCAAAGAATGAAGGCACAGTACATTTTCCGGACCTAAGACAGGAAAGAATCTATGCTGTCGTAACCAGTATAAATTTGTGGCACCTTGTACCTAGTATTAGAATGTTATCATGTTCACAAGGCACCTTGCAGACAGAGTTCTCGTGTGGCGCAGCGGGTTAAGGATCCGGCATTGTCACTGCAGTGGCTTGGGTTGCTGCTGTGGTGCAGGTTTGATTCCTGGTCCCAGCAGAGGTGGCCAAAAAAACGAAACAAAACAAGACGCCTTGGCCTGACATCTGACCTTGAAAAGAAACGTAAATTTCTGCTCAAACAAGTTTCAAATGAGGAAGAGACAATGATAAGTGATAAACAGCCAAACTCCATACCCTTTCATATTACCTGAGTTTTAGTGGCAAAACTTCCTTTATGTCCTACTCTTCTCCATCAATTAAAGTAGCTCCCTACTCTTTCTAAATTGAATCTAATTTAGGCTTTTCAATTCTCCAGTTGTTCGATCAAACTTTATCCCAGTCAGCTAAACAAAAGCCCTGATAGCTGAATTAATATATACAGAAACATTTTTATTTTATTTATTTTTTTGTCTTTTTAGGGCTGCACCCACGGCATAGGGAGGTTCCCAGGCTAGGGGTCCAATCGGAGCTGTAGCTGCCGGCCTAGGCCACAGCCACAGCAATGCCAGATCCAAGCCACATCTGTAAGCTACACCACAGCTCATGGCAACGCCAGATCCTTAACCCACTGAGAGAGGTCAGGGATCGAACCCACGTCCTCATGGATGCTAGTCAGGTTCATTAACCACTAAGCCACAACAGGAACTCCCCAGAAACATTATTAGAAGGTGAGAGAAGGTGAGTGGATAAAGGAAAGCTATGAATGCTAAGACATTAATAGTTTTACTCCAACACCTCAACAAATATAATCTAACTGTGCTTCATTTTTTTCTTTTTCTGGTGTAGTCAAGATTGGTCAAACTAAGCTACCACGTGTACGGTTCATTGAAGATAAAACCACTTCAACTGAAAGAGCTGAAACTAGTTTTCCTGATGTCCTTCCAAGAAATCAATCACAACCCCCTGTCAGTATTCAAAATCTCTTTCTTGATCATCATGTACCAAGAAGAGTGACTACTATTTCGACAACCAAAAAACCTTCTAAGGGTATTGACTGGCACATTCCAGAGGCTGCTACTGGGTCCATATTTTTCCCAAGGTGCTGTTCAGCTTCGTATCGAGTTTTTGGGAAAGAAATCAGCAAAACGGAAAGTGGGAGAAAATCAGAAGACTCTTTAGAAAACATTCTGATTCTCTCCTCAGGGTTCTCCAAACCTCCAGGGCCTTCTCCCAACATCAAGGAAGTCCACTCTGAGCACCTACTTTTACAAAACAGTATCTACACTTTCAGGCAGCCCCTGTCACGTTTAAGTGCGACAGTGCCAATCCCTGCACCGAGGACACCTGTTAAAGCTGAGACACAGCAGCCAGACCGTTTACAACACTGCCCTATAGTGACACTAAGTATTACTAATATTCCAGGTCCCATTTTCATACCAACACCAACTGTGTCAAGGAAACCGCTGAGACAGTCTGTGCTAGGTAAATCCAGTCTGAACATGCTCTGTAACAACGGGGTCAAGTACAGCGCAGGGGAGAGAGGGCGTCCAGGCAAAAGGTGGTTCCTCCTGCGGTTTGCAGGAGGGGATGGGGGGATCACTTGTCTGCCTGTACAGTTAATATACGGGGCAGAATGCAGTAACAGGAATCCTGACCTTGCGGTCTACTGGGGACAGACTGGGAACGCCATCCAGAGAATGGTGATGGGAGCCAGGGAGAGCAGTTCAAAGGGTCAGAAAAGCCAACGTAAAGGAGCAGTGAGAATGAGCAGTTATCTGTCAGATGGTCTAGATGAACTCTAGAAGCAGAATGCCAAGGCTGACGGATACCTTCATGGGCACGTTTCCATATTTAATCTCAATTCATTGAAAGGTGAACAACTATAATGAAGGCATAACACCCTCAACGTGAATTTTCACAAGGTTCTCAACATTCTATTTTTTTTCCCCCAGAAAGTTGTGTAACAGAACATGAACACATAGAAAGTGCCCCAAAGCAAAGCATTCAAGGCACACGTAAAGGTAAATGCTAGGTTTATATAATTCTTTTTAAAAATTGTATATATGATTGTCCTTCCATAAGGGTATCTGTGATTTTGTGTGTTTGTGTACATGTGTGTGATTCACACATATGTACCCCCTCATTTTCAGTTCCTTAAGCTATTTACTCAGCAACTATTTTTAAAGTGTTGGCTATAAACCCATCTTGGTCCTGAGGAACATAAAAGCTGGAGTATTCTTTTTCTGTTTTTCTTTTTTTAGGGCCGCACCCAAGCATATGGAAGTTCCCAGGCCAAGAGTCAAATGGGAGCTACAGTGGCCGGCCTGCACCACAACCACAGCAACGCAGGATTCAAGCTGCATCTGCGACCTACATCACAGCTCATGGCAACACCAGATCATTAACTCATTGAGCGGGGCCAGGGATCAAACCTACGTTCTCATGGATACTAGTTGGATTTGTTTCTGCTGCACCACAAGGGGAACTTTTAATCTGGAGTATCCTTAATCTGAGTAGGGAAGACAGACATGCAATCATGAGAGTAACTGCTTGCCACATGGCAGGCACTGTTTTAAGTGCTTTGACCTTAGCTACCTAGCAGAAACAAATGAAAAATCATCTTTAAAGAGAGATTACATCCTCCTAGACCTCACATTATTTCTGTAAACAATTTCACAAATACAGTGTGTAGTAAACAGTTCACAATGGTCAGGTACACAAAGAAAGACCAAATGAATGAAAACTAGCAGAAACGGTAAGCATAAGAAATATATCCATAGGAGTTTCAGGTGTTAGAATGATCAGATCCAGATTTTTAAGTAACCTAATGAACGTTTGGTTCTATCCAAGACTGAGTAGCATGTATTGGACAAACCTCCCACCAAAATCAAGTATTAAAGCTGCCCCAAATCTATTTTAAAAAACCATTAAAGTTACCCTTGCAAGCATGACCTGGGTGTATGCTTAAATAAAAAGGCAGTTTTTGTTTGGGTTTTTTTTTTTTTTGCACTTTTTTAGGGCCGCACCTGCGGCATATGGAGGTTCCCAGGCTAGGGGTTGAATCGGAGCTACAGCTGCCGGCCTACACCACAGCCACAGCAACGCGGGATCCGAGCCGCGTCTGCAACCTACACCACAGCTCATGGCAACGCCGGATCCTTAACCCACTGAGCAAGGCCAGGGATCGAACCCGCAACCTCATGGTTCCTAGTTGGATTCGTTCCCGCCACGACGGGAACTCCAAAAAAGGCCGTTTTTGATAAAAAGTAAAATCCACAAGAGTCATGACAATGTAAATGTAAGTGGCTGCTAGTTGGCTACTCCTGAGTTGTTTGGGGTGTTTTCCCTTTCCTGTGTGAGGTCTTCAAACTGAGGGAAGAGCCGAACCACACAGGGTATCTGAATCATCCATCAAGGTGATATTGAGGAAAAAAAGCAAGGTTGCTCTTTGGGAGGTGATCTCTGTCTGAGTTATATGATGTCCTTTGGTGAAGGAGGAAATTGTTTATATATAGTTGTTTATAGTAAAATAAGGTACCTTATTTTTACATAAGGTACAAAAAGACTCAGATTGGGAGTTCCCACTGTGGCACAGTGGGTTAAGAATCTGATTGCGGAAGCTCAGGTCTCTGCAGAGGCATGGGTTCAATCCCCAGCCAGGCGTGGGTTGCAGGCACAGCTTAGATTCACTCCCTGGGCCAGGAACTTCCATACGCACCCATAACAGGGGGGAAAAAAAGAAAAAAGGACTCAGACACTCTGGAATCTATCCAGGTAGAAATCTATGAGCTTATGGGAGTTCCCGTTGTGGCTCAGTGGAAACGAATCCAACTAGGAACCATGAGGTTGTGAGTTCGGTCCCTGGCCTCTCTCAGTGGGTTGAGGATCTGGCGTTGCTGTGAGCTGTGGTGTGGGTTGCAGGCGTGGCTCGGATCCCGCGTTGCTGTGCCTGTGGTGTAGGCCAGCAGCTGTAGCTCTGATTGGGCCTCTGGCCTGGGGAACTCCATATGCTGTGGGTGCAGCCCTAAAATGACAAAAAAAAAAAAAAAAAAAGAGAGAAATCTATGAGTTTATGGTTTTCTTTTTGAAAGAAAACTGTGCTATCTAGTATTTTTTTAAAAAACAGTTTGGGAGTTCCTGTTGTGGCTCATTAATAACAAACCTGACTAGTATCCATGAGGATTCGGGTTCAATCCTTGTTTCCATTCAGTGCGCTAAGAATCCAGCGTTGTGGTGAGCTGCAGTGTAGGTCCCAAACAAGGCTCAGATCCTGCATTGCTGTGGCTGTGGCACAGACTGGCAGCTGCAGCTTGGAGTTGACCCCTGGCCTGGGAACTTGCATATGCCGCAGGTGTGGTCCTCGAAAGAAAAAAAAGTTTGGCGAACAGAACCAACTGAGGTTGGGTAGGTGAAGTTGGGCATGTCTTCCATGGGATGTGGGCAGGTAACTTATTTGTGTGACTTACCGTTATCATAACATAAATACCTTTTAACTTTCACTCTAAGTGTGACATATTTTTCATATTTTCTTTTGTTGATTTAGGTAGCCTTAAATCTAGAAAACCACCAGAAACATCAGCAGCAAATGTTATACATGGTGAAGGTTTTAAGACTATTGTGGCAAACCAATATGAAACAATAATGGCCATGACCGACCTGGCTATAATAAACTGTCAAATACGTGGACGAAACGCACTTAATCTAAAGGTATGCTAGAGCTTTTTAATGGCAATTTTCTGTCGTATTATTAGTTATTCTTACTTTAGGTTTCCTACCTCAAGTTACTCTCCATGGTACTGAAGAAGCAACAGAAAGTGTGTATGGGGGGGAGGGGGGATGGAGTTATATAGTTAATAAAAATTTTGTGAGCTATTTAAGTTAACTTGGTATCAATCCAAACTAGGCTGCTTTAAATTTAGGATGCCAATTGCAATCTTTATGGTAACCACTCCTAAGAATCTTTTTTTTTTTTTGTCTTTTTAGGGCCACACCCATGACATATGGAAGTTCCCAGGCTAGGGGTCAAATCAGAGCTACAGCTGCTGGCCTACATCACAGACACAACAACACCGGATTCAAGCTGCATCTGCAGCCTACACCACAACTCATGGCAACGCTGGATCCTTAACCCACTGATCAAGGCCAGGGATAGAACCTGCATCCCCGTGGTTATTAGTCAGATTCATTTCCACTGAGCCACCACGGGAACTCCAGAAACTATTTTTAAAATATATATAAAGGATAATAGAAAGGAATCACTATGACAGATTACAAAAAATTAAACACCAAGGAGGTAGTAATGGAGAAAAAAAGGAATAACAACAACAAAAACATTCCAGAAAAGGCAAAACTATGGTGACAGTAAATATATCAGTGGTTGCTGTGCACTGGGCAGGGAGGGAGGGAAGGACAATAGGAAGAGCAGAGGAATTCTTAGGGCAGTGAAATTATTCTGTATGGCATTATCAGAATGGATACATTTCATTACAGAACTGTCAAGACTTAGAATAAACAACACAAAGTCTGAACTCTAACATAAATTATGGATTTAGGTTGATAATGATGTGCTTTTAGTCCACTGATTCTAACAAATATATTGGTGTGTGAGATGTTGATGATGGGGAGATGCTGTTGGTAAGTGTGGGAAAGGGTTATGTGGAGAAGAAAGATCTCAAATCAATAACCTTCCAGTCACAGCAATCAGAGAAGTCAAAGAAATAAAAGGAATCCAAATTGGAAAGGAAGAATTAAAACTATCACTATTTGCAGATGACATTATACTATACCTACAGAATCCTAAAGACTCTACCAGAAAACTGTCAGAGCTCATCAGTGAATTTGGCAAAGTTGCAGGATACAAAATTAATACACAGAAATCGACTGCATTTCTGTATACTAACAACAAAAGATCAGAAAGAGAAATTAGGGAAGCAATCTCATTTACCATCGCATCAAAAAGAATAAACACTTAGGCATAAACCTACCTAAAGAAACAAAAGACCTGTACTCTGAAAACTATAAGAGGCTGATGAAAGAAATCAAAGATGACACAAACAGATGGAAAGATATACCATGCTCTTGGACTGGAAGAGTCAATATCATCGCAATGACTATACTACCCAAGGTAATCTACAGATTCAATGCAATCCCTATCAAATTACCAAGGACATTTTTCACAGAACTAGAACAAAATATTTTAAAGTTTATTTGGAAGCACAAAAAAACCAGAATAGCCAAAGACATCCTGAAAAAGAAAAAATCAAGCCAGAGGAATCAGGCTCCCGGAGTACTATACTACAAAGCTACAGCCATCAAAACCGTATGGTACTGGCAGAAAGACAGAAATATACATCAGTGGGACAGGATAGAAAACCCAGAATTAAACCCATGCAACTACAGTCAACTAATCTAAGACAAAGGAGGCAAGAATATACAATGGAGAAAAGACAGCCCCTTCAGTAAGGGGTGCTGAGAAAACTGGACAACCACATGTAAAAAAAATGAAATTAGATCACTTCCTAACACCATACACAAAAATACTCAAAATGGATAAGAGACCTAGATGTAAGACCAGATACTATAAAACCCTTAGAGGAAAACATCAAGCAGCCACTCTCTGACATAAATGACAGCAACATCTTCTCAGATCCACCTTTTAGAGTAATGACAATAAAAACAAAAATAAACAAATGGGACTTAATTAAACTTCAAAGTTTATGCACAGCAAAGGAAACCCTAAACAAAACGAAAAGACAACCCACAGAATGGGAGAAAATATTTGCAAATGAATCGACTGACAAGGGATTAATCTCCAAAATTTATAAACACCTCCTACAGCTCAATACCAAAAAAACGACCAACCCATCAAAAAATGGGCAGAAGATCTAAACAGACAATTCTCCAAACAAGACATACAGATGGCCAAAAAACTCATGAAACAATGTTCAACATCACTCATTATTAGAGAAATGCGAATCAAAACCACTATGAGGTACCACCTTACACCAGCCAGAATGGCCATCATCAAAAAGTCTACAAACAGGAGTTGCCATCATGGTGCAGCGGAAACGAATCCGACTAGGAACCATGAGGTTGCAGGTTCGATCCCTGGCCTCACTCAGTGGGTTAAGTATCCGGTGTTGCTGTGGTGTAGGTCACAGACGTGGCTCGGATCTGGCGTTCCTGTGGCTGTGGTGTCAGCCGGCGGCTATAGCTCCAATTCAACCCCTAGCCTGGGAACCTCCATATGCTGTGGGTTTGGCCCTAAAAACGACAAAAAAGACAAAAAGAAAAAAAAGTCTACAAACAATAAGAGCTGGAGAGGATGTGAAGAAAAAGGAACCCTATTACACTGTTGGTGGGAATGTGATTTGGTGCAACCACTGTGGAAAACAGTATGGAGAGTCCTCAGAAAACTAAAACTAGAATTACCGTTTGATCCAGCAATCCCACTCCTAGGCATCTATCCAGAGAAAACCATGACTCGAAAAGACACAGGTACTCCAATACAGCACTCTATACAATAGTCAAGAAATGGAAACAACCTAAATGTCCATCGACAGAGAAGTAGATAAAGATGTGGTACCTGTGCACAATGGACTATTACTCAGCAATTAAAAGTAAGGAAATAAAATTAAAAGTAAGGAAATAACGGCATTTGCAGCAACATGGATGGACCTAGAAATTATCACGCCAAGTGAACTCAGTCAGACAATGAGACACCAACATCAAATGCTGTCACTTACATGTGGAATCTAAAAAAAGGATACAATGAACTCCTTGGCAGAACAGACACTGACTCACAGACTTT
Organism: Catagonus wagneri; assembly: GCA_004024745.2. Taxonomy (NCBI): domain Eukaryota; kingdom Metazoa; phylum Chordata; class Mammalia; order Artiodactyla; family Tayassuidae; genus Catagonus; species Catagonus wagneri. Next base: position 24,983,529 of record PVHT020004944.1, read on the forward strand.
GAAAAACTTATGGTTTCCAAATGAGACAGGTTGGGGGGTACGGGGTTGCCCTGAGGGTTTGGGATGGAAATGCTATTAATTTGGTTGTGATGATTGTTGTACAACTATAAATGTAATAAAATTCATTAAGTAATTAAAAAAATAATTTTGGGAAACTACAAAAAAAAGACTTTACACCCTTTCTGGGTATGAGCATATTATTTTTCCTTCTGATATTAAAATAATAAATTAATAATTTTCTTAATATTCATAATTTCCTTTCTTAGCTATGATGTAGTCTTTAAAAGTAATGTTGAGAGTGGGATGGACTGAGAGTCTGGGGTTAATAAATGCAAACTATTGCATTTGGAATGGATAAACAATGAGATCCTGGTGTATATCACAGGTAACTATATCCAGTCACTTGTGATGGAACATGATGGAGGATAACGTGAGAAAAAGAACATATATATATCACATACATGTATATGAACATATATATATATGACTGGGTCACTTTGTTGTACAGTGTAAATTGACAGAACACCGTAAATTAACTATAATGGAAAAAATCACTAAAAAAAGCAAAAAAAAATGTAAATTAATTTTGATTCATTACTCTATCCAATCACTGGAACCCACTCACGTTTTGCCAATTTACACAATAATATTCATTGTATCAAAAGGATCCAACCCAGGGACACATGCATGTTGTGTATAGTTGTTTCAGTTTCTTTCTAGCTGGTATGGGGCTTGGGTTGCAGCTGTGGCTCTGATTTGATCCCTGGCCTTAGAACTGCTATATGCCACAGGTGCAGCCAAAGGAAAAAAAAGGGGGGGAGCAGCTTGAAACCAATACTGTCAATTAGAAGATTCTTTCGCCATGAACCTTATCACTCTTTTAAAGTACATGCCATAACCTAATACATTGGTAGCAATGCCTCCTTTCACTACAAGCTGAGGTTGATCCTCCAGCATTAGAGTTCCTTGTTTAATTCAGTTAAACACTACTGATGCTAGGATCCTTAAGAAACAAATGCAATAACTACCCTGGAACATTAAAGATACGGGGGCAACTAAGTATGTCTTAGCCAGTTTGGGCTGCTATGACAAAATACCGTAGAGTGGCTTAAACAATAAACATTTATTTCTCACATTTCTGGTGGCTGGGCAGTCTGCGATTGAGGTGTCAGCCAACTGGTTTCCTGGTGAGGGCTCTCTTTTTTACAGCTGCCTTTCTGCTATATTCTCACATACAGGCAGAAAGGGATCTCTGATCCATTCCTCTTCCTATAAGGGTACCAATTCCACCATGAGGGCTCCATCAATGACTTCCTCTAACGCTAATTACCTCCGAAAAGACTTCCCTTCAAATGCCATTACATTGGGGACGAGGACCGCCACACACATATTTTAGAGGAATATAAGCATTTATTCCATAGCAAGGTGTATGTTTTCCTCAACAGAAATCAGCATACCTAAGCAAGAAATTTTAGATAGATGTTTGATAAATAGAAAGATAACAGAGAAATAGAAGCAGAAACATGAAAGAAAACAGGAGGTAAAGAGAATTAAATATAAAATATACTTAATTACTTATTTTAGCATGTAATGGACACTCAATAAATGTTTGCTTGTTATTAATTGAAGTAATGCCTGTCACATATATAACACTATATTACATACATAAATACTTAGTGGTTTTTCTATTTTGTTTCTTTGCTTTACATATTTAAGAAATTATCATGAAAGACTAAAATAAATGAATGGAAGATTATTATAGGCTGGCTATATAATGTCAAATATTGTCATTCAGATTATGTGCTCATTTTTTTTATTCCTATATAAAACATTTTGTGCCTTGTTAGTTATTAACTTCTTATCTTTTATCACTTTCTTTTAGGGCTTTTTTCTCCTGAATTGTCCAGACTTAACACCTTTGGCTTTCCAATTGATATATCTTAATTTATCATATAATAACATCTGTTACTTTCCCAAAGAAGTGAGTCCTTTTTATTATTGTACATATTGTAATGATCTATTATTAATAATAACTGTAATTTTAAAATAGACATTTATCATACTCTGGAGTTACTATAAAGTAAATATATTTTGGACTTATTTTCAGAAGTATCAAAAGTAGAGGGTATTTTTTCTTAGCAAGTCCCATGAATCAGGCCTCAAAGTCTGTGTTACAGTCAGACTCTCAAATATGTTCTCATATTGTACAATGTATATAAAATAATTTATTTTTCTAATTCTGAATAAAAGTTAAAATATGCTTTAGATGTATTTTTTCTTCTTAGGGCCGTACCTGTGGTACTTGGAAGTTCCCAGGCTAGGGGTCCAATTGGAACTGTAGCTGCAGGCCTACATCACAGCTCACGGCAATGCCAGATCCTTAACCCACTGAGCAAGGCCAGGGATCAAACCTACGTCCTCCTGGATAGTAATTAGGTTTGTTATGGCTGAGCCACAATAGGACTCCCTATAAATTCCTATCCTAAAACGGAAGAAAGCGAAATCTAACTTTCCATCTTAAGCCACTATGAAAAAAAAAAGCAAATTAAGTCTAAAGAAAGAAAAAGGAAGGAGGTTATAAAAATTAGTGAAATGGGGACTGGAAAAGCAATAGAAAAAAATCAACAAAATCTAAAGTTATTACTTTGACAAGATTAACAAAATTGACTACTCTTACTTACATCAATTGAAAAAAGAGAAGATTCAAGCGAAGATTTAAGTTACTGATATTAAGAGTGAAGGATGGGATATCACTACCAACCTTACCAAAAACACTGTTTAAGATTTTAAGAGAATATTACAAATAACTGTACACCAACAAACTAGACATCACAGATGAAAATGGACACATATCTAGGAAGACACAATGAACTCAAGAACAAAGAGCAACTCTGAATGGTTCTATTAAAAAAAAGTTTCAATAGTAATTTTTTTTTCAATAGTAATGTTAAAACTCCACAAAGGAAATTCCAAGATCGGATAGTTCCACTGGTGAATTCTACCAACTATCTTAAAAAGAATTAACACCCATCCTTTCCAAACTCTTAGAAAAAATGGGGGAGAAAACTTTCTCACTCAAACTATTAATACTCTGATAACCAAACTAGTAATACTCTGATAACCAAACTCAGACAAAGACATAGAAAGAAAAGCAAACAATAGAACAATATCTCTCATGAATATAGATGCACAGATCCAAATGCTAGTAAACCAAATTCAGCAATATATAAAGAGGATTTTATACCATAACCAAGTGAGTATTATTTCAGAAATGCAAGGTTGGTTAAACATATAAAAATCCATGTAGGGAGTTCCTGTTGTGGTGGGGCAGAAATGAATCCAACTAGTATCCATGTGAATGTAGGTTCGATCCCTGACCTCGCTCAGTGGGTCAGCAATCTGGTGTTGCCATGAGCTGTGGTGTAGGTCACAGACTAGGCTTGGATCCCATGTTGCTGTGGCTGTGGTGTAGGCTGGCAGCTGTAGCTCCAATTTACCCCCTAGGCTGGAACTTTCATATGCTGCAGGTGTGGCCCTAAAAAAATAAAATAAAAAGTAAAAATAAATATAATCCACCATATTAATGTAGTGAAGGGGAAAAAAACTATACAATTATCTCAGCAGAAACAGAAAAAAACATTTTACAAAATCCAACAATCTTTCATGAAAAAAACATCCAACAGCTATGAATAGAAGGGGTACCTTAAACTTGACATCTACAAAAATACTCACAGCTAATACCATATTTAATGGTAAAAGACTCAAAAGTTTCCTTTCTAAGATCAGGAACAAATGAAGACATCTACTCTTGCCACTATGTATTCAGCATCGTACTCAAGTTTCTAGCCAGGACAATTAGGCAAGAAAAAGAAATAAAAGGCATTCAGATTAAAAAGGAAGGAGTTAAACCATCGCTAGTTGTAGATGACATGGTCTTGTATAGAGAAATCCTAAGCATTCTCTAAAAACTGTTAGAACTAATGAGGGAGATCATCAAGGTTGCAGTGTATAAGATCTATATACAAAAATCAACAGTGTTTCTCCACACTAGCAACAAACGATTCTGACAAGTTAATAAATTAATTCTGTTTACATGAAAAAGAATCAAACATTTAGGAGTAAGTTTAACAAAAGCACAAAATGTATACTGGGAAAACTACAGAGCATTGTTAAATTAAAAGAGACATACTGAGATGGCAATACATCCCATGTTCATGGATCTGAAGACTTAATATTGTTAAGATGGCAACACCTGCAACTGGAGCTACAGATTCACTGCACTCTATGAAAATGACAAGTTGCCTTTTTTTTTTTTTTTTCAGAATTTGACAGGATGATCCTAAAGTCTTTATGAAACTGCAAGGGATTCCAAATAGCCAAAACAATCCTGGAAAAACAAACTTGGTGGACTTAAACTTTCAGATGGCAAGAATGAGCATGCTCTGGAGTTCCCATCATGGCTCAGTGGTTAATGAACCTGACTAGCATCCATGAGGTTGCAGGTTTGATCCCTGGCCTCGCTCAGTGGGTTAAGGATCCAGTGTTGCCATGAGCTGTGGTGTAGGTCAGATGCAGCTCGGATCCCACGTTGCTGTGGCTGTGGTGTAGGCTGGCAGCTGCAGCTCCAATTCAACCCCTAGCCTGGGAACCTCCATATGCCGTGGGTGCGGCCCTAAAAAGACAAAGGACAAAAGAAAAAAAAAAAGAATGAACATGCTCTACTCCACCAATATTAAATCTTTAGGATATAAAAGGTTCAGTTTAATGTTAAAGAGAGATAATGCAAAACCTTATTAAGGTCCACTAAAGATCACAGATGTAAATAGTATTTTCTATTTTTATCTTTTTTTTTTTTAGGGCCACACCCATAACACATGGAGGTTCCTAGGCAAAGGGTCGAATTGAAGCTGTAGCCGCCAGCCTACACCATAGCCACAGCAACGCAGGATCGAAGCAGTGTCTGTGACCTACACCACAGCTCAAGGTAACACCGGATCCTTAACGCACTGAGCAAGGCCAGGGATCGAATGCATCCTCATGGATACTGGTTGGGTTCATTAACCACTGAGCCACGACAGGAACACTTCTATTTTTAAATTTCATAAGGTCAGTATATATGAAATTACTGTGACATCAGAGTAAAACAAGCTGGCTAAGGAATCCGACACCCTATGATCACTAAGATTAATTCCACTTATTTTTCTGCAGGTATTTCCTACATTCCTCAGTCTGCACATAGTTGCTTCTTATGAAACCATGATCTTGATCAAACAGGATCATTTTTCATTTAGAAAAGGAACATTCTTTAATCAACAGTATATGAGTAGTTGCATTATCTTACCATGTAATTCATATTAATGAATGGTACATGAGTAGTTGCACTATCTTACCATGTAATTCATATTAATGCCGGTCAGTTATTCTGAGGGCTTACCAAAAGTATTTACTGAGATATATGAAATACAGCCATTTAGTGTTACCATACTAACTTGACTTCATTAGTCAAAAGGTTTATAAAATGTAACAGAGATTTTCATCCTTTACTAGTCTACTCATGTTTGTTTCTCTTTTCTGTTCCTCAGGTATTATGTCTTGAAAACTTACAAATACTGATCCTGAGAAACAATCCTATCAAAGAAATTCCTTCAACAATTCAACAACTTAAGTTCCTTAAATCTTTCAACATTGCCTTTAATTTGATTACTACTCTCCCACCTGGGTAAGGCTGATAGTCTGAGATTATAAACACAGAAAATGAAGAGCTTAAAATTTAGAATAGGATCAATGCAGACATCTAGACATCCATTATCTGAGTATGTATTAAATCATATAAAGCTCAGGTGAGAACCTTAGAGCTAACTCTTTTTATTTTTTTATTTTTTGGCCATTTTAGCAGCATGTGAAAGTTCCCGGGCCAAGGACTAAACTCAAGCCACAGGAACAGCCAGAGGTACTGCGGTCACAGTGCTGGATCCTTAACCCACTGTGCCACAAGGGAGCTCCAAGAACCTTATACCTAACTCTTGGTAGCCTTTTTGTATATGTAAAGCATACTGAACTTGGAATTAGAAATTCTAGCCTGTTAACTTCAAAGATGAGAACTATCCATTTGACCTGAAGAAAGTCACTTAAACCATTCTAGGCCTCGATTTCCTAATTGGCAACCTAAAAAATTACTTGTATGCTATCTAAAATCCTTTAAAAGCTAATAGAAATGTTGATATCCAGGTATAAAAGAGGCTTTTCTTCCCACATATGGACTGGTAATTATTTATTTAATTCCTAAGGAAAATTCTGAACCAAAAATTTAACCAAATGCCAAAATAAGTTATCTCTTTCAGTTATATTTTAACAAATTGAATGTAGGTTAAGGGCAAAAAGTTAAAAGCATAGGGACTTTCAATAGTTGAATAACATTTTGCAAAAGGAGATTCTTAAAGTAATTAAGTGCATCAAAATTCATTTATAAAGTTGTTCATCCAGCACTGTTTGTAATTAACAGTCCAACAAGACCTACATTCATACACTGTAAAACTATTCAGTTTAAAAAAAAATTTTTTTTAATTGCCGCAACTGCTGCCTATGGGCGTTCCCGGCCAGGGACTGAATCTAGGCCGCACCTGTGACCTCTGTCACAGCTGTGGCAACTCTAGATCCTTTAACCCACTGTGTTGGGCCAGAGATCAAACCCACACCTCCACAGCGACCAAAACTGCTGTAGTTGGATTCTTAACCGATTGTGCCACAGCAAGAACTCCTAAAAAAATTTTTTAAAGTATGTAAAAATTCCTGTTGTATAGCACAGGGAACTATATCCAATCACTCGTGATAGACCATGATAGACGATAATATAAGAAAAAGAATGTATACATATACATGGATATACATAGATATACATACACACACACACACACACACACACACAAAACTGGGTCACTTAGCTGTACAGAAGAACTTAACAGAACATTGTAAATCAACTATAATAAAAAATTTAAAAATGGAGTTCTCGTCATGGCTCAGTGGAAAGGAATCTGACTAGCATCCATGAGGACACAGGTTCAATCCCTGGCCTCACTCAGTGAGTTAAGGATCCAGTGTTGCCATAAGCTGAGTGTAGGTGGCGAATGTGTCTCGGATCCCATGTGCTGTGGCTGTGGCATAGGCCGACAGCTGTAGCTCCGATTCAACCCCTAGCCTAGGAACCTCCATATGCCCCTGGTGTAACCCTAAAAAGACAAAAAATAAAAATAAAGTATGTAAAAATTATATCATTTCTGTATAAAAATATGTATATACACATCAGACATTACATATAAAATGTATAAAAAAGAAGGAATAAACACTAAAGAAGTAAGGGAGTTGCACTATCCGCATTGCTGGACTAACCTCTCTTTTTTCCACGATAACATAAATTGTACTGTCCTGATACTAAACTCAGCCATTTCTCTAAGGAAATCCTGTTTCCTTCTATGGAGGATGAGATTTAAAAACCAAGATCTGGGTGGTGGATATACTCATTGATATTGGGATGCTATTGCTTTTAGACATTCTCAGTGGACAGTGATAAGCAGTTTATGTATGAATACTGATCTATGTGTACACACGTCTATCACTGTTTCTGTGTACACACACACACACAGCTTACTCCCTGAAGTTATGCAGACATAACTGTAACAAAGGTTAAAAAAAAAGTTCTTATCTTTTCCTGATGGACAGCAGGGGGAAATAACATAGAAAATGGCTATTTTTAAAAACAAAATATAAAAAAGGAAATGGCTACATTTAACTAACAGAACCAAATGTTTGCCTTGCTTTTTTTTTTGATGCCTTTTGATTTCATTAGCTAGCATGTTCCTTGGTAAAGAGAAACTGTTTAGGAGTTCCTCTCATGGTGCAGCGGAAATCCATCTAGGAACCATGAGGTTGCGAGTCTGATCCCTGGCCTAGGACCCGGCATTGATGTGACCTGTGGTGTAGGTCGCAGATGCGGCTCGGATCTGGGGTTGCTGTGGCTGTGGCTGTGGCTGGCAGCTGTAGCTCTGATTAGACCCCTAGCCTGGGAACCTCCATATGCCGCATGTGTGGCCCTAAAAAGCAAAAAAAAAAGACAGAAAAACTGTTTAGAATGAACTTAAGAACATACTTGTGAACCCTGAAGTCAGAACTGATTCTGGAAATGCCCACATTTATTGTCCCATGTTGCTAATGATTAAAAATATAGGGATTAAATGACCTTGAATCTATCTGAAGAACGAGGAGAGTTATATCTGATTTCACACTAACTTGGCTGAACTACTTAACTTCTTGTAGCTTCCCTTTTTTTTTGTCTGTAAATAACATTAACAACATTGCTGTTGTCCAGTAAAAGATCATTCTAAACTGCCATGAACACATAGTGGGCTCTCAATAAGTAATATTTATATTATTGTGGTGGTGATTAATGTTATTACATGCAACTTTAATGCTAGCCCAGTCTTCCAAGCAAGGCTCCAGTTTAAGCAGCTTACTGTTCAATAATGTGCCGATAAATAAAGCAATGAAATTAATGTAAAAACTGTGATAGATTTGGTGCTAGTGGGGTATGGAGTATCAGATCAAACTGATCTAAACAGATTTGCTCTGTATATTCACATACAGATGAGGTCAATTTCAACTGTAGAGACTATGGAGTTTCATAATTACTTTCTCAGTGTTGCCCACAAGCCCAACTAAACAAAACAATCAACAGGAATACATCAACAACGGTGAAAGCTTGGAATCAGACTAGTTTGCCTATACTGAAATGATTCTAGAAACTTTCTAAGGCAAGAAAATGAAACATGATTTTGAATTAAAAAACGGAACAGATGGTCTTAACATTTTCTTCAGAGGTTAAAAAAAATCTGACATGGCACAACACTGCAGGTCAACTATAACAAAAAAATGTTTAAGTCTGAGATGAACCTGAGCTGAAAGGCTTTTTTTTCTTTTTATTAATTTCTCAGAGCAAATAATTTTAAACTAACTGGGGTCACCACGTCTTTCATTCATTGTGATTTCCTAAATACTCTCCAAAAATTATAGTTGATTTACAATGTTCTGTCAATTTCTGCTGTACAGCAAAGTGACCCAGTCATACATTATATGTACATTCTTTGTCTCACATTATCCTCCACCATGTTCCACCACAAGTGACTAGATATAGTTTTCTGTGCTATACAGCAGGATCCCATTACTTATCCACTCCAAATGCACTAGTTTGCATCTACTAACCCCAAACTCCCAGTCCATCCCACTCTCTTCCCCTCCCCCTTGGCAACCACAAGTCTATTCTTCACACCCATGAGTTTGTTTCTTTGCTGTAGATAGGTTCATTTGTGTCATATATTAGATTCCAGATATAAGTGATATCATATGGCATTTGTTTTTCTAACTTACTTTGCTTAGTATGAGAATCTCCAGTTCCACCCATGTTGCTGCAAATGGCATGATTTTGTTCTTTTTTATGGCTGAGTAATATTCCATTGTGTATACATACACCACATTTTGATGTGCTAGGCACCATGCAAAGCACTGGATGCACAGAAACATAAAAATGAATCCTTTGGCCTCCAGAATGTCATGGTTTAGTGGACAGACATTTATCATTTAAGTTCTACGGTAGAGGTAAGCAGAAAAGTACAGAAGAGACAGCTCATCCAATCTGAAAGATCAGGAAGAGTTCCTTGGAAGAGGTGACATCTAAGTCAAGAGTCAAAAACTGAAGACAGAGATCAAAGAATCAAGTTTGGGGAAACTGGAGATATGTGAGAACTGGCTAATTCTGGGAAATTTAGCAAATAAATTCTGGACCATGGGTGAATATGGAGCAGTGTGAGAGTTTAGCTGGCCACGTAGTCTGGGGCCAGATCATAAGAACCATGTATAAGCCACATTAAAAGAGTAGGGAGTTAATAAAATATTGTGCTCATGATGCTTCAATTAATAAGCATGCAAGTAATGTTTAATCTCTTACTTTAGGGAACACGGGAAGGCTCTGAGAAGAGCACTGACAGAGAGGGGAGTATTTACCAGGGATTCTGGTGACTGTCATTCCAGTCATCAGGAGGCAATGCCCACTCTCACCCCCCAGGAGACAGGGCTCCCTGTGTCTGTCTTTGGGTTCTTTGGCTCTGACTTTCAAGGACTTCACTTAATAGAAAGAAAGACCAAAGATATTTCACCTGGAAAATCTTAGTGCAACTGCACTGAGTTGAATCGTGTCCCTCAACAATTCATGTCCGTGCAGAACCTGAGAATGTGACCTTATCTGGAAACGGAATCTTTGCAGATGTAACGAGTTAACATGAGGTCATACTGGATGAAGGTGGGCTCTAAATCCAATAAACGATGGCCCTTATTATAAGAAGGCCACGGAGTTCGCACCGTGGCACAAAGGGATTGGTGGCCTCCCTGTAGCACCAGGATGCAGGTTTGATCCCTGCCCCAGCACAGTGGGTTAAAGGATCCAGGGTGGCCACAGCTGAGGTGCAGGTTACAACTGCAGCTCAGATCTGATTCCCAGCCCAGGAACTCCATATGCTGTGGGGCGGCCAAAAATGAAAAAAAAAAAAAAGTAAAAAAGGAAGGCCATGGAAGACAAAGGTGGAGAATGGAGTTATGCTGCCATAAACCAAGAGACACCAAGGGTTGCCAGCGCCCCCCAGAAGCTAGGAGAGAAGTCAGGGACAGGTTCTCCTTCACAGCCTCCGCAAGAACCAACCCTGCTGACACCTGGATTTAGGAGTTATGCTGCCATAAACCAAGAGACACCAAGGGTTGCCAGCGCCCCCCAGAAGCTAGGAGAGAAGCCAGGGACAGGTTCTCCTTCACAGCCTCCGCAAGAACCAACCCTGCTGACACCTGGATTTAGGACTTCTGGACTGCTGAACTGTGAGAGAATCCATTTCTGTCGTTCTAAGCCACCCAGATTGTGGTAATTTGTTACGTCAGCCCTAGGAAACGAATACAGCAACCAAGAAGAAAATATATCTACGAAAGTTGTTAGGAATTTCTCAGGTAGTTTTTTTCTTTTAGATGGGAGTCTATCCACTCCAAACATTTCAAACCAGTCTTAAGGTATAATCATTTATTTTTAGGAAACTTCACGGTAATTATACCATCCAGAGTGAAAAAAGAAAGCCTCTAAGTTTCAAGATCTTAGAAAAATAGTTCCTTTATACTTCTGCCTATTGACTGAAGAATTAAACTCTTTATGCCCAGTAATGATGAACATATAATCATTTTTACAATTCATTTTCTTTCTATTTAAGGTTATTTTGCTTGTTTAATCTTGAAGAACTTGATATTTCCTACAACAGCATTGCTTTTATTCCAAATGAAATCCAGAATCTCAGGTATTTTGAAAGTAGTAAGTACTCAGCAGACATATGTCCCTTCAGGATGTATTTGGTGATGATTGTGATAGAGAAAATTGAGTCCTTCCACTTATTTAATAGCCATAAAACATAATATGTCAAGCATAAAGTTTGCCAAAATGTAATCTGGATGACCGTTGTGTACTATTTTTAAGAGATAACATTTTCAGTAATTATTTAAAAGATAGTAACTGGAGTTCCCCTTGTGGCTCAGCTGCAACAAACCTGACTGGCATCCATGAGGATGCAGGTTTGCTCCCTGGCCTTGCTCAGTGGGTTAAAGGATTCGGCATTGCCGTGAGCTGTGGTGTAGGCCACAAATGCAGCTCAGATCTGGCGTTGCTGTGGCGTAGACTGGTGGCTGCAGCTCCAATTCAATCCTTAGCTTGGGAACTTCCATATGCCTTAGGTGCAGCCCTAAAAAAAAAGGATAGTATTGATTACCATTTAAACGACAAGCTGCTTTTGCCCATTTATCTGTGTGTGCACCTGTAATTCTTACTGGTTTATTTTTCGTACAGAAATACATATACACAAAATGATAATAATACACTAAGCGCCAATTCTTTCTCATATTAATTTTTAAAAGTCTCTGAAGTTTATCTCTGTCCTAGGTCAGTATCATACCACTTTCATTATGACTTTAGGATAGTATTTTATAATCAGTAGGGAGATTATTTTTCAATAACAGTGTCTTTAAATTGGGATATTTAAGGTCATTTAATATAACACCAGAGCCTCTCTTCCCCCCAAAATATAAAATTGTATTGCTTCTATGAATGTACTATTTTCTGTAATTTTCATTTCTAATTGACTATTACCAGACAGAATAGAGAAATAGAACAGAATAGAGAAAAGTTATTTACTTCTTCACATTAATTTAAAAATATACTTCGGAGTTCTCTTCGTGGCTCAGTGGTTAACGAATCCGACTAAGAACCATGAGGTTGCGGGTTCGATCCCTGGCCTCGCTCAGTGGGTTAAGGATCCGGCGTTGCCGTGAGCTGTGGTGAAGGTTGCAGACGCGGCTCGGATCCCGCATTGCTGTGGCTGTGGCGAAGGCTGGCAGCTACAGCTCCTGTTAGACCCCTAGCCTGGGAACCTCCATATGCCGCGGGTGCGGCTCCACTTAAAGGCAAAAAGACAAAAAAAAAAAAAAAAAATATATATATATATATATATATATATATATATATATATATACTTAGTTACTTAATTTAAAAATTATCTTAGTTCTGGCTGAGTTTTATTAAAATTTTATTTGGTTTTTCTAGGAGCATTATCTTCAGCAAAATGAGATCATTTTATATCTGCTTTTCTAATATTTATGCCAATTACTTAATTTCCCATGTTACAGTTTTTATATTTTAATAGAATTCACCCTGTCCACATTTATGACATATATTTAATTTTTGCCTTCTGTTTTACTTTGTACTTTCTATTATTCACTTTCAACTTTTCATATTTTTTTCCTTTGGAGATTTTTTCAAGATGCTATTTATTCTCCTTTTTTTCTCCCTTGTTAATTCTGGAACTCCAGTGAACTTTCCCACTCCATTACAGGCTCTCTTTCCTTCCCCAAAACTCAAACATACATTTTTTAATATTTTATAAAGCTACTTCCCCCAGAAGGATGGTCTGTCTCCCCACTGCTGTTTTTCACCAAGAGTTAAGACCCTTAGAAAACTTGAATGAAAAAACACTGTTGATGTTTAATCTATGAAAACAAATTTTTTCTTTTTATCATTATACCATATTATATTATATCTTATGTAGTATAACCTTCTTTCCATATTTGTGATTACTTATGTTTCCATAGGGATGACATGTTGCAAAGACTTAAAATATGTGTTTTAACTCTATTATTTACATAAATGCACTTATTTGCATAACAACATATTGGTTCAGTCACTTTTAAAGTTAGTTCTCTTGATTCTAAGGAAATACTTAACACTCATTTTATTATACCTAAGTTTTATACCAATTTCCGGGAACACTGGGACATATTTCTACTTCAGTATTAAAACTGCGTGAATACCTTTCAAAATACAGTTTCTTTTATTTGCAGATCACTTGAAAGATTGATTGTTGATGGGAATGAACTGACTGCTTTCCCACATGGAATTTTGAAGCTTAACCTTAAAAAAATCCTATTTGAGAATAATTTCACTAATCCTAGCTTTTGGAAAGAGAATTCTACGAATAATCCACAACGTCTTACTCAACTTGCTTCTTTGTTCTTTTTAAAAAATAAGCTACATAAATATTATCCTGCGATCCCAGTGGAAATTCAAAAGTTACTAAAATGGTGAGCAAATTCTGAAGCCCTTTTAATCGAAACACACTTTTTAGCCTTTAAAATATTTTTTCTTTTTTTATTTTTAAGGCCGCACCTGTGGCATATGCAAGTTCCCAGGCTAGGAGTAGATCAGAGCTGTAGCCGCTGGCCTATACCACAGCCACAGCAATGCAGGACCCGAACCGCATCTGCGACCTACACCACAGCTCACGGCAACACCGGATCCTTAACTCACTGAGTGAGGCCAGGAATCAAACCTGTGTCCTCATGGATGCTAGTCAGGTTAATTTCCACTGAGCCACAATGGGAACTCCTAAACTTATCACTTCCTTTCTTCAGATGGTGTGAAACTATTTTTACTGCAGGACTAATCATCAGTGCTTGTATTACTGACTTAACAAATATTTGTTGTATGCGTAAGTAAAATGGTTTTCCAGGAGTAAATTTATTACCAATATTGTCTCAATAAAAAGGCAGAAATCCTGAGCAGACTAGTAACCATTGGAGAAACTGAAAAAGATGATTTAAAATCTATCAATCAAAAAAGGAATTAGGTCAGTTCCCTGGTGGCTTAGTGGTTAAGGATCTGGCATTGTCACTGCTGTGATGCAGGTTTTATCCCTGGTCTGGGAACTTCCACATGTCACAGACAAGGCCAAATAAATAAATAAATAAAATAACCAGGCCCCAGAGTTTTTAATTTTAATGCATTGGGATGCCAATGCACATGAGATTTTTTTTGTGTGTCTTTTTTTTTTTTATCTAGAGCTGCACCTGCGGTATATGGAGGTTCCCAGGCTAGGGGTCTAACAGGAGCTGTAGCTGCCGGCCTACACCACAGCCACAGCAACAAGGGATCCGAGCCGCATCTGCAACCTACACCACAGCTCACGGCAACGCCGGATCCTTAAGCCACTGAGCAAGGCCAAGGATGGAACCCGCAACCTCATGGGTTCTTAGTCGGATTCGTTAACCATTGAGCCACGAAGGGAACTCCCAGTGCACATGAGATTTGAATGCACATGGAAAATATGAAAAAAACAAAGATTAAAAAAAACTTTAAGAGAATTAAAACCTACCTAGTGAGTTCCATATATGGAACCAAGAAATTTGAAGTTACCAGAAAATAGGGAAGCTGAATCAGGGCATTCCTGCATCAAATCTGTACCCCCAAAGGGGCTGGTGGGCCCAGAGCAGTGAATACTTCCCTTCCAGCCGAACAAATGTTTTTAAGAGAAACAGTCTTAATTTAGACATTGAAGATTCCAGAAAATTAAGTTCAAATACATAATCTCAAAATTTAAAGAAATTTTCAAATACATGAGGAAACAAACCAAGAGTAAAAACTGGCAAAAACAATCAGAGATATAAATCTCCCAGGATCTAAGTTACCAGAATCGTGGAAAGAATATGAACTACTTACTTTCAGTGTTTAAAAAAGAAAGCTATAATTTTTTAACTGCTTGAGGAATAGAATAAAAGACCTTCAAATATGACCAGGCAAATATGAAAAAGAAATTTCAAATGAAACAATATTCTAGAGACTAAAATGTAATAGTTGAAATTAACTAGGTACATGGGTTAAATAGACAATTATCCACATATGAAGAGAAATCTGAAGAAACTGTTGTGTATGCAAACAGGAGATAGAGACAAGAACAATAAAAGGAGAAAATTTAACATACACTCAGAGTCCAGAAATTTAGAATAGAAAGTTAGAATACAGTCAAAGTCCCGATATTGGGAGTCATTGTTCAACAAGATAACAACTAAATTCTCAGAAGCAATAGAAAGACAGGAATTCACAGATACTGAAAACTCTACACCAGCTAAAGAAAACACTTTGTTGTGAAACTGAAGAACATTAAAGACAAAGACTTGAAATCAGTAGGGGGGAAAAGGTCACAAAGAACAAAAAATCAGCTACCAGCAACAGTGGAACAAGAAGTGAATAACTGTTATTTTGTCCAGCAAAACTAACTTTGAAGAGCAAGGGAAAAACCACGGCTTTTTCACATAACAAAACAGAGAACTGGAGTTCCCATCATGGCTCAGCGGTTAACGAATCCGACTAAGAACCATGAGGTTGTGGGTTCGATCACCTGACCTCGCTCAGGGGGTCAAGGATCCGGCGTTGCCATGAGCTGTGGTGTAGGCTGCAGACACGGCTCAGATCCCGCATTGCTGTGGCTGTGGCGAAGGCCGGCAGCTACAGCTCCAATTGGACCCCTAGCCTGGGAACCTCCATATGCCACAGGTGTGGCCCTAGAATAGGCAAAAAAAAAAAAAAACAGAATTTATTACCCAAATATTTTCACCTTAGTGAAACTTGCAAAGGACGTGTTTCAGAGAGAAGGGAGATAACTCCAGAAGCATATTCTGAAATGCAAGGAGGGATGGAGGGAAAAGAAATTAGAAAATATGGAGGTAAACAAACATGATCTCTATTATCTATAAAATGATAGTAATAAAAGCATTTATGGTGCCGTATTAAAAAGATGTAACTAAAATCAGATATCAGTTAGAAATGTAGTTGACAGGAGTTCCCATCGTGGCGCAGTGGAAACAAATCCGTCTAGGAACCATGAGGTTGCGAGTTTGATCCCTGGCCTCGCAGTGGGTTAAGGATCTGACATGGCCGTGAACTGTGGTGTAGGTTGCAGACACAGCTTGGATCCTGTGCTGCTGTGGCTGTGGCACAGGCCAGGAGCTGTAGCTCCGATTTGACCCCTAGCCTGGGAACCTCCATATGCCGCGGGTGTGGACCTAAAAAGCAAATAAATAAATAAATAAATAAATAAATAATAAAAAAGTTGCAATTCTCACTTAAAATAAAAAAGAAATGTAATTGATAAAAAGATATCTTTTATGACAATTAAAAAGTATAATGTACACAGAAATATATCAAGTGAAACATATCTAAGATATTTTTAGAGAAAAAGATTAAAACTGTACCAAAATAAGAAATGTGAATTAAATTGGAGAGATACATATTTACACATATAATATTTAGTGCCAAAAATATATCAGTTCTCCCCCAAATAGAGCTATATATTCAATATAATTCAGGTCAAAATCTGAAGAGAATTTTCTGAAAAACTTGAGAAGCTGATTATAAAATGTGTATGGAAAAGGAGAGACTCCAAAACAACCAAAACAAACCTGAGAAAAGAAGCCTAACATTAGGGACTTACCTAATTAGATATAAAGACTTAAAAAATTAGATATAGCAACACAGTTGATCCTACAGGCAAGGAAAGACAATGTAACCAGTGAGAACACACAGCCCAGTTATGTTCTCATATGTGATGTTGGACAAAATAGCTGGACAAAAAAATGGACAAAATAGTGCTATGGCTGTGGATTGGTAGGGAAATTACAGACCTCTCAATAAAGGATACTATAAGTCACCTATAAGTAAAAAATTTATAATTAGGTTCATGCTATGTAATGTCACCATCACAAACAAAATCATTTCCAGTTGGATTAATGACTTAAATATGAAAAGCCAAACTTTAAAGCCTTTGTAAGAAAGTATAGGAGATTATCGGTATAACTTCACGGCAGAGAAAGATAGCTTCAACAAAACCCCAGGAATATAAACAGTAAAGTTGCATAAATTTGACAGAAGATATTTCCATATCATATTTCATTCACCTTCAATAAAATTAAGAAGCAAGCCATTAACTGAAAGATATTGCAGTGCTTATAACTGATTAAACATGTATCTCCCTCAAATCAATAAGAAAAAATGTAACCCTTACAAAAGCGATACTGAGTGACAGGAATACACAACTCATGGATGATGATATATATAGATACATGATAAAGAATGTTAAATCTCACTAGTAATCAGGGAACTGCAATGTGAAATAGCAACAACAGGGTTTTTTAAATCTACCCATTTTATCAAAATTAAAAAGATTGATATTAAGTGTTGGCTCTGGATGCCTGAAAACAAGACTGCCATACCATGGGTGGCACTATAAGTTGGCAAAAACTTTGTGGAAGGCAATTTGACAGTATCTTACTTATTCTTCAAAACAGAAATTTAAGTTTCAGCAGTCTTACAGAAACAGTTATAGGTGAACACACAGGCACAAGTTTGATAACTGCAGGTTAAATGTGCATCAATTAAAAAAAGTGGTAAAAGTAGACTATCCATATTTTGGAACACTATGGTGCAGTTAGTAAGAATGAAGTAAAACAAAATGTACTGACATAGAAATCTGTCCAAAACATATTGTTAAATCAGAAAAGCAAGTTGTACATACAGACACATACACACAGAGAGAACACACACACAAGAGAAATTCCACTTATGTAAAAAATTGTCAAGTGTCTGGGAGCTAGGGACTACAACCCCCACTGTGAGCCTTACTTATTCTGGAAAGGAGAGTTAGAGTGACTGAAGGGAGGAATAAAGGGGAAAATACATGGGGGTTTTCTGTATACTTCTATGCTTTCTGGAAATTTTTTTTTTAATTTTTTTTTTTTTGTCTTTTTGCCTTATCTAGAGCCGCACCCGTGGCATATGGAGGTTCCCAGGCTAGGGGTCTAACAGGAGCTGTAGCCGCCGGCCTTCGCCACAGCCACAGCAACGCGGGATCCGAGCCGCATCTGCGACCTACACCACAGCTCACGGCAACGCCGGATCCTTAACCCACTAAGCAAGGCCAGGGATTGAACCCGCAACCTCATGGTTCTTAGTCGGATTCGTTAACCACTGAGCCACGAAGGGAACTCCTCTGGAAATTTTTACAAAGATGGGTTTCCATGGAAATAAAAGGTGACCAGTGAATTACAAATAAAAGCTAGAGAAGGAGCACACAACTACCACTGGGAAAGTAGGAAAGAGATTCAGGTCTTTGAGAGGAGTTTTCGATGTACAGGTAGTCACAGAAACATGGATGGAACTAGAGACTCATACTAAGTGAAGTAAGTCAGAAAGAGAAAGACAAATATCATATGATATCACTTATATCTGGAATCTAATATATAGCACAAATCAACCTTTCCATAGGAAAAAACCTCATGGACATGGAGAGTAGACTTGGGGTTGCCAGGGAGGAGGAGGAGGGAGTGGGATGGACTGGGAGTCTGAGGTTAATAGATGCAAACTAGTGCACTTGAAGTGGATAAGCAATGAGATCCTACTGTATAGCACAGGGTATATCTAGTCACTTGTGATGGAAAATGATGAAGGATAACATGAGAAAAAGAATATATATGTGTGTGACTGCATCACTTTGCTGTACTGTAGAAATTGACAGAACACTATAAACTAACTATAATGGAAAAAATAAAAATCATTTTAAAAAAAGAAGTACAGGTAAAATTTACGTATTTGAAAATAGGTATTGTATTGAAGGGACGTTTCCAGGAGAGGGAACCAATTGGGGAAACGAACCAAAGCTGATTAAAAGAAGAAATGTGTGCAAAGAGCAAAGTGAATGTTCAGCCAGAACAAGCCACCTATGAAGAGTAGCAAAAAGGAAGTGTGAAAAGGAAAACTGGAGCTAGTTGATGGGGACACTGAGAAACCATGGGGGGTTTCTTTAGGCCACGGGAGCCAGAGTGCAATAGGAGCAGACCTAGATGGCCTAGAGTAGGGGAAGGCTGGCTGGTGCTCAGTTACAGTGGTCTTGTTAGAATGGTAAGGAGGGACTTAGCCAGAGTAATAGACAGGGGAGTAAATGGGTAGGAAATAACACAAGACAAATTATGAAGGTAAAATTAACTCAACAGCTGCCTACGTAGGTGGAGAAAGTCAGAGAGGGAGGAGTAAAACTGATGGCAGGGTTGATTCTCATCATGGACAACTGTCGTGATATTAATAAACATAGAAACAATGAAGGAGAAATTTGTCACTCCATCCCATTCTCATCCTCTAATGTCCACTCTTGGCTTTGATCCTTAAATTCCAGCTTCATTCAGAGTACCACTTTGGCTGAGTTCTCTGGATGGCAGCATAGCTCTGGGCTCTGCACAGTGCCTGCATCTAAGCTCCAAGCTCAGCTTCTGCAGCCACTCCAGTGACTGACCTATCAGTTAGCAGCTGCTGCATTTCCTTTTGACCCCCAATTTCTGTTCAACTTCTGCCTCCCTCAATCTGTACTTAACATTCTATCACCTCGGAGTTCCCTTCGTGGCTCAGTGGTTAACGAATCCGACTAAGAACCATGAGGTTGCGGGTTCGATCCCTGGCCTTGCTCAGTGGGTTAAGGATCTGGCGTTGCCGTGAGCTGTGGTGTAGGTTGCAGATGCGGCTCGGATCCCGCGTGGCTGTGGCTGTGGTGAAAGCCGGCGGCTACAGCTCCTGTTAGACCCCTAGCCTGGGAACTTCCATATGCCGCGGGTGCGGCTCTACATAAAGGCAAAAAAAACAGAAAAAAAAAAACATTCTATCACCTCAACCAGACGTAGACACTGCCTTTGTTGACAGCTGGGCCAGAAAACTTCATGATCCATAGCATTTTACCTTAACTTCATTGTGCATGAGAATGATAGAAATATTGAATTAGAGACATAGACTAAAGTTGCAAAAGTATTATTCAGTTCCACTAAACCACAAAGCCTTGATCGTACCTAATACTTGGAAAGTCACCTTTACTAAAGATAATTCACTGTGTTTAATCTCCCATGTAATTGTATTAATACCAGTGTATTTTCTCAAACACATATCACTTACTTGAGGGCAGTAATGGAAATGTCAGAGGGAAAAAGGAAATAACAGCTCAGGCCACTACACTCCCTTCTTCTGAACCTGACATTCCCCAAGAATTCAGGTGTCCTGATCAACCAAAAATTGTTTTTCTCTTTATCTTTTAATCAACACAAGTATTTAGTTTGAGAGATGAATACTTGGAGACAGTTCTCAGAGCTTTCTGAGATGCTGTTCCCAGGTTATATTCCTCAATTTGGCTCGAATAAAATACCCCCCAAAAGCATACTTACTATTCATCTTATAATGAAAATCATCCCTGCCCACATCTTCCCCCTTTACCTCCAGAGACACCTAGTGCCAAACTCTTTTTGCAGGTCTCTTCTGGTAATTGCTCCCATATTTTCAAAATTTTATTTTCAACTGTGGTAAAATACACATGATTTACAAATATCAGCCATTTTAAAGGCTATATTTTTATTTCTGTAGAACCAATCTCCAGAATTCTTTTCATCCTGCAAGCCTGGAATGGGTCTTCACACCCATTAAACTCAACTCCCCACTTTGCCCTCCCCCTCAGCTCCTGGAAAACAGCCTTCTATTTTCTATCTCTGTGAATGTGATTATTCTAGAACTCCAATATAAGTGGAACCACACACTATTAGTCTTTCGGTGTGTGTGATCAGCTTATTTCAATGAATATAGTGTCCTCAAGGTTCATCCATGTTGTATCATGTCAGAATTGTCTTTTTTTTTTGTAAGATTTTTATTTTTTCTATTATAGTTGATTTACAACGTTCTGTCAATTTCAGCTATACAGCACAGTGATCCCATCACACACATATATATATATTCTTTTACTCACATTATTTTCCATCATGTTCCATCACAAGGGACTAGATACAGTGCCCTGTACTATAGAGCAGGACCTCATTGCTTATCCACTCCAAATGCACTAGTTTGCATCTACTAATCCCAAACTCCCAGTCCATCCCACTATTTTCCCCTCCCACCTGGCAACCACAAATCTGTTCTCCAGTCCATTAGTTTGTTTCTTTTCTGTAGAAAGGTTCATTTGTGCCATAAATTAGATTCCAGATATGTGATATCATATGGTATTTTTCTTTCTCTTTATGACTTACTTCACTTAGTATGAGAGTCTCTAGTTCCATCCATGTTTCTGCAAATGGAATTATTTTGTTCCTTCTATGGCTGAGTGGTATTCTATTGTGTATATATACCATATCTTCTTAATCCATTCATCTGTCAATGGACATTTAAGCTGTTTCCATGTCTTGACTATCGTGAGTAGTGCTACAGTGAACATAGGGGTGCATGTGTCTTTTTCAAGGAAAGTTTGGTCCAGATATATGCCCAGGAGTAGGATAGAACTGCCTTCCTTTTTAAGGCTGCATAAGAGTCCACTGTATAAAAACACTTTATCTGTGATGGACATTTACACTGCCTCCACCTTTTGGCTATTGTGAATAATGCTGCTTTGAACGTGGGTGTGCAAATATCTGCTTTCCATTTTTCTTCTACTCTCCAGAAGTGAAATTGCTGCATCATATGGTAGTTGTATTTTTAACTTTTTAACATTGCTATTTATAGTGGCTGCACCATTTTACATTCCCATCAGCAGTGCATAAGGTTCCAATTTCTCTACATCCTAACACTTGTTTTTTGTTTTCTTTTTGGTTTTATAGTTGCCATCCTAATGGGCGTGAGGTGTTAGATATCCCGTGATTCTGATTGGCAATTCTCTACTGATTAGTGATGTTGAATATCTTCATATGCTTGTTGGCCATCTGTATATCTTCTTTCAAGAAATGTCTGTTCAAGTCCTTTGCATATTTTTTACTTGGATTGTTTGACTTTTCTCTCGTCAAGTCATAGCTGTTCATATATTCTGGCTATTAACCTCTTCTAAGATAAGTGATTAACAAATATTTTATCCCTTTCAGTCGGTTGCTTTTTCTCACTGTCGATGGTGTCCTTTAATGGACAAAAGTTTAAAATTTTGATAAAGTACAACTTACCTATTTTTTCTTTTGCTTCCTGTGCTTTTGATGTCATTTAGAAGAAATTATTACCAAATCCAATATTATAAAGCTTTTCCTCTATATTTTTTCTAATAATTTTATGGTTCTAGTTCTTTGATCCATTTTGAGTAAATTTTTGCACATGGTAGGAGGTAAGTGTCCACATTCTTTTTTTTTTTTTTTGGCACACCCACAGCATGCAGAAGTTCCTAGTCCAGGAATTAAATCCAAGCCACAGCAGTGACACTGCTGAATCCTTAACTGCTAGGCCACCAGGAAATACCCTCAACTTCATTTTTTTGCACGTGGGTGTTCAGTTCCCTCAACACCATTTGTTGAAAATACAGTCCTTTCCCCACTGAATAACTGTCTTGGCCCCCTTACTGAAAATCATTTCAGGGTTTATTTTAGGGGTTACCTCTATATTTTTTAATGGCTTCCTTGAGTTAGTCTCATGTTTTTAATTTTAGTATTTCTAAATTTCCAATTAAGTAAGAAAGGCATTTATGACTCTTATCAGCTTTCATATATACATGTCTCCTTCCTCCAACCTCCTGATACAGTTATTTACAACTTGTTTAAAATTTCAAGCACCCTATGCCTCACCTTACTGGCACTCCTTATTCCTCTTCCTTCCTTTAATTTTTCTCTGAGGCACTTACCATCATCTCATCTATATTTTACCTAATTAATTTATTTTATATCTGGTTGGCCCTCTAGTATGTAAGTGCCATGAAGACAAGCATACTGGATAATTTTGTTTACTAATGTTATCAGTACCTAGGGTAGTACCTGCAACATAATAAATGATAATACATTTCAAGTAAGATAATGATTTTAAGTTAAATCAATAATATTTAAATTACTATAAAGTCTAAATAATGTATACAGTTAAGCTACATGGTGTATTATGGATGTGTTTCCTTTATTTTGCAACTTTTTGTTTTTCCTACAAAGAATAATTGACTTCTATTTATTTACTTTTAAAATGTGTTTATAATTAATTCTGCCATTAAAATTCTAACAGATTTAAATCTCTATCAGTATGAATGTATCAGACAGCCAATCAGTCCCATTAATTTTTTTTAAATACATCATCCTGGAGCCCTGTGTCTTTCTGCCCTAATCTAGAAACACTGCTATCCAGATTTGATGCACGACTGTTATTCCAGGTCTTGCCTTCACTATTATCTTAGAATTTCCTTTACTATAGGCACGTCAGGTACCTTGCTCTTTGTTTACCTCCTCATTTTGATGAAGTTTGCCTTATAGTGTCTCCCTAGAAAAGAATGCATGGAAATAAAATTTTAAGACCATGTATATTTGAATATGTCTTCATTCTGCAATCAGACTCAGTTGATAATTTGGCTGGGTATAAAACTCTTGAGTTTAATACTTTTTGTCAGAGTTTTGGAGATGTTACTTCATCATCTTCTACTTTTCTATTTAGTATTTTAGATCTACAACTTTATTACTCCTTATCTTTCATATATAACCTATGCTTTTGGGGGAACCTTTTTGAATCTTCTTTTTCTAGTTGTTTTAAATTTTCATGATGATCTACCTTTGTAAGCCTTTTTTTTTTTTTTTCTGTCTCTTTGTCCTTTTATGGCCACACCCGTGGCATATGGAGGTTTCCAGGCTAGGGGTCTAATTGGAGCTGTAGCTGCCGGCCACGGCCACAGCCACAGCAACACGGGATCCGAGCCGTGTCTGCAACCTACACCACAGCTCACAGCAACACCAGATCCTTAACCCCCTGAGCAAGGTCAGGGATTGAACCCGCAACCTCATGGTTCCTAGTCAGATTTGTTAACCACTAAGCCATGACAGGAACTCCTATATACACATATTTTTTTTTTTACCATTTTAATCTTTCACTTGTGGATGTCTCAGCTCCTCAATGAGCTGGAAAGATCAATAATGATAAAGGCTAGATTTTATATTACTTTGAGTCTCCTGTAGCAGCAAGCAAAATGTCTTTCCTCTGGTAGATCTGATATTTCCTGTGTTGCAGGACGTCCAAATGTGAATGGTGTCATGGTCCAATGTTCGGTGAAGGTTTTCGCATCATCCGATCCTATGATATTTTCGGAGCAATCCAGCTTCCTGTGATATTTTATGTCTGTTCATCTTCCTGCTACAGAAAAGTAAAGGAAAGTAGTTTCAGTTTTGAGAATGCTCCTGGTAAAAGAATCTCTCTAAATCCTGAGTTGATGGGTTACACAGTGATTTATGAGTCCCCCTTTAAAAGCCCCTGAAGTTTGTGTATAATCACTCATTTCTTTGAGAGCACAGGTGCTCTGTGCAAGATGTGTCTTCTCACGTGACTCCTTTTTGCAATCCTAGAGCCTTATGAAAGCTGATGACTGTTACGGAATCTCTGTAGAATACTTACTTAAGAAGGATTAGGAGAAGTCTTCAGATTCTAAAGAAGAGCTAGAAAGTTTCTTTCGGAGCATGTTTACTACAAAAAGAAAAATGCTAGAATCCTTTGCAAAAAGAATTTACCTTACAATTGGCCTTTTTATGCATCCATTCTCAGGGATAAGATAGTATTTCAAAGTCATCAGTATGGTTCGGGCCTCCTAGGGATTCAGGGTCATGTACCCAAGTTCTCGCTGTTTCTGTGCATATCTGTCAGTGCCAGCCATCTCAGTTGTGGACTGCTTTGAGGAAATAAAGGATTGATTCCAGTACTATATTTTGTTGTTTGAATTTATTACCCAGGCTCTTAGAAAAGTAGTACTATCTCTCAGGTTTTGTTGGTGGTGGTTTCTTTGGGGATTTTTTGTTGTTGTTGTTGTTGTTGCTTTTTAGGGCTGCAACCACAGCCTATGGAAGTTCCCAGGCTCGGGGTCAAATTGGAGCTACAGCTGCCAGCCTACACCACAGCCACAGCAACTCAGGGTCCGTGCCACGTCTGCAACCTAAACCACAGTTCATGGCAACACCAGCTCCTTAACCCACTGAGGCCAGGGATTGAACCCAAAACCTCATGGTTACTACTCAGATTCGTTTCTCCCTCTCAGTTATTTTGACCATCATCTTGTAAAGCCTGATTCCACTGGCTAGTGCCGGAATTCAATAGGCTTTCAGTGATAGCCTGACAAGAAAATAAATTAAAACTTATTAAATTACACTGCAAAGCAACATATGCAAACAGTAGAACTTGAGGCTTTAAAAATTAGTATTTGGCAAGAGGAAGGTAAAACAGCATTTTGATACAAGACACAATTCTAGAAAGGCATAGAATTGTTTCATATATGGCATACCTTTTGTGTGCAGTTAATTTAAATCTAAAATGTCATCGTTGGGGTTCTCTTGTGGCACAGCAGATTAAGGATCTGGCATTGTCACTGTGGCGGCTTGGGTTGCTGCTGTAGCACAGGTTCCATCCCTGGCCTAGGAACTTCCACATATCTCAGGCACAGCCAGAAATAAACAAACAAACAAATAAATAAATAAATGTTAATGAAACTTGGTGAAATAAAATGAATTTAAAATTTATACAACTATCTTATTAGAGAATGTCAGAAAACATACTTTACGTCAGGCTCGTGCACATCAGGTAGTAATACCATTTAAATAAAAAATAAACTAGGCAAAATCCTTTCAACTAATGATTGATTAGTTGATCAAAACTGATTTCAAAAATTGAGATGTTTGTATTCTTCTCCTTGAGAATTCAATTTTAAGCAGAAACAGGAAAACTTTGCCTGAGAACTATATGAAGTATTCGCCAGCAAAAGAATAAAATTATTTATGTAAAAGAAGTAACTGCCATATTACACAGGGAATCCAGAAGGGATATTTAGAGCATAACGAACTCATTATAAATGTAATATACCCATAATTATAAAATAAGATTTTAAAACAAGACTAAATCCAAGCAGCATATAGCCTCTTTTTTTTTGTCTTTTTTTGTCTTTTTTTGTCTTTTTTAGGGCCACACCTGCAGCATATGGGGGTTCCCAGGCTAGGGGCTGAATCGGAGCTGCAGCCGCTGGCCTATGCCACAGCCACAGCAACGCCAGACCTGAGGAGCCTCTGCAATCTACACAACAGTCACAGCAACTGTGGATCCTTAACCCACTGAGCAAGACCAGGGATCGAACCTGCGTCCTCATGGATACTAGTCAGATTTGTCTCCACTGAGCCACAAGGGGAATTCTGCATATAGCCTATTAATGCTTACACTTTTCCCTGATCTATTTCTTTGAGAAAGAAGTACATTTATTTTTTAATTCAAAAAAGGTTGGGTTTTGGTTTGTGTAATTGGGTGGTGTCACGTTGAGACAGGAATAAATAAAGAATAGGATTAATGGGAAATTACAATAACATAGAGACATTGCAGATAAACAAATATACCTTATTTAAACAAATATGAAAATATACTCAGAGCTCATATACATGTGTACATATACATGTCAAAACGATTATTAGAGCTCAATCTCACTATTTCCTCATGATGAGTACAAACCTTGAATCTAAATGATCTTTTAAAAAATAACTTAGTGTATTTTTTAAATATGAAAGTAAGACACACTTATTGTAGAAGTATCTGAAAATAGAACTAAACCTAAGAACAAAAACTCAGTTATAATGCCACCACCCGATGAACAAGAGATCATCATTTTGAGATGTATATGTGTATACTGTACATGTTTAAATAACATTATTCTTGTTAAAAAATCATTATGTATCTGCCTCACATCACATACAACAATTGATTTACAGATTCCTAAAGGTCAAAACTGAAAATATAAAGGATAAATAAACTATGGTCTTAATAAAAAATCAGAATGAGAAAGATCTTTTTAAGCAGGAAATGAAATTTGAGAGAAAAGATGAACAGACTCACTATGTAAAACTTCTTTTTAATTCCTGTACAGCCCAAACTACCATAAATTAAGTCAAAAGATAAGCAACACACAGGAGAAAATATCTGTAATGTATAAGACCGACAGAGAGCTAGGCTACTAACCCAGGAACCTTGCCTGAAAATGACAAAAACCCACCAGAAACTGGAAGGAACAAAAGAAAATGTATTAGTCATTTAAGTAGGCGTCTTTAGGTACAGCCAGTTCAGGAGCTCAAATTGTGTCAAGACATTATCTATCAATCAATCAATCAATCAATCAATCATCTATCTCCTAATACCACCTTTCTATAAGTCTGCCTCATTTCAAGGTAGCAAGGATAACCACTGAGGATTCCAGGTTCATGTGCTGGAATATCAGGAACCTCAGACAAAAGTGTACTATCTACCCCCACTGGTAATATAGAACATATTAGGGATGATTTTCATTGGCTCAAATTGTTTTCACATGTTCATATATGAGCAGGTCATTATAGTGGCATGAATGGAATACTCTGATTGGCTGAGTCACATGCCCAGTTCTGTAACTGAGAAAGGGGAAATTAGGCCCCCTCAAACATGTGAAATAGATTCTTTCCAAGGAAGAAGCATTGTGGAACTGAAAACTGGGGGAAGGAAAAATGTTTTGGGCAGCTAAAACCCAGAACTATCAGAGATTTTTTTACAAATAATAACAAAAAGATGAACTAAATACTTAAACAGCTATAATAGTCAAAATTAAATACATGTATTCTTATCCTACTATTAGACATTATTGCTCAAAAATATCTGCCCATATGTGCAAAAATATATCCAAAGATATTTACCAGTGAAAAATTAGACACACGCTAAGTTTTCATCAGTGGAGAATTGGTTAAATACAGTAAATCCAACAAGGTAATATCATTCGTCATTTAAAAAGTTAGGTAGCTCTGTTTTCCCTGACATGGAAAGATATCTACTAAGTATTTTTAGAGAAATATTTACCAGGTATTATAGTCACATAACGCAAAATTTAAAAGATACAAAAGAGTACATCTTAAAAAATTTTTAACCCCAGTGCCTGTTCTTCATTTCTCAGAGACAATGACTGATATCAAGCCTTTTAAACTGTTCCGGGACATTTTATGTACGTGTAAGCTAACAAATATATTTCTTTCCTATTATTTATAAAATATTAACATAGGAGTTCCCTTCATGGCTCAGCGGTTAACGAACCCAACTAGGATCCATGAGGATGCAGGTTTAATCCTTGGCCTTGCTCACTGACTGGGTTAAGGATCTGGTGTTGCTATGAGCTGTGGTATAGGCCACAGACACAGCTCAAATCCCACATTGTTGTGGCTGTGATGTAGGCCGGCAGCTATAGCTCCAATTTGACCCCTAGCCTGGAAACTTCCATATGCCATGGGTGTGGCTCTAAAAGAAGCCCAAAAAATCAAAATAAAATAAAATATTATCATAATATACGCCCTTTCTGCACCCTTTCATTTAATGTCACTCAGACAGGGTGGAAGAAGAGAGGGTTGGGAAAATGGGGAGATGGTAAAAATCAATCTACTCTTTTATATTTTTGTTTTTATTGCCAAGTCTAACAGGCCCTTCCTTACTCCAACTTTACATAAATATTGATCTATATTACACTTATTTTACATTTTAATCTTTGTTTCATACCCAGATTACTTTAGTATCCTAAGTGAAGTAAGGTTCTAAAATTCCAGTCTTCCTAAATTGCTGCAAAGCTGTGTTCTCATTCATAATCTACTGAATCTTTACAATAGAAAATGCTGTCTTTATTAAACACTAAGTTCTTACACAGGCCCATATTTTGTATTTTCTATTCTGTTCCATTAACTTGTCTATGTGATGGCAACACCATACTTTTGCTTTGTTTTGTTTTGTCTTTTGTCTTCTTAGGGCCAAATCTGCGGCATATGGAGGTTCCCAGGCTGGGGGTCGAATCAGAGCTGTAGCTGCCAGCCAACACCACAGCCACCAGCGACATAGGATTCCAGCTGCGTCTGCGACCTACACCAGAGCTCACGGCAATGCTGGATCCTTAACCCACTGACAACCCACTGAATGGGGCCAGGGACTGAACCCGTGTCCTCACTGATAGTAGTCGGATTTGTTACCGCTGAGCCACGATGGGAACCCCTCCACCGTGTTTCAAATACAGAAAGCTGATATTATAAAATTCTATGGAAGCCAAAACTGAAGCTTTATGGGGACAACTGGCATATGCCTCAGGAACTCAGCCAAGCCACTCACCATACTTTTAAAAGTTCAGCAGGAACCATGGGTTTACTTGAAACCGTACAAATAATAGCTTGATTTTCTTCCTTTACCTTTTTTAGCTCAATTTCATAGGGCTAATGGGTTGTAGAAGTTTTCTGTACTAAAAAGAGATGCACACTAATTGCAGTTCCTGATCCCTGAGTCACTCTTGCTTTGATCATACACTTTTAATTTAAATAGGGAGGCACTAAAAAAGTAAGAATTACCCAAGTAATTTATAGTAATGCAAAATTTGGCTCAGCAAGCAGATCGATAGTCTCCATAAGGCCTAGGACAGATACGCAGACAGTTACAAAAAGTCATTAACTAATTGGGAAATATCTGCTCAGCCACCAGATTTCCAATTGACCTTAACTGAGATTCTCTTGGCCCAGAAAGCATAATAATAGACAGTCCTTGAAACAGCATCCAGACAAGGGCACTTTTTTGTAACATCAAGTGTCACAGAAAGAACTGCCTTAACTGAAGCTTTCCAATTTCATTCTCCTTTTCTGCTTGGCAATACACCAAGAAGGAGACCCCAAATGATCTACAGTCTTCCTTTTTGGCAGTGCTCAAAGAACTCTCAAGCACCCTTGAATTTAGATTCCAGCTGCTTTCACTCCATTATGGTAACAGAGGGTGTCTTTATCACGACAACCGGAGCTACCTCCTTGACCTCCTTTTTACAGAGCAAATGGAATTACAGCTCTTTATGGTTTGCAGTGGACACACATAGATAGCATCTCCTGTGTAATAATAATAATAATAATAAAGGTTTTTAAAAACCGGGAAAGCAATATTACCTCATAATGGTAACAAGGATGCTATTAAGCACTGTCCCGGCCAAAGGGTCTAGTCTTTCAGTCGACAAAGCACAGGGCAGATGGAGCCCAGGTTTATCCCATATGCAGCTCAGGGGCCTG
Source organism: Catagonus wagneri (assembly GCA_004024745.2). NCBI lineage: Eukaryota > Metazoa > Chordata > Mammalia > Artiodactyla > Tayassuidae > Catagonus > Catagonus wagneri. The sequence goes on from PVHT020004944.1 coordinate 25,013,994, forward strand.
TGAAGGCTTGTGGGTCAGTGATGAAGACACCATTTGAGGCGGCTCCTGGGCACCTAGAAAGATCCAGAACAGCCCCCCACCGCCCCCACCCCCGCCCCCGCCCCGCCCTTCCCTTCTGACCATTCCCTCTTACTCAGGCCCCAGCTAACTAGCTCTCCATCCCATCAACACTACTTGCAGCTCTCTCTTTATTTTCTGTGAGTTCTCGTTGCACGCCCAGCTCACCGATGTCCCAAACAGCTGAATTCTCTTTCCTTTCCTTGCTTTGCTCATCCGAACTCCAGCCTAATCATTAACAGCCAAAGCCAATCTCGATCCCCTTTCCTTAGGGCCCAGGAAGGCGGTGTCTTCAAAGACCTTTGAAAACCTTCAAACAGTCCCAGATCTTAATCCTACAAACCTGCCACTAAAGAGCTTAATAAACCCACACTAAACACACAATTCCAGGCACTGAGCACTCACTGAGCACGTTACCCTCAGGAAAAAATGAAGTTTACCCTAAAAGCAATCCATAAAAATCACGTGTAGTTTTCATGTGTCGAAGAAGGCCTTAACCCTTTTTATGACAATGTCTGCATTAAATCAAAGCTCCAATTTACATAACTTTGGGATATCTTAAGAGGGCTACTTCAAGGAGTTCCCGTCATGGCACAACAGAAACGAATGCAACTAGGAACCATGAGGTTGTGGGTTCGATCCCTGGCCTTGCTCAGTGCGTTAAGGATCTGGCTTTGCCATGAGCTGTGGTGTAGGTTGTACACGCAGCTCGGATCCCGCGTTGCTGTGGCTGTGGCGTGGGCCGGTGGCTACAGCTCCTGTTAGACCCCTAGCCTGGGAACCTCCATATGCCGCGGGTGCAGCCCTAGATAAGGCAAAAAAGATCAAAAAAAAAAAAAAAAGAGGGCTACTTCAAGAACTGAATGGGGGAGTTTCCGTCGTGGCTCAATGGAAACAAATCGACTAGTACCCATGAGGACGCAAGTTCGATCCCTGGCCTCGCTCAGTGGGGTAAGAATCCCAGGTTGCCATGAACTGTGGTGTAGGTCACAGATGTGGTTCAGATCCCGTGTTGCTGTGGCTGTGGCGTAGGCCGGTGGCTACAGCTCCGATTCAACCCCTAGCCTGGGAACCTCCATATGCCTCAGGCGCAGCCCAAAAAAAAAAAAAAGGAACTGAATGGGTAGTGAGTGGGCCAATAAGCTCTTCCTAAAATGGCTTATAGGTTTGTTCAAGCACATAGAGTATCAATAACTGAAATTTTTATGCCACCATGTTGCTAATTTTTATCTGGAAAGATTCTTACTTTCATCAAGAATTACGCCTAACAATTATCGGACACGCAGTGTGTGCCAGTTTTCCATTATTTAATTCTCAAATCACTCTAGGAAATAGTCTCTATGAATATTTCTGTGTGAGAGGTAAGGAGACTGAAAGGATGAGTTTTAAAAGAATAAATTTTGAACAGCATAATTTCAGGGTTTCACATATATAAACATGCCGAAGGCTCTTGATACAAAAGCCAATTTGCTTTCTGGAAACTCCGTGCCCCGCTCTGTGCACACACCAGCAACCTACACCATTACCTTCTCATCTTTTCCACCACACACTCACCACAACATTGAAGACCATCATTTAAAATATTTAATCGTTTGACAGGGGAAATTGGTGCCTTATTGCGATTGTTTTAACGGCTTTTAAAATTTTTTCCTATTTTTAGAGTTTCCATCGTGGCACAGTGGAAATGAATCCGACCAGTATCCATGAGAACTCAGGTTTGATCCCTGGCCCTGCTCAGTGGGTTAAGGATCCAGTGTTGCCATGAGCTGTGGTGTAGGTCACAGATGCAGCTCGAATCTGGAGTTGCTGTGGCTGTAGCATAGGCCGGTGGCTACAGCTCTGATTCGACCCCTAGCCTCGGAACCTCCACATGCTGCGGGTGCGGTCCTAAAAGCAAAACAAAATAAACAAATTGCCTATTTTCTACTAGTTTGATGTTATAATCCTTCTGAAGTTTGTGGGTACAAAGATGGCATAAATCCTGAAGAAATGGACTAAATGCTTTCATATTTTATCTGGAGCCAAACTTAGCTATTTCAGTTTAAAAAAAATTAGAAAAGGGAGAAACTAAAAGTATCCCACTCTTCTACAGCTTGTTCCAGAAACAGGAACCGCTACTTTACTGTCAGGAACCAGAAAAAGGTTTTGTTCCTCTTCTCAACAGCCAGCGGGTCCACGTCAACATCAGTATCATCAGAGAAGCTGAGGCCGACAGATCCCCATGATTAGAAGCAAGGGGACAAGTGTATGTCAAAACAAGGCTAAGCCTCACTCTGCTTTTTCTCTTTTTTTATATAAACTCATCACTGGCAATGGTCAGGTTATGGTGTCTGCGTACTGAGAATGTTATGCAACGTAATGGATGCGTGGTTATAAAATATGCAAATGCCACTACCTGTGCTTGAGTGTAAGGAAGTGGGTCAAATAGAGGAGCTCCCTGCCTTTCACACAGCATCAAAGGGTTGCGTCAAACAGGATGATGGGTGTTGCAAAGGGCAGAGACCACAAACCGTCTGCCACCACTGCCAGGCAACACAGATGCCACTCTCTCAACCCTTTCCTGGCAGATAACATCTGACACATTGCAAGAGAACAGCGCTAACTAAAAACACAGGATCGGGTAAGAGAAAAAAAAAAAGGTTACCAGCTATCTTAGAGCGCATTTGAATTTCCAAGTGTGATGACTCCCAAATGAAACCATTGTTTTTGATTCAGCTGTAACTAAAACAGCTAAAAGCAACTGAGAAGCCGCAGGAGAGAAGCTATAACCTCAGAAGAAGCTGGCTTTCTGCTTTGGCTGGCTCTGTTATAGCATATTCCAACCCCAAATACCATTATGAGGTGTGTCCTTCGAAAAGCTACGTTTGGAATTCCCGTCGTAGCTCAGCGGTTCACAAACCCAACTAGGATCCATGAGGATGAGGGTTCAATCCTTGGCTTCGATCAGTGGGTTAAGGATCCAGTGTTGCGGTGAACTGTGGTATAGGTCACAGATGAGGCTCGGATCTGCCGTGGCTGTGGCTGTGGCTGTGGCTGTGGCCAGCAGCTGTAGCTCTTATTTGACCCTTAGCCTGGTAACCTCCATATGCCTTGTGTGCAGCCTTAAAAAGCCAAAAAAAAAAAAAAAAAAACTACGTCTTCCAAAAGATAATAGAAGGACTGCTCTAGGAAAGCAGAAATAATGCTCAGAAGGAAGGTGTGTTCATTTCCTACAGCTACTGCAACAAATTACCAGCAATCAGTGGCTTAAAACAACACAATTTCATTACCGTGCAGTCCTGGGTCACGAAATGCATCTCCCTAGGTTTCGGGATTAAGTCACAGTGTCAGCAAGGCTGTTCCTTTGGGCAGCTCTAGGGCAGAATCCACTTTCTCGCCTTTTCCAGCCTCTAGAAGCTGCCTACATTCCTTGGCTCGTGGCCCCCCTTCTATCTCCAAAGTCAGCAACGTTAGACACTCCTCCTCTCACTGACATATGTAATTTTTCCTCTTCTGAGGATTGTTGTCCTCCTCACAACGGTCCCACCCAGATAATCTCGCCCATGTCAAGATCGGCTGATTAGCAACCTTAATTCCACCTGCCAATAGTAATTCTCCATTGCCACGTAACATAGCACGGTCACAGGTTCCAGGGGTTAAGACCCAGACATCTTTGGGGGAGCATGATCCTGCCTACCACACAAGGGAACACCACAGACATCAGTTTTGTTTTTGTTTTTTTTGGTCTTTTTGCCATTTTATGTGTAGCCATACCCATGGCATATGGAGGTTCCTAGGCTAGGGGTCTAACTGGAGCTGTAGCCGCCGGCCTTCGCCACAGCCACAGCAACGCGGGATCCGAGCCGCGTCTGCAACCTACACCACAGCTCACAGCAACGCCAGATCCTTAACCCACTGAGCGAGGCCAAGGATCGAACCCGCAACCTCATGGTTGGCGTTGCCGGATCCTTAACCCACTGAGCGAGGCCAGGGATCGAACCTGCAACCTCATGGTTCTTAGTCGGATTAGTTAACCACTGAGCCACGAAGGGAACTCCCCCAGAGACATCAGTTTTGTATCTTTTACCCTCACAGCAGACTTCCAGGTGGGATGCTGACAAAATCAGAAACTAAGACTTTGAGGAATTAATGCGTTTTCCCAAACATATTCTTCTTTTTTTTTTTAATTTTATTTTTGCATTATAGCTGGTTTACAGATTTCTGTCAGATTTTCCAACTGCACCATGTGGTGACCCGATTACATGTACATATATGGATTTGTCACATGTAATTAGATATAGTTCCCCGTGCATTACAGTTGGAGCTCCTTGCTATTCCATCATTAAAGCGGTAGGTATCCGCACTCCCTCCCACCCCTCCCCCACCCCTCCCCCGCCCCCTTGGCAACCACAAGTCTGTTCCCCAAGTTCGTGATTTTCTTTTCTGTTGAGATGTTCATTTGTGTAGTGTTTTATTCTCCAGTTATAAGAGATTTCATATGACATCTGTCTTTCTCCTTCTGACTTGCTTCACTCAGTATGAGGGTCTCTAATTCCATCC
>PVHT020004944.1:25019589-25038695 GCA_004024745.2 Catagonus wagneri
TTCTCTCTCACCTTTTTTTTTTCTTCACTTGTTCTACCCAGTTATTTCAGGGGTTTCTTGCAGTTTTTGGAGGTTTAAATTGATCAGCATTCAGATGATGATTTGTCCAACTTGTTTTATATTTAGATGCGTTTTTTGATGTATTTGTGGGAGAGGGTGAGCGCGACCTCTTACTCCTCCGCCATCTTGCCGCCTCCCCCCAAACATATTCTTCTAGTAAGAGACAGAGCTGGATCACGACCCCTATCTATCTGGCTGTTTGTTGTTTTGCTTTTTTTTTTTTGCTTTTTAGGACCACACCTTCAGCATATGGAAGTTCCCAGGCTTGGGGTCAGATCAGAACTACAGCTGCCAGTCTACACCACAGACACAGCCACATGGGATCCAAGCCTCATCTGCAAACTACATCACAGCTCATGGCAACGTCAGATCTCTAACCCACTAAACGAGGCAGGGGATCAAACCTGTATCCTCATGGATACTAGTAGGATTATTTCCACTGTGCCACGATGGGAATGCCCTTTTTTTTCCCTCTTCTTTTTATGGCTGCACCCAAGGCATACGGAAGTTCCTGGGCCAGGGATTAAACCCAAACTGAAGTTTCAACCTATGCCGCAGCTACAGACTACTGCTGCAGTCAGATTCTTAACCTGCTGTGCCACAGCGGGAACTCCTATCCGTTTTGAACGCCCATTCTCATCCTCCACATTATGCTCCCACCCGGGGGCACCCCTGACCCTTCTACTCAGTCCCTGTGTCAGATGGAGCCTGCAGACTACTGAGGGAATTTCAGAGTGTGCTGGTGATGGGAAAAACTTAGGACACTTGGCCTCTACCTACTGTGTGAATCTGGGTGATTTACTAAAATTTCCAGGTTCTCAGTATCCTCAACTGTAAAGCCAATGATTTGGACTGGATGGGGTCTAGTATGCCTTTTATCTCTAAAACTGGATAATCCTATTGGCGAAACCATGGTGTTACAGAACAATGCCACAAAATAATCCATGCTTTGTGGATCCCAGTCAGTTCACAGACTATATGTTACGTCTGTCTTAGTCCATTCAAGCTGCTATAACAACCCACCAACTGGGTAGCCTATAAACAAGAGAAATTTATTACTTCTAGTTCCGGAGCTAGAAGTCCAAGACTAAGGATTTTTGTCCTCAACTTGTTTGGTAAACTTGGGAAAGCTTGTAGGTTTTTTCTCCGGTTTTTTCTTTCTTTCTTTTTTTTAAGGGAACTGAAGCAACAGTAGTAACATTTATATAAGGGATATTATGAGAAATACTAATTTCTAGAAACAAATATATATTTTGAATACAGGGAGAATGTCTGTTGCATAGGGTAGGTATTAATGTACAACATGCCTTTATTTCACTTCACTCTCATAATTTAGGTGAGTATAGAGTTCTAGGGTGATGGATATTTCACTTCGACATTTAATCTTTCACATCTATTGTTGCTAAGTCTGCTCTCTGAATGAATGCCATTCCTATGTAGGTAAACCTGTGCATCTTCTCGTTGTGTTTAGTATTTCCTCCTTGTCTTGATGTTCTGAAGTTTGCCCCTGACATATTTAGTGTGGATGTGATTTCAGTTGTTACTCTTGGGAATTCAGAATGCTTCTTCAAATAGAGACTGTATATTGTTCTTCTCTAGAAGAATCTTGGGGTTTTTTTTTTTGAATTTTTGGAAATTCTATTTCTTTCTTAGCTCTCTTTTTTGTAGAAGCTATGCTGTTATTATAATTTTTAAGCTTATTAAAAATTTAATCATTATACCCTGTTGAATCAGCTGTGTACCGACTGTAGGACTCCTTCTGCCCTGTTCGAAATGTAAACTTTCTAATGATTTTCTAGTACGTAACTGATCCTACTTGTTCCCCCTCAGTGAAAACTCAGAGAGTTACTTTAGTGGACTCTGTTTCCACAACTAGCAAGTAGATAAACTCAGCATGTGTTTTGTTTAAAAAAAAAATTTTTTTAGTCATTATAAATGTTTATTTTATAGTTTCTTTCAGATCAGCCTGTATTTAAAATTCTCAGGGAGTTCCCGTTGTGGCTCAGAGGGTTAAGAACCCTACTCGTATCCAGGAGGATGCGGGTTCGAACCCCAGCCTTGCTCAGTGGGTTAAGGATCCAGCGTTGCCCAAAGCGACTCAGATCCAGCATTGCTGGGTTGTAGGAGAACAGCTGCAGCTCCAATTGGACCCCTAGCCTGGGAACTTCAATATGGTGCAGGTGCAGCCCTAAAAAGGAAAAAAGAAAAGGACAAATACAATAAAATTTTCTCAGCATGTTAATCTCCTGTTTGTTATATATGTTAACTCTCCTCCAGAATGGCTGACTTCCTCTTTTAAGTGGAATTTCTTTATATTGTATCCACATTTATTAGGAGTTACTTTTTCAGTGGGAGTCCAAACCAGCCCTGGGTTAAAAAATCTTGCATTTGTTTTGGCCGGGGCTCTAGAGCTTTCAGTGGCTCTGCATCAGTTTTCACCACTTCTTGGCTTGAATTTCACAATCCATAAAAGCAGAATACAGAGTTCCCATCATGGCTCAGCAGTAAGGAAACCAGTGAGTACCCATGAGGATGCGGGTTCAATCCCTGGCCTTGCTCAGTGGGTTGAGGATTCAGCATTGCTGTGAGCTGTGTTGTAGGCCGGCAGCGACAGCTCCAATTAGACTCCTAGCCCGGGAACTTCCATATGCCTCAGGTGCAGCCCTAAAGAGACAAAAAAAAAAAAAAGGGCAAGATACACTGACGCATTACGCCTGTTTGTGGTGCATGTTCAGAGTTTTTATTTTTCATGGGTGACTTTTTACCCCTCCTTGCCACAGATATTAACATTTCTCACAACTTCCTCAGGCAAGTGGCCAACATTTTTCTAATATGTATTGGTTGCCAGAGCTACCCGGGTCTTTGCTCAAAACCCATCAACCATCATCTTTAGCAAGAGTGTCCTTTCTGCAAACCTGCCGAGTGAGCCCCTTTCCACCTTTAGCAGGAGTTAATATAAATCTTTAAAGTACCCAGAGATAAGGACGGACGCAACAAGCAAGCAAACAAAAAACCAGATGGAATAAGAAGGGATCAATACACCAACAAATCTGACCTCCAACAGACCCCGAGTCTCATTACACGCCGATTTTACTAAGAGCATATTAAATGACACACCCACCTACAGCCAAAACTAGACCTGAAGGACCAAAAAAGGAGGAAAGCCGGGTGGAATCCCACTTCCTCAAAAAAGCTCTGCCCCTTCCCTGGGAGACTAAGGCATATGCCTTCCCATCATTAGCCTCGCTCCTCCTTGGTCTTAACTCGCGACAAAATTAAACCACTTTCCCCAGGCGGGTGAGAAGCTGATCCACGAACTTCGTCCCCTCTTCTCCATACTCTGGCAACTGAGTAAAGCTTGTGCTGTGTGGATCTCGGCTTCGGTTTCCTTACTCACCTACCTGAACCGAAGCAGAAACTACTTCCCCCCACACACACCCCCGCAAAGGCAGGTTCTGGAGCAGGTTCCATACAAGTCAATTCAGTAACATTTTGCATGGCACCCCTCCCCCAGCCCCGTGTTTTTACTGTCTTAAGCAAAATCCCAATTCAACTCCACTAAGGGCTTGGAAAGTTGTTATCCTTTGAGTTTTCTCACTGGAGTTGGCGTCTTCCAGTCACTCCCTTCACAGACCGAGTTAAAAACCAAGCATTTTCCCAACTCAGAATTCGCCATCTTAGCTTGCTGTCTTAGAAACGGTCTGGGGGAAACTTAGAAAGAATAATAGTGGCGTACCTGTGATGATTCTAGATGTCAACTCCGAGCTAAACTGCGTTTTCCGGAATTCCCTTCCCGGCACGTTTCCGGTTAGAAGCCACAGGAGAAACGCGCGACGACGAAGCACCGGGCACGTTCCCCGCCCGGGAGCAATGGCGCGGGCGGCGCATGCGCATTGCCGGGCCCGCAGGCCGCCTTGCGGATGCTCAGCCGCAGCTGAGCGGAGAGACCTTCCAGCGACCACAAGATCTCCTTTTTCGTCTTCTCCACATCCTGGGCCAGGCACGAGTTCGGCTCCACTACAGGAGCACCAAGCCCCTCCCCAGGCCGTCCACGCGGACGAGGTTGGAGTCCTGAGGCAGGGAGGCATATAAAGTACTGTAGGCTCACGAAGGCACGGACGGGTGCAGGAGAGCATGAGATGGCAAAGGGGACGGCGGTGACAGCGGCACAGCGCGCATCACCCTCCAACAGGAAGGGAGAGGACAGACCTTCTAGAACCAAAAAAGGGGAGAGAGCTATGTAGAGCGGGCCACCTGCCCGGGCACTGCGACCTTTGATCAAAGGACATGGCCAAGGCAAGGGAGTCCCGTGGGAAAGAGCCAGGAGGGACAGAAAGCCTGACCTGACTCTCCTTCCTCTCTCGGGTCTCTCTACAGCGCTCCTGACCACCCAGACCCACCTGAGACCAGAGGCAAGGGAGCCATTGACACACAGCTTGTAGACTGGCCTCCTGGGGCCATCGCAGCGAGAGAGGCTATTGAAGCACCTGGAGGAGATAGGAACAAACTATCTGGCACTGGCTCTGACTTTTACCACCATTGCTCATTGTAGTAGAAAGTACTCAAAGTTCAGCAATACAGGAAGAGAAGCGCTACCAGGTATCATTCACTTGCCCAGGAAAACCAATACTTTCTTTTTTTCCCAGCCACGCTGGCAGCATGCAGAAGTTGCCAAGCCAGGGCCTGAACCTGTGACACAGCAGTAACCTGAGCCACAGCAGTGACAACCCACTGAGATCTTTAACCCACTGAGCCACCAGGGAACTCCCAAAACCAATGCTTTTAGTACTAATACCTTCTTTATACCAACATAGTTATGGCATATCCACTTATTTTTCCTCTCCTCTTGCATTTGTATGAAACTCACAGCAAAACTTTCTTCGTGAATGCAATCACATTTAGAATGGATAAACAACAAGGTTCTACTGTACAGCACAGGGAATTATATCCAGTCTCCTGGGATAGACCACGATGGAAAATAATATCCCAAAAAAAATACATATATATATATGGCTGAGTCACTTCACCGTACAGCAGAAATTGGCACAACACTGTAACTCAACTATAATTAAAAAAAAAAAAAAAACAACTTTCTTTGTGAACATCAAAACAATGAAGTCCCAGCAACACATTTCGAGTTTTCCCTGGTGAGCCTCATTGGGTTGCAAGCAACACAGACTCTTCAAGAGAACTCAAATAAAGGGGGTTTGTATAAGGATACAAATAAAATAATTGGGAAGGTGGACTGTCTCTCAAACTTTAAAGCACATGCTCTTACAAGGACTGGATCTGGACAGGATTTCTGGTTCTGCAGCCACCCTGGGAGTCTAGCAGATTTGACATCCCTTCCTTCTAGGGTTCTGGCTCTACTATGACTTACCTATACTCTGTGGGTCTCTTTATTCTTGTCTCAATACATTATGACGCAACCTTTGTCACTCCCTTCAGTGACATGTACACTATGCCCAAGGCCCCTTTATTATATAGCTCTTCATTTTTCTCTTCTTTCTTTTTTTTTTTTTTTTTTTTGGTCTTTTCAGGGCCACACTATATTTTGATTTAAAGTACCTCCGTGGCATATGGAGGTTCCCAGGCTAGGGAGTCTAATCGGAGCTGTAGCTGCCGGCCACAGCCACAGCAATGCCAGATCTGACCTGCATCTGCAACCTACACCACAGCTCACGGCAACGCCAGATCCTTAACCCACTAAGCGAGGCCAGGGATCGAACCTGCAACTTCACAGTTCCTAGTCGGATTCGTTTCCGCTGCACCACGACAAGAACGCCCTGGTGTTTCTTCTTTTTCTTTTCAATCTCCTTCTCTCTTACACACACACGCACACCCTAGCAGCAGTTTCAGCTCAGCACTGCTGCTAACCCATTTGATGTCCTCCTTCCTTCTGGAAAGAGTATTTTCGTCCTACCATCCAACTCCACAGAGAATGTTCCTGCAGTCATTTTCCTGCCACTGTGTTGGTTTTTTAAGTCAGGCTCATCAGCTCCACCTTTAACCTCTGTGGTTTATAACTGCAAAATCCAGTGATTTGGATTCCGTCATTGACAGGGGCTCTTACAGCTCGAAAATCTGTGGTTGAGCTGTTCAGGAGAAATCCGGCCGAGGACACAGGCAGAGCTGCCAGCAGGGTGTTGCTGCTGCATCTGAGAACACTTGAAGGCAAAGCTGTGTGGCCAGCACCCTCTCGTGGGCAGGGACGTTGCTGCTGCGTCTGAAAACACTTGGGAGGCAAACCTGTGTGGCCAGCACCCTCTCGTGGGCAGGGGCATTGCTGCTGCGTCTGAAAACACTTGGGAGGCAAACCTGTGTGGCCAGCACCCTCTCGTGGGCAGGGGCATTGCTGTTGCGTCTGAAAACACTTGGGAGGCAAAGCTGTGTGGCCAGCACCCTCTCGTGGGCAGGGGCATTGCGGCTGCGTCTGAAAACACTTGGGAGGCAAAGCTGTGTGGCCAGCACCCTCTCGTGGGCAGAGGCGTTGCTGCTGCGTCTGAAAACACTTGGGAGGCAAAGCTGTGTAGCCAGCGCCCTCTCGTGGGCAGATCTGACATCTCAAACAGCCACAGCACCTGGAGGAAATCACAGGATCAAGACAACAACCAAACATTTAGAGGATAATAGCTAACACTGAACTGAGGGCTTACTAAGTGTGGATACTCATCTCAGGGAGGTAACCATGGGGCGCCCTGCCTGGTGGGGGCGCTATTACTTCCACCTTATTTTTTTCTGTCTTTTTTAGGGCTGTACCCAGGGCATATGGAGGATCCCAGACTAACGGTCAAATCAGAGCTACAGCTGCAGACCTACGCCGCAGCCACAGCAGCGCCGGATCCTTAACCCACTGAACGAGGCCAGGGATAAAACCCACGTCTTCATGGATACTAGTCAGGTTCCTTACCACTGAGCCACAGTGGGAACTCCTACTTCCACTTTAGAGGAGAAGAAATTGAGGAACCCAAGGTTGAAACAACTTGTCCCAAGTCACACAGCTCACAGGTCACAGAGTGGGACCTGAGCTGTCTTCAGAATTCAACATTATGCTGCCTCATCTGAGGAAAATTCCTTTAAATGTTTTTTAGAATGGAAAACTACTTTGGAGATTATCTCGCCAGCATTTCCCTAAATGACCCATTGTCTAGAGGCAGTTTTGCATCAGGATAATAAGGTTATGGGGAGAAAAAAAAAAAATGGAATTCCCTGGTGGCCTAGCAGTTAAGGATCTGGCATTGTCACTGCTGTGGGGCGGGTTTGATCCCTGGTCTGGGAACTTCTGCATACCATGGGTGTGGCCAAAAAACCCACACAAAAAACAAAAACACAGGTACATGATGGTGGGGGCGGGAGACAGTGTTCCATAATGAAACGAGTTTGAGAAACACTGGCTCAAAGAGCATTTATGGGGAGTACCCATTGTGGCACAGCAGAAACAAATCCAACTAGTCTCCATGAGGCTGCGGGTTCGATCCCTGGCCTCGCTCAGTGGGTTAAGGATCCGGCATTGCCTGTGAGCTGTGCTGTAGGTCACAGATGTGGCTCAGATCCAGCGTGGCTGTGGCTGTGGCGGTGGCTGTGGCGGTGGCTGTGGCCAGCAGCTATAGCTCTGATTCAACCCCCAGCCTGGGAACTTCTATATACCTCGGATATGGCCGTAAAAAGAAAAAATTAAAAAAAAAAAAGGGCATTTATGATGATACTCTGCCTTCATTATGTTAATGTGCACTGAGAAAGTGATAGGAATCTCCATAAATCTCAAACGCCTTAGACCAGAGCTTCTCATTACAGTTTAGTTCCTTAACCTCATAACACCCTGGACCAGACGCTCTGGTGTGGGTGTTGCAGGGACTGTCCCGCACTGCAGGATGTTTAGCAGCATCCTCGGCCTCTACCCCCCTAGATGTCCGGGCAGCCCCTCTTCCCAAGTCCTGACAATCAAAATTGTCTCCAGACATGGCCAGATGTCCCCTGAGGGCCAAGACTGAAGCCACTGCTCTAGAGCACAGGACTGTTTTTTCTCGGAGCAACTCAAAGGACTAATGTTCCAGGGAACTCACTTCTGAAAACACGGGTTTAGTTCATTCCTTCTCAATTTATAGGTGAGGAAATAAAGGCCTAGGAGGTGAGGTGACTTGCTCATGGCAGTCGTTGAACTTGAGGGATGCAGTTTCTATGATCCGAACCCCCAATACAATGTGGTGGGGGCAGGAGTTCCCCTGTGGTGCAGTGGGTTAAGGATCTGGTGTGGTCATTGCCGAGCCTCAGGCCACTGCTGCTGCGAGGGTTTAATCCCTGGTCCAAGAATTTACACATGCGACAGGCACAACCAAAAAAAAAAAAAAAAAAAAAGGGTGATGAGAGCAGATGAAAAAACCAGTAAAACACTGAGTGATGCACATAAAAATAACAGCTATGTTTCTAAATAAAGTGCAGCCCTTTGGGCTTCAACCCTATCCTAGGTTTTCGTGGGTGATGCTGAAAATGCAGTCTGGGGCTGGGATCAGGAGACAGCCTTCACTCAGCTCTGTAAAGTCCTATCTTTGTCACTGGTGCTGCATCACAGATACTCAAACACAGTGCACATTTTCTTCTCTTACTGATGCGGCTCCTGGACCCAGTGCACTTAGACCCTCACTGAAGGACAGACCAGCTCATGGCTGACCCCGTGGTCAAAGTCATACTGTAGTGAATTTCTATTCTTTAAATCAAAAGCAAGAAAGAGGCTAAGTTCAGAAAGAGTCCCTTTTCCTTATTGAATTCTCCCACAGTCCCTTTTCCTCGTGGGTTTCCCAACAGTGGCAGTGTTGGGGCCAAAGCTGGCATCTCGTGCCTTCTTTCCTTGAAGAACAAGCTTTCCATTGATTGAGGCTGGTTTGAACGTGGCCTGAGGATCAGGGTGTAAATGACAGACAGGCCAGGTGACATGGGTAGAGAGCACACTCCATGCTCCCCAAAAGCTGGGATCCCACAGGAGTGGGAAGTTGGACTGGGTGCAAGTTTACATTGTGCTCTGTCTTCCACAGGCTTGGTGTATGGTCCATTCTAGAAACAGGGGCTTACCTCATGCCTCTGTGTCCACTCCAGCTTGGGGTTTCCACCACCTAGACTCGGGAAAGCCAGGAGGTGTTCTGCAGCCGGCTGTTCCTGACTCAGGGCAAGGAGCGCTCGGTGCTCTGCAAAGCGGTTCTCAGCCCTGAAATGCACATGCATAGTATCAACAATATCACGGTCACTTGTATCTTGCTTTCCACGTGGCCAGCCCTGCTGTGCATGCTTTACGCTTACAACTCATTTACTCTTCACAACAACCTTTTGTGGCAAACACTGCTATTACACTCATTTTACAGATGAGGAAACTGAGACACGAGCATTAAATAATTTGTATGAGGTCACAGAACTAGTCGGTATAAGAGCCAGCTTAGAAATTCAAGTGGTCTGGATCCTGAACCACTCAACCTCTGTCCTCCCCAGCACCTCCCCTCCCCGGGTCTAAAAGGAGCCCTGGGAGCCCCTCATTTTAAGAGGTAAAGACACTAGGCTTACCAGGCAACCACTCGGCGCAATATGGTGCTTTGTAACGACCGCAATGATGGGATAAACCAACTCTTCCCTGTGAAAAGGTGACACATTGTCCTTATGGGAAAATGACATGTTTAAGTGAAAATCTCATCAACCACCTTCCTAAAGGCTGATTTTCTAGATGATGATAATGATTGATTATCTGCTTCTCTTCCTGTGGAGACACTGAAGTGAGCTTAAAATGCTATTGATTTGGGCAGCCTTGATTCACAGGCTTCATTGCCCCAGGCTTGCCGGTGTGTGAAACGCAAGGCAATGCCGCCATCTGCTGGGGGATGGATGATGGTTTTGTTTGTTTGTTTATTTGTTTTTCTTTTGTCTTTTTTCCTAAATAATGTTAACAGTCAGGAACACAAAGGAGAGAGGCAATGATCAGTCTCAACCACTCTCCCCAAGTGCTTTCTTCTCTCAATTGAGCCTAAGTATAGTTCTAGGTTTTCGGGTTTTTTTGTTTTTGTCTTTTCAGGGCCGCACCCTCGGCATAGGGAGGTTCCCAGGCTAGGGGTCCAATCAGAACTGTAGTTGCCGGCCTACACCACAGCCACAGCAAAGCTGGATCCCAGCCGCATCTGCGACCAGATCCTTAACCCACTGAGAGGGGCCAGCGATCGAACCAGAAACCTCATGGTTCCTAGTCGGGTTTGCTAACCACTGAGCCATGACGGGAACTCCCTCCCTGCTATGTTTTCTGCTACATTTTAAATGTATGGCAGAGCACCATTGCTCCCCTTTATACTATAATCCAGTGGGCTCCTGTTTCACACAGAATAAAACCCAGACTCCTCCCCATGGCCTCGGCAGCCCTATGGGATCCAGCTTCTACCTGTTCTCCAGTCACTGCCCGGCATGCTCCAGCTCCTTCCGGTTTTTGGACACAGCAGGCTCCTCTGTACCTTGGGTCTTTTGCATTTGCCATTCCTTCTGCCAAAGAGTGCTGGGGCCCCGAGCGTTTGTATGTCTGCCTACTCTTTTATTTGTTTTTATTTTTATTTTTCTGTCTTTTTAGGGCTGCACCCGTGGCACATGGAAATTCCCAGGCTAGGGGTTGAACTGGAGCTACAGCTGCCGGCCTACGCCACAGCCACAGCAATGCAGGATCCAAGCCGCATCTGCAACCTACACCACAGCTCACGGCAACGCCAGATCTTTAACCCACTGAGCCAAGGATCGAACCCACGCCATAGCAGCCACCCAGGCTGCTGTGGTGACATCGCAAGATTCTTAACCTGCTGAGCCACAGGGAACTCCTATTCTTTTTTCTTTAAGGCTCAGAATCAATGTCATTTGCCCAGAATTTCTCTGGCCATTCATTTAACAATGGAAAACCTCAAGTCCCTACCACATAGTAGATGCATAATAAATATTAATTTTCTTCCTTTTCCCAGATATCCCAGGCTCTGGTGCTGTTCACACAGACAAAGCCACGGGTAGAAAGAATTATTGCTCGAAGCCCTCACCCGCCCCAAGCTCTGGCGTTGGTACCGAGCCGGCAGACCAGGTCAACCCGTCAGCATAACAGTGTCCCCAGGAAGGTGGAGGGAATCATTGCAGGTAGGCAGGTTTGGCTTGTGACAATGTGGGGCTGCGTTCCTCAGGACAGGGGGGTCTGGCTGGAGCCCCAAGGACCCCATTAAAGGGTCTGGACTAAACCAAGGGAAGGGTGGGGTCCACAGCCGCCCCGCCCCCTGCCACACTCACCCATGTCCATCCTTTCAGTTACCCACGGCCCGGGGCTCTCACTGGCACCACCTGTATAAAAGCAAACATCCCACCTGTATAAAAGCAAACATCTCCAGATCACTTCTCTCCTCTCAGGCTAGAGAGCAGAGAGGGGTCTCAGGGCAGAGAGAAACGAGAGCTTAGAAGCACAGAGGGCAAGTAGTAGGCATCAATTTCACTTGACTTTCACCAGCCTCTCTTTTGCTACACTGGTTCAGCCAGAAGCAAGGCAGCTAGGACCCAGGGCCCATGAAGAGCACAGCAGAGACTGATGGATGTGCTAAAACTGTAAACACGTCCCCCTTCTTGGTTGTTTTTTCTTTTTTTTAAATAGGCTAATAAAACACTATCTTAAATTTCATCTTATTCATCTTATTCTACGTGCCTAAATTTTTTTTTCTTTTTATGGCCGCACACCTGGCATATTAAGGTTCCCAGGCTAGGGGACTAATCAGAGCTGCAGCTGCCGGCCTACACCACAGCCACAGCCACACGGGATCCAAGCCGCATCTGCGACCTACACCGTAGCTTTTGGCAACACTGGATCCTTAACCCACTGAGCGAGGCCAGGATCCTGGTCAGGCTGGTAACCCGCTGAGCCACGATGGGAACTCCCACTAGTTTGTTTTTTATAGTTGATTTACCTTGTTCTGCATTAGTTCATTTTTAATGCTGACACTTGTTTAAAGTGAATGGTCCTGAGGATTAGAACAATACAGCGGGGACAGGGAGCTGGCAGAAGGCAATGCTTCCCAGATGAGCAAGAGAAGCTCTGCTTGGGTGGCGGCAGAGGGGGCTCTGCGTCCAGAAGGCTGGTTTGCAGGTCCAGGGCTCTGGATGCCAGGACTGTGAGCTGGCGCATCCAGGCTGCCTCCCTGCCCCCGGCTTCCTCTCCTGGGTAGAAGGAACCCTGCTGCCATGCCAGGGAGTCCTAACTTCAGCCTCTGCCACCCCGGCTCAGCCAGAGACCTACACCCAGGAGGGCTCCGTCATGAGATTCTCAAGGTCATGTCCACAGGGGGATGCAGGGGAGAAGTGCCTCATCTCATTGCCAACATCTTCCACAAGCACACTTCCTCAAAGCAAACCTAAAGATCTCTACCTTTAACTAATTCCCCAGGTGGTTGTGAAAAGAGGAATCGGACTTTTTCAGTTCACCAGAAACTAAAATAGTGCTTTGATGGGTGACGTCATGGAAGGCAGACATGCAAGCACCAACTGGAAACCCCCAGCGTAAAACTGAGAACACAAGGTTGTCCTCGTCCTCACGCCCGGAGCGGCAGCTCTCCCAGCCGGCTGTGAGGACCCGGGAGCCGAGAGATAAACCACAAAGAGGAAGCAAATTCTGTGCTTTTCTCTGCTCTGCCTGCACCACCCCGCTGCCTTTGGTCCCAAGGCTGCCCCCGACCTTCATCCCTCCATGTTCCTGTTGCCACGCTCCTGCCTGGGGTCAGGCCTTCTACTGGGTGCTTCATTTTCATTTCTTTCTTTCTTTTTAGGGCCGCACCCGTGGCATATGGAAGTTCCCAGGCAATGGGTCGAATCCGAGCTACAGTTGCAGGCCACAGCCACAGCCACAGCCACGCCGGATCCTTAACCCACTGAGCGAGGCCAGGGATCAAACCCACAACCTCATGGTTCCTAGTCAGGTTCGCTAACCACTGAGCCACAATGGAAACTCCTCGTTTTCATTTCTAATCCTCATAGCAACCACATGGAACTCTTATCCCTCATTTTCCAAACGGAGGCTCAGATCATTTAAGTAGCGTGGTCAGAGGAGGCACACAGGCAGGAAGCGGCAGATCTGGAATTCAGTCCATAGTTCTGGCCAAAGATTCGCATCCAAGTCACCGCATCAGCACGTCTTTGGGACGGCTCGGCCCTCCTCTCCCGGTGGCCCCTGCTACAGCTCCGTACCTGCAGAGAATCACAACTCTAAAGCGTATGTTACTGGAATTTTCCAAGGAAAGCGTGTAAAGGCGGACAAAGAATCACTGAGATCCCAGCAGGGCACCGCGATGCCCCGCTGTGAGGGACGGTCTGACGGGAAATACCAGGTCTTTATCGTCCTCCTGGCGGCTGAGAAAGAGCTGCAGGGGGAAACCACACCAGGAGTAAGGCTCCTTCAAGAGCAATGTCTGCAACAGTTCATTATCTCCCTCCAGGGCGCTGCACGTGGCTTGAGGCCACTTCTCTGTTCCGTCAGGTGCCAGGAAGGAGCCTCTGTTACCACAGTGGGAGGAACCACAGCCCAGTCAGACCTGTAGACTGGTGGTTTCAATTGCATCCTCCTTCCTTAAAATTAAAAAAAAAAAAAAATTGAGTCGTGGCTCAGCGGTAATGAACCCAACTAATATGCACAAGGACACGAGTTCAATCCCTGGACCCGGTCAGTGTGTTAAGGACCCGGTGAGCTGCTGTGTAGGTCGCAGACGTGGCTCGGATCTGGTGTTGCTGTGGCTGTGGCGTAGGCTGGCAGCTGCAGCTCCGATTCGACCCCTAGGCTGGGAACAGCCCTCAGATGCAGCCCTAAAAAAAACAGCAAAAAAAAAAAATCCAAAGCATCACTTCCTGGCAGTTCCTGTGCATTATTCCATAACATCAAAGATGCATCACACCCCCAAGAGCACACGTGCGCGCGCGCACACACACACACACACACACACATACTCACCAGTGCCTTACAAACATGGCAGCCTCAATGCTGAGCCGTTCGGGCAACGCACAAGCCACAGCCACCTCCTCAAATCAACACAAGGGAAGGATGTGAGAAAGTACTCAGCATGATGCCACCAACTCAGGTCTGCCCAGGACTTACAAGTGAAAGTTGTTTTTGTGTATTATTTCAAAAGGATGGCACAGAAGAAGTGGGAGTTGGAACAGGGTCTTTGGAGGCAGGCAGCACGCACCGCCTGTGGGAACCTACGTAGGTTATTTTTCCTCTGAGGCCTTACTCAGTGTCCTCACCTGGAAAGCGGAGACAGTGACATGACCCTCGGAGAGCCTGGTAAGGAATAGGGACATGGCCCTCGGACCCTGGATTCCTAACAGGGACTATAAGCTATGGTTAAGCAGGAAACATTGTCTTAAATTTCATCTTATTCATCTTATTCTATCTACTTAATTTTTTTTTTTTTTATGGCCGCACCTGGGGCATACGGAGGTTCCCCAGCTAAGGGTCAAATCAGAGCTGCAGCCGTCAGCCTGCACAACAGCCACAGCAACACCAGATCTGAGCTGTATCTGTGACCTACACTGCAGTTTTTATTAAAAAAAAAAAAAAAAACATTTTCTTTTTTTTTAGCTTTTTAGGGCCACACCTGTGGCATATGGAGGTTCCCAGGCTAGGGGTCGAATCAGAGCTACAGCTGCCAGCCTACACCACAGCCACAGCAACGCCAGATCCTTAACCCACTGAGCAAGGCCAGAGATCAAACCCACCTCCTCATAGAGACTATGCTCGGTCCTTACCCACTGAACTGCCAGGGGAACTCCCTAAATTTCTGTTTAAAAGAGACCTGGCTTAAATAATAATGGGACACAGCTCTGGCAGAAGCCCCTGGGATGGGAAACAATTGATGGGATGAGAGGATAGCAACTTGACAGGAGACACTCACTTCTTTCATATACTCAATATTATCCCACTGAATGAACCACACACACACACACACACACACACACACACACCACAACGGGTCTGGATGGGGTGAGGGAATGACCTGTACCACTTTTCTGCCTGCCTGGGTGTTTGCCAAGTTCATTCAGAGGAGGTTTGGTCAGGGCGTGAAAATCCAGGCATATGGCACCATGCTCTAGACTGAAGTCGTGCCACGAAGGGACCCAGCCGCAAGCCTTTCCTCAAGTGGAGAAGGTATGGAGGAGGTGGAAGGAAAAAAAATACTCTCACGTGTTTTAAGAAAGCATAGAAAGATAAGAAATATTAGGAAAAAGCAATTCATAAAGGTTTAGTGATTCACCTAACCTTCTTAATGGAATGTCTATGATTTTATTTATCTGCTTTTTAGGGCTGCACCTAAAAAGTATATGGAAGTTCCCAAGCTAGGGGTCGAATCAGAGCTGTAGCCACTGGCCTATACCACAGCCACAGCAACGCCAGATCCGAGCTGCATCTGCAACCTACACCACAGCTCACAGCAATGCAGGATCCCCGACCTACTGAGCAAGGCCAGGGATCGAACCCACATCCTCATGGATACTAGCTGGATTCGTTTCCACTGCACCACTACAGGAACGCCGTCTATGATTTTAATATTATTACTAGAATCGCATTGGTCATTAACAGCATTTCCCCACAACTTATTCAAGTCTTCAAATCCCTAAGATTCAGTCGGCTCTCTAGGAGACAAAATCCTGAAGGGCAGGGATGAAGTTCTATCCACACATCCCTGATTTCGAGGGATAGAGGTGACAAATACAGGTTTGCTGCCTATCTGAACGAGCGCCATCTAGAGGCAACTACTTCAAACAGCACCTCCATGCACTGCAAAGTAACTCAAACTCACAGGCACAGATATAACTGCAAAAGCAATGTGTATCCTTTCTACAAATCCTGGAATAAATAACATCTATAAGACTGACACAGTTACAAAATGAAATTTAAGTCATTGGAAAAAAAAGCCCAAGAAAACATACTTTTGGTTGCATTTTTGTTCATCGGAAGTACCAATTCCTTTCACAAAATAAGCTTTACAAGAAGGGGAATTGAGCAATTCATCTTGTCAGTTACAATTCATAAAAAACAGGCTCTTCCATTAGCTAAATACAACTATTCAAATACAATTTAAGAAGTATCAAAAAAAACTTTAAAAAACCAGTAGCAGCAAAAACATTAAAGATTTGTAAACAAAATCATCAGTAACAACCCTAGGCTTAATAACAAAGAATCCTCAATATCTTAAAATATTAAATATATATTTATATAATAGATAATATTGGCCATCTTTTTTCTTAACAGACAATACTCAATAATAAAAGTCAGGAGACACAAAGGACACGATCACAAGGCGTGTTGAAGAGTCTTCTCGCAATAGTCAGGGGCATCACGTGGCCGCAGAGGGCGGACTTTCCAAAAGCCTCCTCCTGGCTGTGATCCTGGCACAGCGGGGGCACTCGGAGGACTGGAAGCACTGCTTGTGAAAGCAAGCTCTGCACACTGCAAACAAGGACACGGCCATCAGCAAACGGAGAGCCGGTTTTCTCAAATATGTACCGATGCCCATTCCCACCCTGGGGAGAGAGGGGATCCGAATCCGGAAACCAGAGTCTCCCGGAGAGAAATCAGGCAGGTTGGAACTCAGAGGGACAATGAAGCTCCCCCATCCCTGCCCCACCCCAATACTCCTCCCTGTGCACCCCAAACCTCACTAGCTCACATTCAACATAGAAACACACCAGCACCATCACACTTTAAAGATATAACTCTGTGCTTTAGTTATTAAGCTCTTTTTTTCTTTTCCTTTTAGGGCCGCAGTTGCAGCATACAGACGTTCCCAGGCTAGGGGCTGAATCAGAGATACAGCTGAAGCCTACGCCACAGCCACAGCAACACCAGATCTGAGCCTTGTCTGTGACCTACACCACAGCTCATGGCAATGCTGGATCCTTAACCCACTGAGTGAGGCCAGGGATTGAACCCACATCCTCATGGATACTATGTCAAGTTCTTAACCCACTAAGCCACAACGGGAACTCCTAAGCTACTACTAAGCTTAAGTTAATTTTGTGCTTAAGTCATCAAACTTAACTTTGCACCTATGTGATTAAACTATTATTACGCTTACAGTATTATGGTATTTAGATACCTGAACATCTTCTACACGTTGCAGTCTGAAATGGGAAGATGACAGCTGTACTCTGGCAAAATTCACAAATGAAGCCCTTTCCTTGACACAACTGTAAGAACAGGAGTCAAAAAGTTAGAATCCATGTTGGTAACATTTCTTTTGATGGAGAAGCGGAGTTGCCACTTTTATAAAACTGTATAAACACCCATTTTCAACTGTCTGTGATTCCAGCCTTAGAAGGAATAGGATGCTTTACCCTGCCACAGCGCATGGATCAGAACAATAAATGCGTACTTGTTGTGCCTGGAGAAACTGCATCTTAAGGCAGCTGAGGCACTGGAGAAAGATCACGATTTTAAGCATGTGGTATTTCTTTTTTCTTCTTTTTAGGGCCGCACCTGCGGCATGTGGAAGTTCCCAGGCTAGGGGCTGAAGTGGAGCTGCAGCTGCAGGCCAATGCCACAGACACAGCAACATATGATCCAAGCTGCATCTGTTACCAACACCACAGCTTGTGGCAATGCTGGATCCTTTACCCACTGACTGAGGCCAGGGATCAACCCCTGGCTTCATGGATACTAGCTGGGCTCTTAACCTACTGAGTCACAATGGGAACTCCCCAAACGTGTTCTTAAATGATCTCATTTTATTTCTGATGACTCCCTTGCAATTCTGCAGTCCCTGAAGGCCCAGAGCTCCCGTTCTGCTGGATCCTCAGTCTCCATGGCGGCATTTGTCACACTGGAGCAGATGGGAGTGGATGGAGGCCCCACGCACGGCTGGGCGCCTGGACTCTAGTCGCTTGGCCCAGACTCGCATCCCACTAGGATGCTCTTGGTCTAGTACTTAACTGCTCTGGACCTCATTTTTCTCATCTGCGAATAGTGTTGCCAGCACTTTCTGCAGAATGTGTGAGGGTTAAATGAGGTAAAGTGCATAACACCCAGCTCGGGCTCTGCCGAAGAAGGGACAGCCTGGGGACGCGCCCACCTGGGGCGGTCAAACCTCACCTCACAGCCGGCCACGTGCGCCAGGGAAACTTTCAGAATGTCCTTGAGCGAGAGCACCAGCAGCCCTTTCTTAACCTTGACCAGGTCCTCCAGGGAGAACAGGTGGAGTTCATCAGTCAAGTGTCCTGGCACCTGCTCAAACTCCGTCAGTGCGCTGCCGGGGCGGAAACAGAGGAAGTCAAAACCCACTCACAAGGGCCGGGGCAGAAGCAGGGGGATGCTTTTTTCCTGCCCCCCACCCCCACTTAATTTTCTGGACTCAATTTTTTAAAAAGCCCCAGGAATGAGGAAACCTTACTGCCCACTTTCAGCAAATTTACTTGGAAGCCAGAAAGGTAAAATTCCATTGATGCCGATTTCAAAAAGATGAACGAGAGAAATATCTCTGGCAGCCTGCTCACGCACACACTGAGTCAAAGAAAACTCCACATTTCTTTTCCAAGCCTGGAGAGGTGTACCTTATTCATTCTAGCTAGATTGCAAGTCCATGAGCGTCACTGACTGATGTCCCAGGAGAGTTACTATGACGCCCAAAGCCACTGGTCCAGCACAGAGATTAGGACTCAGGTGTCCACCTGCAGCCGGTCACAAGGGCATTCAGACCTGAACAGGATCGTCTCTGAGCCCTCCTGACTTCGTCCTGAATCCCCTAAACCAATTAGCAGCATCAGCGCATGCTGCATTCCCAAGCCGGCCACTGCCTCCACTGGACTTGACATTCTAGGTGTGCCAAATCACATTTAAGTCTCTGCCCAGCCTGGAGTCCTTGGTCACACTGTTTCCTTGACCAGAGGTCCCTCTGACCCCTGTCTTCGCCCTGACTTGCTCTTCAGGCTAGGGTCTCTTCTCCAGGAAGCCTTGTCTGCTCGCTTCCCTCCCCTTCCGCAAGGTCCCTTAGGAGGTACTTGCCACTCTCTGAGCCCCAGGG
>PVHT020004944.1:25038795-25079776 GCA_004024745.2 Catagonus wagneri
GAGGATATACCTAGGGACGTGGTCAGAGGTTCAGCTAAGGCCTAGTGGTCCCTTCCTTCCTTCCTTCCTTCCTTCCTTCCTTCCTTCCTTCCTTCCTCCCTTCCTTCCCTTTTTTTTGCTTTTCAGGGCTGCCTGCGTGCCATATGGAAGTTCCCAGGCTAGAGGTTAAATCAGAGCTACAGTCTCCAGCCTACACCACAGCCACAGCAACACAGGATCCGGGCCGCGTCTGTGACCTACACCACAGCTCACGGCAACGCCAGATCCCCGACCCACTTAATACCCACTTAAATGTATTAGACGTTCAGCAGGACAATATTTAATACCACATCAGAGTGTGGAATACATGTAAGTAAACATGTGGAATACATATATGTACAAGTAAACATGCAGAATACACATATATACAGACCATGACAGTTGACATGCCTCTCTATCAGGGGTTTTTAAAAACCTATTGGTACTCCGTAAGCATAGCCGCACTAGTCACAATAACCAAAAGAAAGCAGCCCATGAAGGATGGATAAACAAAAGGTGGAATATGCATACAATGGATTACCATTCATTCTTACAAAGGAAGGAAATCCTGACATAATCTCCGGCATGGGAGAAGCTTGACGATACTATGCTATGTGAAATATGCCAATCACAAAACGACAAATACTGTTGTATTCATATGAGGCACTTAGAACCATCGAAATCTTAGAGACAGAAAAGAAAACGGTGGTTCCCATGGGCTCAGGGCACAAGGGCAGGGGAGCTGTTTAATGGGTACAGAGTTTCAGTTTTCCAAGATGAAAAGGGTTCTGTGGATGGATGATGGCTGCACAGCAACGTGAATGCACTTAATCCCCTAACTGTACACTTAAAAAGCCTTAGGATGCTAAAGTTTATGTTATGTGTATCTTAGCTTAAAACAGTTATTTTTTTTGGCACCTGAAGCATATGGAGGTTCCCAGGCTAGGGGTCAAATTGGAGCTGCAGCCGCTGGTCTACACCACAGTCACAGCAATGGGGGATCTGAGCCACATCTGTGACCTACACTGCAGCTCATGGCAACGCCGGATCCTTAACCCATGGAGCAAAGCCAGGGATCGAACTTGTGTCCTCATGGATACTAGTCATTTCTGCTGCACCACAATGGGAACGCCCAATAATAACAATTTTTAAAAGGCCACTGGCTAGAGCTGTTTCACCCTTATACTGAATCATTCTTCTTAACACGTTAAATTCCCCACTAGTGAGTTAGAAAGTCAGGCAACATTAAAGAGAAGGTCTGCAGTCCCCAGGAGAGACACAGGAGATCGCCGCGTCCTGGAGGCACTGGACTAGGAGGTGCAGGGGACGAGCAAGTGCAGGGAGGCTATGAGACCTTTGCCATTCAGGGCCCGCCCCGTCCCAGCCAGCAGTCGTACCTTTCAGCAAACCTGCAGGTCTTCAACAGCTTCTTGATGTGAAATAGCTGCTCCTGGATTTCCTAACGTGAGAAACCAAACAGAGAGGAAAAGGTAAATGGGATAAATAACACAGGAAACGTGTAAGTCAAAGTTAAACATTATTCCTAACCTGGAAATGCTGCAACTCTAGAAAATAACCCTTCGAAATACACAGTCTGTCCTACTGTATAGCATAGAAAACTATATCCAATCTCTTGTGACAGAACATGATGGAATACAAGAAAAAGGATGTATACACACACACACACACGCATGACTGGGTCACTTTGTCATACATCAGAAATTGACACAGCACTGCAAATCAACTCTAATTAAAATTTTTTTTTTAAAATACACAGTCTATAGAGTAGAGGTTCATAACTGAGTCCAGAGATCTACAGACCCGGTCCTGGAGGGACTCAGGCTTTGGGGGGCCTGATGTTGACACTCCGTTTTGGGCCTTTGTTAAGAAAAATGCCACAAACGAGGAGATGCTGCCATTTGAGACGCCCTGGAGGAACGTGGAGGACCCCAGGCTAAGTGAGAGAAGCCAGGCAGAGAAAGACAAGAACTGCATGATCTCACTTTTATGTGGAATCTGAAAGAGTCAAGTTCACCAAAGCGGAGAGTAGAAGGGTGGCTGGCGGGGGGGGGGGGGGGGGGGGGGGGGGGGGGGGGGGGGGGGGGGGGGGGGGGGGGGGAGATGTCGGTCGAGCGCACAGAGCTGCAGTAACGCAGGACGACTAGGCCTAGAGATCCTGCGGGCGGCAGGACGACTGCAGTTCATGAGACTCATTAAGCACTAGAAATTCGCTGAGAGGGTCGATAGCAGGCGTCTCGCCCCCACACATAACAGGTAAAGGTGTGAGGGGATGGATATGCTAATTAGCCTGACACACAATCACATCACCACGCACCCACACATCAGATCATCGCCTGGTTTTGTTTTCTTTCCCTTCCTTCCTCCCTTCCTTCCCCTCTCTCTTTCTTTCCTCTTCCTTCCTTCCTGCCTTTCTCTCTGTTTTTTTTTTTTTTTTTTTGCTGCCTCGAGGCATATGGAATTCCCAGGCCAGGGACTGGACCTGAGCCACAGTTGCGACCTACACTAAAGCTGTAACAATCCTGGATTCTTTAACCCACTGTGCTGGGCCTGGGATAGAACACTGTCCTAGCGTTGAAGAGCGGCTGCCAATCCCATTACACCAAGTTGTTTGTTTCCTTTTTAGGGCCGCACTTGCAGCATATGGACATTCCCAGGCTAGGGGTCGAATCTGAGCCACAGCTGCTGGCCTTCGCCACAGCCACAGCCACAGTCTGAGCCACATCTGCGACCAACACAGCAGTTTGCGGCAACGCCAGATCCTTAACGCACTGAATGAGTCCACGGATTGAATCCAAATCCTCATGGATACTTTATCGGGTTCCTAACCCACTGAGCCACAGCAGAAACTCCATCATGTTGTACACCTTAAATACATACAATTTTTATTTAAAAGACAATAAAATAGAAAAGCTACGCATACATGTAAAATTCGATATGGGGCCACAGAAAGAGCCCAAGCAGGCGAGGGTCTCTGAAGCAAAAGCTCCATCCACTGGATAGTAAATTTACCCCTTAAAGGGTCTGTCTGGATCCCCTGAGCCAGAAAAGATGTCCATTTACTGACACGGAAAGGCAGCTGCTCACCCTCACTCTGTCCAGCTCCTTGGCTTTCGTGTAGAGGCTGTGGCTGATGTGCAGGTTGAAGACGGGCTGGTGCCATATGCTGTCCAGCAGCCGTTTGGAGAAGTTGCTGACGGAGTACTTCCTGAAGTCCCACAGGCGGAGAATGCGGGCAGGGATGCAGGACTCGGCGTGCGTGTGGCAGCAGTCGCAGAAATACTTGCCCAGGTATTCGCAGTAGCGCAGCCGCCTCACGAACTCTGGGGGGCGGACGGGAGGATGAGCACCTGCACCTGCTGCCGGAAACCCACCCTCGTCCGCCCCAACCGCCAATTCCCACTCAAGGTCAAGGCTGGGCTTGTTGTGTCTCTGCTGCCCAGGCCATGCTGGGGAAGCTCTGGCAGACACTGGGGACCTGAGCTCGTGGCTGTTCTTGTGCTTAGCTTTTGTGGAGCAGGTGGTGGAAGACAGAACCTTCCCCAAACGCTCCTGGATTTGGGAGATGGGCATCGTGAACTGATGTGGGGCCAAAAGAACATGAGATTCGAGGTCTGGAGATGCGGTGAGAATCCAGCCTTGGCCTCCTAGTGGCCGGCACTCTGACAAGTCAGGCTTTCTGTTCTGGTGCCACAAGAACCAACTCAGAACTGGATTCCACGATATCCCCCAGATGGAAAGCGTTTTGTATGTGATAACGCACCTCCACCTACGCTGTTAGGAAGCAGCGCCCCAGAGAGTTCCTGGATAAATCAGTGAGGAAAATAATACAAAAAAAAAAGCACAAAGGACGGAAAGGGGAAACACAAATAACCAGTAAAAAGAGGTGAAAACTACTCAAGCTCAGGGAGTTCCCGTCATGGCACAGCAGAAACGAATCTGACTGACTAGTATCCACGAGGACGCAGGTTCAATCCCTGGCCTTCCTCAGTGGGTTAAGGACCCGCCATTGCCGTGAGCTGTGGTGTAGGTCGCAGACGCGGCTCAGATCCTGTGTGGCTGTGGCTGTGGTGCAGGCCGGCGGCTACAGCTCAGATTCAACCCCTAGCCCGGGAACCTCCATATGCCGCGGGTGCAGCCCTAAAAAGACAAAAAAAAATTCACTGAATACATGTTAAGCATTACACTATCAATATAGAATAAATACATCATCTCTTTTGGTTTCCTCAGTGCTTTCATTGAAACAGATTAAGACAAAGGACACGAAGTCACGTTTCCCCGGCTGCTGGTGCTTCTGCCCTCTGAGCTCCGCTACGTCTGCAGCATGTTTTCTGCTCTTGTTCTTACTTTCCAGTCACACAGGACTTTTGGGCAATAGCCTTTGGGCTCTTTGCGCCTGGTGGTCTCCCCACGCCTCTGGTGACAAATCACTGAAACCTTTCGCCCCACCCCCATCCCGAGCCCAGACTGAGTCCCTGGCCATAAATCCCACTGCGCTCTTGACTTTCTCTCCCCTTGCGGGCATCACCCTGTTAGTCACTCGCTGACAACTTCCTGTCAGCAAGCTCCATGAGGAAAGGACCGTGCTGCTGTCTACAGCATGGCCCTATGTCTGTCTCTTCTGAACAAACTCCGGGTAGTACTTTCAAAGTTGGTGGAATCACAGTCCCGCGTTCAGTGTGTCTGACTCATGCATTCTACATTTATTGCAGTACCGAGATCCTGTGGCTAACCGCTCGGCCTGGGCCCTGCCAGACTAGCTGGGAAGATGAGTCACTCAGAGAAACGTACTTCTAACTGCGACGCGTGGCAGGCTTCACCCCTCAGTGTCTTATTTCTTGAGGTGGAGCTGCTCAAAGTCTTTTTCCTCCCAAGGCTGCCTATCAAAGGCCAAGGGAACCCTTCTGGCAAAGCTCTTTACCTAACCCTCCGCAGGTCAGACCTACAGACACCCTCACAGCAGAACAAGGGAGTCCCAGTCCCAAGTGGCAACCTGCGCGTCTGACTGGGTGCAACCTGATTTTCTAGGCCCTCGGGCCACTCCCTCAAAATCTCTCAGAGGAGTCCGGCTACCTCCCAGGAAAGCTATTCCATCATTTTACAACTTTTATTTAATTAATTATTTATTTATGTATTTTTAAGGCCACACCCACAGCATGTGGAGGTTCCCAGGCTAGGGGTCGAACTGGAGCTGTAGCTGCCGGCCTTCGCCACAGCCACAGCAACGCGGGATCCGAGCCGCGTCTGCGACCTACACCACAGCTCACGGCAACGCCGGATCCTTAACCCACTGAACGAGGCCAGGGATCGAACCTGCATCCTCACGGATACTAGTTAGATTCGTTTCCCCTGAGCCACAACAGGGACTCCTATTTATTTATTTTTAATGCTCTCTTTTTTTTAGGGCAGAACCTGTGGCCTATGGAAGTTCCCAGGCTAGAAGTGGAATCAGAGCTGAAGCTGCCAGCCTACACCACAGCCACAGAAATGTGGGATCTGAGCCTTATCTGTGACCTTCACCTCAGCCTGTGGCAACACCAGATCCTTAACCCACTTGGTGAGGCCAGGGATCGAACCCGCATCCTCACAGACACTATGTCGTGGGTTCTTAACCTGCTGAGCCGCAGTGGGAGCTCCTAACAACTATCTTTTGAGTCCCAACTGTGTGCCAGGCATGCTTGTGAGATCAGGCAATAAAGCAATGGATGAAAGAGACCACATATCTGTCCTCAGGGAACTTAGAATCGAGGGACGGAGGGAGACAATAATAAAAAAAAAAAATCAGTAAAATAGGAAAGGGTATTTTAGGCAGATAAAGGCCAGAATTAAAAAAAAAAAGGAAGAAGGGAGGGGAATATAAAGTGTGCATGTGTGTGTTTGTGGCCAAGAGGGTGGCAAGGTGGACAGTTTCAACAGGGCAGACCTCAGGGCTTTTGAGTGAAGATGAAAAGGGAACCAACCAGGGGGGTGTCCGGGGGCAAGGCATTAGAAAAAGAGAAAACCACAAATGCAAATCCCTACGACACGAGTGAGCCTGCCACCTTCAAGCACCAGCAAGGGAGGCCATGTAGCTAAGTGCCTGATGAGGAGAGAACTAGGAGGCACATCAGAGAGGTAACAGGCCAGTCACATAGCCTCGGAGGTCATGGCGGCCTCTTTACGGAGGAGAGGGCAGTGTCATGAAGCTGTTATGATAACAACTTCTCATCAAAAACATCTCTCACAAAAACGGTGTGCTGCATAACAAACAGAGAACCCACTATCCACACTTACTGGGTTCGATGGGAGTTCCACAGCCAGCACAGAAAAAATTTTGGGCAGCTACCACGAGGTCCCTCCTGAGGACAGAAAATGATAAGAGTTAACATTTCAGAAAAAGCCACGGAACATGTTTCAATGACTGGAAAATAAAACGACATCGTGAGACCTTTCTTGACAAGGTGGCTGTAGTTTTATCATTTTTCATTTGGGAAAGAAACACAATTATTCAACAGTTTTCTAGTTGAAATATCCGGGACTTCTTTTTTTTTTTGGCTGCACCCATGGCAGACAGAAGTTCCTGGCCCAGGGATCAAACTCATGCCACAGCAGTGATCCAAGCCACAGCAGTGACAATGCTGGATCCTTAACCCACTGAGCCACCAGAGAACTCTGAAATCTTTGGGCTGTTTAGAAGCCTCTGCTACTACCAAAGCAGAAGTCAATAGCACAAGCAACCATTCTACCAAGAGGAACAGAAATCTTTTTTGTTTGTTTTTTGTTTTTTAGGGCTGCACCTGCGGCATATGGAGGTTCCCAGGCTAGGGGTCAAATTGGAGCTATAGCTGCTGGTCTATGCCACAGCCACAGCAACACAGGATCCAAGCAGCATCTGCGACCTACACCACAGCTCACGGCAATGCCAGATTCTTAACCCACTGAGCAAGGCAGGGATCAAACACGAAACCCCATGGTCCCTAGCTGGATTCGTTTCCACTGTGCCACAATGGGAACTCCTTAGAGACTTCTTATTGGACATACACAGGCTTCTCTCTCCAGAGAGAACTAGAGGCACAGTTCAGGGGGACGAGACACCAAGAGATAATGTACTTGGGAAGTTTACAAATGGATCCACAGAAATTCAGAGGAATAAAAGATAATAGAAGGCAATGCTCACAAACATTTTTGGTGAGATTGTCTATTGAAGTGTTTTCTACTGAACTGTTGGTGTCACAATACCACATGGGATTTTGAAATATGCAGAAAGTTATAAAATCTTATTACAGTTTAGGATCATCAAAAAGAGCCAAGGTAAAAATAGCGGGTACCTACTGCCTGCATTAGGGACCCAGGGAAATCCCAGAGGCAAGACATTCCAGCCAATGAAAGTAATTCCTCAGAAGGCCTAGAGAGGGCGCACTTCTGCCCACGCAGCCCCAGAGACCTTCCTGGAGGTCTCGCAAAAGATAAAAATACAGAGTCTGTAAGGTTACCTCCACTGGACACAGGCCATGACCCACCCCAGTCCCTTCATAACTCTGCAGTTTGCACACTGTAGTAAATTCCAACCAAAAGGAATGGAAAGGAGTTCCCTTCGTGGCTCAGTGGTTAATGAATCTGACTAGGAACCATGAGGTTGCAGGTTTGATCCCTGGCCTTGCTCAGTGGGTTAAGGATCCAGCATTGCCGTGAGCTGTGGTGTAAGTCGCAGACGCGGCTCGGATCCCGCGTTGCTGTGGCTGTGGTGTAGGCCGGCAGCTACAGCTCCTGTTAGACCCCTAGCCTGGGAACCTCCATATGCCGCGGGTGCGGCCCTAGGAAAGGCGAAAAGACAAAACAAACAAACAAACAAACAAAAAACAAAAGGAATGGAAAAACTGAACTTGGTCAAAATGTCCCTTTGTCTATGTCAGAGACTCTCAGAAAAAAACACGTATTATTATATACAATATATAATACATTGGTTTCCTTTTTTCAGCTGTTTTTTTCTGAAAGGATTTTGTTACTTCTTAGAGAACAAAGATATTTTTATTTGCATTCTATTGTATTTCTTAAGTATAGGAGTTCTGAGAATTTAATTTTCCTTTAAAAAAAATGTATTCATTGGAGTTTCCACCTTGGTGCAGTTGGTTAAGGATCCAACTGCAGAAGCTCGGGTCACCGCAGCGGTCCGGGTTCTATCCCCAGCCTGGTGCAGTGGGTTAAAGGAGCCGGCACTGCCACAGCTGCAGTGTAGGTTGCAGATGCCGCTCGGATTCAGTCCCTGGCCTGGGAATTTCCATATGCCGTGGGTGTGGCCATAAAAATAAACAAATTTTATTCATTGATTTTTTTTACTTCACATGGCACTGGAAAATAGAGTAGTCTAGTCTTAAAATAATTGTTATGTAATTTTTAAGGTCCAATATTAAGTCACTTACTATGAGCCTATTTAATTTTCAATTGTTATGTAATGTTCATAATTAAGGACACAGTTAAATTCTCCAACTGTCAAGACAAAACTTACAGAGCCTAAAAGCCCATGATGGACAAGGTGCCAAGACAGCTAACTCAGAAAAAATATGCCCAACTTTCCTTTTCCTGAAACAAATTTTCCTTTGTCCCTCAGTGTATTATTTTTTGCCTCCATACATTTCTACAAAGAGTCAAGTGGGATCCATCACAACTTCACAACTTGACCTTTTTTTTTTTTTTGGCTTTTTAGGGCCACATTCGGGCACATAGAAGTTTCCAAGCTATGGGGTGAATCGGAGCTGCAAGCGTGGAAGCAATGTGGGATTCTCAGATGCATCTGCAGACCTGCACCCAGTGGCAATGCCAGGTCCTTAATCCACTGAGTGAGGCCAGGGATCGAACCCGCATCCTCGTGGATGTTAGCTGGGTTCTTTTTGTGTGTCTTTTGTCTCTCTAGGGTCACACCCATGGCATATGAAGGTTCCCAGGCTAGGGGTTGAATTGGAGCTATAGCTGCAGGCCCACACCACAGTCATAGCAACGCAGGATCCGAGCTTCATCTGCAAGCTACACCACAGCTCTTAGCAACACCAGATCCTTAAACCACTGAGTGAGGCCAGGGACTGAACTCACGTCCTCATGGATACTAGTCATGCTCATTAACTATTGCACCATGACAGGACTCCACTAGTTGGGTCCTTAACCCACTGAGCCACAACAGGAACTCCCCATCACAGCTTGTTTTAACTGAGTTAGGGGTCCAGGCAGCATTTCAGACTTACTTGAGTGGTGGATGAACATTAAATATGATCTGAAACCTAGGGGGCGCCCAGTCTCCAGTCCCTCTGATCCTTGACTTCAGTTTAATTTCCTGTACCACATCCAGACTGGATTCAAATTCTTCCCGGACACGCTCTTCATTTACAACCTGCATAAATAACCCAGACGAGGATTCAGGAGCCATTGAAACAAGCATCTTTCGGGAACGGAAATAAAAAAAACATTCAAGTGTATTTCCAACATTAAAATTTACCTTGAAAAATGAAAACAGCTTTCAACTGGACTCAAGGACCCAGCCAGAGCCGTCCCTTATATCTAAACCCGTCTGCAGGAGAATTGCTTAAAGCCTCACCCAGCTAAGGTGGTTTGGCTTAGTATTTTCAGGGAGTCCTTTTGCTTTCAGACTTCAAATTACTGTAAGTAGGTCAGTATGACCGGGACTGCTCTCCTGCACAGCCCAAGTTTTGCTCTGCTTAGTCAACAGGCTGACAGATGCAGCTGATCAGAATCGCCTGTGGTCAGATTTCCCCAGAAACTACCCTCTGCAAACTGCGGAGGCTCCCTCTCTGAACCCTTCAACTTCCTCCTTAGCATTTAAAATCCCAATTTCTCAAACTAGCATCTATCTCTGCCACAGTGTGGCCGCTTTTGAGCCTTACTTACCAGGAAGATTAAGATTAACCCTCCTCAAAACACGAACATATGTTATCCAACCACGCTGCTTCGCTCTGCTTATGAAACACACCACGCGTCTCCCTGTCGCTGTTGCTCCAGCTGCCCTTTGCCAAGAGGGCCCTTTCACACGTCCCTGCCTGCTGCCATTCTGCCCGGCCTGACTTAGTTCTGAGATCCCCAACAGCCTTTCCAAGTTCCCCTGCTGAAGTGGAACACTGCCTCTCCGCACTCCTAGAGTGCTTTTCTCTTACCTCGATTTTAGCCCCTGGCACAGGGCAGTGTGTTCTATGAGGGAACCATCCTGGACTTACTCTCTCTCTATCTCTCTTTCTCTCTCTCTCTTTTTTTTTTTTTTTTTTTTGGGCTGTACCTGCAGCATATGGAAGTTCCCAGGCTACGGTTCAAATTGGAGCCACAGCTTACAGCAACGCCAGATCCTTAACCTACTGATGGAAGGCAGGGATTGAACCCGAATCCTCGCGGACACTATGTCGGGTTCTAACCCAATGAGCCACAATGGGAACTCCCAGCCTGGCCTCTCAAATGAGGCAGCCTGGGGCTCCCTACTCTGTCACTGACCGGCCCTGCTGAGGGTCTAGAACTAACACTTTCAAATTAAAATAACAATGGCATCTATCTAACAGGAGACTGAGGAGGATTACAACATGAATTGCTGAGCACTCAGTAAACATCAGGTTTATCGTTCAAATCTCCCCCAACACCCAGCAACCCTCAAAGAAACACATAAAGGTCTGATGTGAACAACAGGCAAAATGAGAATTTAGGAACTTTCAATTCAAGGTCAACTTATGTTGCTACTTACTATGGAGCCAGCTGCACTCAGGGAGCCAGCCAGCTGATAATGATCTTCTGACAGCATCCAGCACTTTCGGAATCCTCGGTATAACTCTTTGGCTATTAGCTCCGCAGAACTGAAGTCTGGCTCATAAGAGACACTGAAATAGAAGACATGCCAAAAAATGGGAAAGCAGGGTCTTCTGCTTCAGGTTTTCAACTGTCCTCCCCTCTCCAAAAACCAGAGGGGGCGTCACATAAGAGCCCCAGCATCCACCAGCCGCTGAGGGTTATCCTAACACAGTTCCGCCACGCTCAGCAGAGCAGCTTGTATCTATGGAGGGTACCAAGGCGGAAAGGGGTGGTGAAAAGATTGCTTCAGAGTCAGAAGACCTGAGTTCAAGTCCTACCCTTGCTATTTAACAATATGGTGGCCTGAGGCATATCCCGTCTGAATCTCAGTTTCTACATCCATAAAATGGGATTGAAAAAAAATCTCGCCCAGCCTAACCAGGACGATTAAGTGAGAATGCGTACAAAAGTATTTTTAAAACACTGTAGGAACTTTAGTGGTGATGGCTTCATGTCTAAACAGTGACCCCTGTTATTGAAACTGGTGGAATTTGGCCCGTGATGTCAGAGGTCCAGCATCCACAGTGTCTCAGAGGTGGTGGCCCTGGGGACCGTGCGCAGTGACCATGGAAGACAGATACCTCTTGAAGGAGTTGCAGGAACATCCACAGGTCTCCGTGGTATTGCTAAACTCTCCAAGTTCTGTGGGGAAACCAAAGAAAGGGTGAGGTCCTTGAGTCCATTCACTTATTCAGAGTCGATTTTATAAGAATGCAAAAATAGTGCCCTGCGTCTCAGAAAGGACCAGTTACTCAGTATCTCCACGTTTCGTGTTCTTTTTCGTTTCTATTACGAGATGACAGCTAATGACTAGAGATGGGATGTCAAAATACGCCCATCGGAAATTTCGCCAAAATGTAATTGAGGGACCAAACAGCTATCCAACCATAATGTGTATTTGCTTTTGCATTCTAGTCTACAAGACAGGTTAATATCAAGCCATCTTTTTTTTTTTTCTACATCAGGGACATAATCTGACCTTGGGAGGAGTCTCTCTGAATGTGGCACTGTGTGTGACGTGTGTGTGTGTGTGTGTGTGTGTGCGCGCGCGCGCGCACGCGCATGTTGTGTGTGTGTAGGGCGGAGGTACCTGGTCACAGTCCATGAGTTTCCAAATCTTACCTACGATAACGAAATCATCCAGGCAGGACTCTTTCATCCCATCACAGTAAGTAGCTGCTTCAACCACTGGGCTGACCTGTAACACGGCACAACCTAGAGAAAGCAAGGAAAGGGCTTTCACCAACAAGGAGTAAAAGAACAACCACCCAGCCTGCAACCCCAACTAAACTGAAATTGGGGGAATGAAAGCGCTAAGAATTCACTTTCAAAGAATTCAAAAATTCAGCTGCACGAATTAAAAAATGCAGGGAGCTATTTTTGTGTTGTTCTTACACTGACATAATTAAATGAAACAGACGGCTGAGTCACAGTCATAGTCTGTCTACTTTTACATAAGTCTGAAAATTTCCAAAATACAAAGAATGCAAGAGGAGGGAAAATGGTCTCCCCCCCCCCCAGTGAAGGAACGCTGACACAAATATTGTACTGGGTTAAAATGTTCCCCCCAAAGTCATAGCCACCCAGAACCTATCCGTGTGACTTGGAAACGGGGTCTTTGCAGAGATAATCAATGTTAGGAAAATCAAAGAAGAGGCAGGAGGCTGGAGTACCGAGATTTCAAGGCAATCTTAATGACCAACAGATTGGCCAGGAGCACTGAGAGAGAACTTGGGCTCCCCATCCCGGCACTTAGGCAGCATTAGTTATATAGGCAAAGGGGTAGTTTCTATTCTTAACACAGGTTTGTCCTTTGGGCTTAAGGGCAGGGGGCAGCAATCTCCTTAGGAATGTGGGTAATGGCTTTAGGTAGGGGGAAGTTGTAAAGAAACATCCCATGAGGAATGACTGTTCAACTGATCTCCAAGGCCATTACTGGGGGAGGGATCAGCCTTCTAGATTGTAAGTCTGATGAGAGTTTTGGTGGCACATAGCAAGTCAGGTCCCATTCCCCACCTAAGACCCAACATTTCTACTTTGGTAACCATAAATTTGTTCTGAATTTTTTGAGTCTGTTTCTGTTTTATGATTAAATTCTTTAACCTATATGGGAAAGGAATCTGAAAAGAATGGATATATGTATATAGGTAAGTTACTCATTTTGCTGTAACTTGAAACTAACAAAACACTGTAAATCAACATTACTCAAATATTTTTTAAACTTATAAAATAAAAAATTGAAAAAGCAATGTGCAAATTGTAGTGAGAAAATAGCTTAATCAAGTTAAGCTGAGGTCGTACTGGACCAGGGAGAGCCCTAAATCCAATGGGACTGGTGCCGTAAAAAGGAGGAGGTGTGGACACGAGCACACACGGAGAGAGGGACTATGTACAGATGGAGACAGAGATTGGAGGGATGTGCCTACGCGGCAAAGAGCATCAAGGATCGCCGGCAACCGCCAGAAGTCAGGAGAGGGGCATGGACCGGGTTCTCCCTCAGAGCCTCCAGGAGGAAACAACCCTCTCTGGCTGGGGGCTGGCCTCCACGATGGGGAGAGGATCAGCTCCTGTTGTCTTAAGCCACCCAGTTTGTGGTACTTTGTTACGGGGGCCCTAGGAAACTAATACAAGGATGTTCATGCTTTTCAATCCCTAATACCAGTCTGGGGAATCAGCCTAAGCATATCATTAAACAGAGGAAAAAAAAAGGGAAAGAGGACGTGATCACAAGGGCGCTACCTGCAGTCCATTTAAAAGGTTAAAATATTGAAAGCCATGATTTTGCAAGCCATGCTATTACCTCAAGAAACACCATCAGGGAAGAACGTGAAAACTGTGACAACAAGGAAAACTGGCTATGAAATACTGTTCATGTAAAATAATCATATTATTAATGTAATTACATTAATATGTGTCTAGAAGTACTTTGAAAATGTATTTACTTGAATAAACATAGGAGCTAGACAGTGAAATGAAATGTTGTTCAGATAAGTATTTCAGCTCATAGATTACACAGAGGTTGTATGAATGGGCTTCAGCATGGAATTGCTGGGGTTTAAAACCACACAGGGCCATTCCAGCTAGGGGATGTATCCACCTCTGAGCTTTGGTCTCCCCGTGGGTTAAGGGAGGGCAATTTCAACCCCCTCCGTATTACTTTTTTTTTATTTTTTTTTCTTTTTTTATTTTTGCATTATAGCTGGTTTACAGATTTCTGTCAGATTTTCCAACTGCACCATGTGGTGACCCGATTACATGTACATATATGGATTTGTCACATGTAATTAGATATAGTTCCCCGTGCATTACAGTTGGAGCTCCTTGCTATTACTTTTGATCACAATCAGCAGTGACGTACAATTTACATTGCAACCTAGTGCAGGCACAAAAATATATTGAACTGAAAGTTCCAGGAAGCAGTGCTCACCCTGCGTGAGGCGCATGCTGCTACTATCTAGTTTGGGGTGGGTTTTTTTTTTTTTTGTGGTTTTTTAATACTCTCTTGCTCAACCTGCAACCTGTAGAACACTGCCTTACCTCATGGACCATAACTACCACAAGACAGATACTTGCTAAAAGATAAATATTTTATCTGTATGTTAGAAATAGTTTAAATATTTTAATATCAAATAAAAATAAATATTGTAAAACATTTAAACATTTTACAATTTCTTTGAACATAATCATATTTTTAAAAAATTTTCAGCTAAAACATGAGCTTTCATTCAATCATTCAACAACAAAATTTTTTTTTGTCTTTTTTGGCCAGGCCTGTGGTATATGGAAATTCCCGGGGCCAGGGATCAAATCCAAGCCACGGCTGTGACCTATACCACAGCTGCAGCCATTCTGGATCCTGAACCCACGGTGCTAGGGATCGAACCTGAGCTGCCACAGAGACAATGAGGATCCTTAACCTGCTGTGCCACAGTGGGAACCCCTCACCAAATGTTTATAAAATAGCTATTTCAGGCAAGCTATTCTACTGAATGCAAATATAATTAAGACAAATTCTCATCCATCTGGAGTTCCTGTCGTGGCGCAGCAGAAATGAATAGGTTGTAGGTTCGATCCCTGGCCTCACTCAGTGAGTTAATGATCTGGCGTTGTCATGAGCTATGGTGTAGGTCGCAGACACGGCTTGGATCCCATGTTGTTGTGGCTGTGGTGTAGTCTGGTGGCTTCAGCTCCAATTCACTCCCTAGCCTGGGAACCTTCATATGCTATGGGTGTGGCCCTAAAAAGCAAAAGCAAAAAAAAAAAAGAAAAATTTTCAGTCATCTAAAAGTTTGATATTTCAGGATGGAGCTGAGATACTGCCACACTGAACCACAGGTTTTTGCCAAAAAGTTCAGAGGAGAGGGAGCCACACCACACAACTCCACGGGAGCCTTGCGCATGGGTGATTAGAACTCATTCTGGAGCTTATGTTTCATTTCACATGAACGGTACCCCTGCCCTCCCTCCTCTGGAAGCGTGTCACAGCGCGGGTGGTGGGAGGTCGCATCTGAAGAATGGGAAGGACAAAGTAACCGAGTGTGGTTCCTGGGGAACAGCAATCCAGGGGAGCCCAGGGAAGCAGAGAGAGGGAGGCGGGAGCTTATGACAACATCTGCCGACCAGTGAAACAGGTCAGCAGAATCGGAGCCCACGATACAACAGAGGGAAATACATGGCAGGAGAGGCCTGTTGGAGAAGCAAGGAGCAGCTGGACCCCAAAGGCCCGGGGCCAAAAGAGCTCAGGGACTGCCCTGTGACAAGATGGAGGAAGAGGGGCAACACTGCACCTACTGAAAGGAAAAGGAGGACGGAGCCCAGAAAAAGCACATCGATTTTACAATGGAGAGGAAGGAGCGTGAGGACCAATGCCACGCCAAGCGGCAGAAAGGGTGGGGATGGTACAGGTGACTCAAGAAGCTTTAGACAAAGGGTTTGCCCTAGGAGATGGCTGTGGAGAAGACAGCATAAAGCCCCACTCGCCTCCATATCCACTGTCGGATGAAGCAGAAGACCCAGATTCCTGCTTTATGTTGCTGAAAAAGGCCACTTCAGAGTCTGCCTGATTGTTCCCAAGTGACCCGCTGGCCTCTCCAACACTCCATGTCTCTGTATGCTGTTGGCTCAGAATATTACACTTCATTTTCTCAATGACTGATATAATCATATCTGCAACATAGAAATGGGCATTTTCCTGCAGAAAAACAGGACCAGTTAAAATACAAGCATGATCAACTTTTTTTTTTCCCACTGAGAGTGTATTAGATTGAAGAAGCTGTATGCAAGTGGAGTTAATACATAGCAATATAAGCGTCCGTTTAACCGAGTCATCGTAGGACATTATATGAAATGTAGCCCATATCTTCCAGAAGCATAAGACTTAGCACACTGACACCAAAAGATGTCCCAAGTTGACTTTGTTTCTTTTCTTTTCTTTTCTTTTCTTTTCTTTTCTTTCTTTTCTTTCTTTCCCTTTCTTTCTTTCAGGCCACACCTGCAGCATATGGAAGTTCCCAGGCTAGGGGCTGAATTGGAGATTGAAGCTTGTGGCAACGCCTGATCCTTAACCCACTGAGTGAGGCCAGGGATCAAACCGCCACCCTCTTGGTATTAGTCGGGTTCTTAACTCTCTAAGCCACATTGGGAACTCCCAAAAGTTTAATTTCTTGTGATATAAAACCCAAGACTGGTGGTTCCCCAATGTAGACATCACTAATCAATTGTGGAAAACTTAACTGCTGGGTACAGACACTATCAATCAAATGCTGAAATGAAGCTTATTTGCCATGCCTCATCCAATGAAGTTTCCAGACTGCAATCAGAACAGCACTCTCTAAGGGATTACCACTCTTGGTGGTTTTAAAAAGAAAAAAGAAGGTATGTTCACCTTTTCTACGTCGATAGGGAGCACGAATGCCTCTGGGGAGAAGGAATTCAAAGGAACGGTTCTTCCGCTGCCTTGAACAGCACCTGCCAATAAAGAAAGTTATTAAAAATGGAGAAAAAAAGAAGTTCAAAGGCTATCTAAGAAAACAGCCATAGGGAGTGGCTTTTAAATGCTGTTTTTAAAAAAAAGTAGTACAGGAGTTCCTGCCGTGGCTCAGTGGTAACAAACCTGACTAGTATCCATGAGGATTCGGGTTCAATCCCCAGCTTCGCTCAGTGGGTTAAGGATCTGGCATTGGCATGAGTATGGTCCAGGTCACAGATGAGGCCGAATGGCTGTGGCTGTGGTACAGGCCGGCAGCTGCAGCTCCCATTCAACCCCTAGCCTGGAAAGTTCCACACACCGTGGGTGCTGTCTTAAAAAGACAAAAAGCTAAGTTAAATTAATAGGTAGCACAATTCTAGCATAATTAGTACGACATAAGAAGAAAGACCTTTCTGATGCCGGTAGGCCTGGCAGATGGCAGAGTCATTACTCCCCCAAGAAGCTACCAGAACCACTGGGCAGGAATCCTCAGAGAAGGCAGGGGAGCCCCGCTCCTCCTCACGCAGGAGCCCCGTAAGGCGAGGGCAGAAAGAGAAAGCGCGTCACGGAAACTACATAAAGGAGATGGAGGGTGAGAGGAAACAGTCTGGAAGCAGGGCCCTGAGAAACAGGAGATCACTCTCTCGACTCACTGTAACTGACCCCGAACTTCCTGTTTACGGGAACAAAAAATTCTGCACTGCTTCTCTAAAATGGTCCTCCTCCAGTCAAAAATGAGAAGAAACTGCAGAGGTTGAAACCGGCTGACTCATCCATTCTGCACCCTATTAAGTCACTGCATTACTAGCAGTCAACGCCATGGAGGGGGAAAAAGAAGAAACAAACAAACAAACAAAAAACGAGGACTGTCATGTGATCTCTTATTGCAGCCCTAAGGCAGCACGCTGCCAGAAGAACCAAATGGAACTGTAGGATCTGTTGTCTCAGCCTGTGCATTAGAAGAAGATGCCACAGAGGTCTTGCTGGTTTTAAACCCTCAGGGCAACAAACAGACGCAAGCAGGATCCTTCCAACCTCTGGGCTCATCTTCCAGAACTCCAGTGTTCCATGGAAAACTCTGGACCTCTTAACTTCACAAGCCATGGGGCGGGGGCAAATGTTTTCTGAAAAGGACTGGGTAGTGAATGTGGCAGGGTCTGAGGGCCACTCAGGGTCCGTTGCAACTGCAATTCAGTCCTGCTACCAGCCGAGAAAGCCGCTCTACACAAAACAAACACAACTTTATGCATGAAATCGGGAGTCTGGCCTGATTTGGCGGCAGGTCAAAGTTTGGGGACCCTGAGGAAAGAGGAAAAAGCACAGGGACGACTTAGACAGTGGATCCCCGTTCCAGCTGTGCCTCTGCAGGAAAATTTCCTTATCCCTGAAACTGGGATGATTATCTTAGGAAACTAAAGGACATAAAAAAAGCGACGGTGCTTTGTGGAGCCTATGCAAACAAAAGGAACTGTAGAATTGTTTCTTAGAGCCTCAGGAAATGCTTATGGGCTCTGGAATGCTTATGTCCTTCTCTCCCAAGTAACCTAAGACAGGAAACCCTGCTGCGGCCATTTGAGAGGCAGCAGATCCAGGAAAACCCCAGGCCTTGTGGCAAATGTCTGTTCACCCCTTGACCGCCCCTACCAAAGAAAGAAAGGACCAGATCACTCAGGACTTCTTCATCTTAATCCCATGGAATGAATCCCTCTCTCAAGTTCAAGAATACTCTCAAAGGACAGAGTGATTGTTAAAAGTACTTAGAAAGATAGCTGAGGGGGTGGGGGGGTGTCACTGTTTTTGGACAAAGGGGCTGGGGTACCTTTTCTTTCTGGGAGGAAGATAAAGCTACAGGATCACTGTTTCTTGTTTTGCATTTTTTTTTTCCTTATGTACCTGTGGCATATGGAGGTTTCCAGGCTAGGGGTCAAATTCGAACTGTAGCTGCCAACCTACACCACAGCCACAGCAATGCCAGATCCCAGTCAGGTCTGGCATGCCAGACCCACAGCTCAAGGCCATGCCAGACCCTTAATGTGCTGAGCAAGGCCAAGGATCAAAGCTGAGTCCTCATGGATACTAGTCAGGTTTGCTACCGCTAAGCCACAATGGGAACTTCTACAGGATTATTTTAAATTGCAGAACCATTTCCTGTACAGGGACACAAAAAATGATTTGGGGCAGGGGTACACTAGGCCCTAAAGATCATCTTCCATCACCTTATAACATGTCATGGTGGCGTTCTATAGGAGAGAAGGCCTTCACTTTTGTGTTTTCCTTACCCTTCCCAGAGACAAGTTGGTAGGAGTCTAAGCTCTCAGTTGGTTAACCACTAAATGTGCAAGTCACTGTTTTCCTGAGAACTATCGGGCAGGTGAGAAAAAGAGAAAAAAAACCTGCAGTCGGACTCCGTCATTTTGCTCAAGCTTGGTTCTTATCTCGAAATAAGCCCATTGAAAGACTGCCCACAATCTGCTCTCTTCTTGAGCTATAAATAACATGTTAAAGATTGTCACCATCTTTGACTTTTCAAAAGTTTCCAGTAGAAAAAACAAACCTTCTATTTTAGGAAAGGGGGAGGACTGGTTCCTGCTAGTGAGAAATAAATACACACGTGCATGTGCGCAGGCAGGAAGCTTTTAGTGTTTTTAAATTTCTTTAAACTGTTTTGAAAGAAAAAATATCATTGACTATTTGAACTAGAGTTCCAACAGAAATACAAATTAATGCAAAGTGTAAACATAACATAATGAAATTTTTTTTTTTTAGGGCTGCACCTGCAGCACATGGAAGTTCCCAGGCTAGAGGTCGAATCAGAGC
This sequence comes from Catagonus wagneri, assembly GCA_004024745.2. Classification (NCBI taxonomy): domain Eukaryota; kingdom Metazoa; phylum Chordata; class Mammalia; order Artiodactyla; family Tayassuidae; genus Catagonus; species Catagonus wagneri. The sequence goes on from PVHT020004944.1 coordinate 25,058,432, forward strand.
TACAGCTGCCGGCCTATGCCACAGCCACAGCAACGTGGGATCTGAGAGATCCAAGCCGCGTCTGTGACCTACACCACAGCTTACAGCAATTCCAGATCCGCGACCCACTGCGCAAGGCCAGGGGTCAAATCCAAATCCTCATGGATACTAGTAGGATTCGTTTCTGCCCTGCCACAACAAGAACTCCCAACATAATGAATATTTTAAAATAAAGGAAGCTTGCCACAATTATAACAATGAGAATAGTTAATTTATTGCCTTTGGTGTGGATTATCTCATTTTAGGAAATATAGTATTTTAAGAATATGTGCTTGACCTCACGGCAGTGGGAGCCCTGGTTTTAAGAGAAAAAGGTTTTGTCCAGTTTGGAGGAACTGAGGTTGCTCTTTTTAAATCTTTTTTTTTTTTTTTGTCTTTTTGCCTTATCTAGGACCGCACCTGCGGCATACGGAGGTTCCCAGGCTAGGGGTCTAATCAGAGCTGTAGCTGTCGGCCTTCGCCACAGCCACAGCAACGCGGGATCCGAGCCTCGTCTGCAACCTACACCACAGCTCACGGCCACGCCGGATCCTTAACCCACTGAGCGAGGCCAGGGATCGAACCCACAACCTCATGGTTCCTAGTCGGATTCCTTAACCACTGAGCCATGACGGGAACTCCGCTCTTTTTAAATCTTACTCTTTCTAGCCACACTCTGTCCAGGTAAGTCTAATGGGTGAGCTTCTCTCCTACGTCAGTGCTGGCATCACACGGAGCCTGGTCTGTCTGGACCACCTTCCACCACCACACAGAAGGCAGAGCACTCCTGGTGCTCTAGCTGGCAGAGTTTTAACGGGCTGGAAGTTCCTGAGGGCACATACCCACTCAAGACGGCAGATGACACTGACTATCAACCAAGTTGAGCTAAAGTGACACCCCCCTTTAGTCTAAGGAGAAGGGAAATCCTTGATTCCACCCACTGGAGCCATCTAGGTGGCTGGGCTGAAGACAATATGAAACTGAGCTAGTGCCCTGGCTTACGGGCAAAGTCGAAACCCAGGAGCTTTTCCCGCACACGAAGCATTTGACTTCAGACCAAGGCAAAGCCAGCGCGAGAACAGACAGGAAGGAGGGACGTCCCCACCGGAAGTTACCTGCATCCGCGGAAGCTGTCGGGTGCGAAGGCTTGGGAAAAGCACTGTCATCCTCATGACCCGGGGAGGTGGCCACAATCTCGGAGTTTGTGAACAGAGTCGTCAGGGGACAGTGCCCTGGGGGCACTGCCCGCTCCTCCGTGGAGGTGAGAGACAAGGCACTGCTCTCTTCCGCTGAGCCCCGGGCAGAGGAGCTGCCCGTGGAGTCCGCGATGCCCTTTGACAATGAGGTCTCCGCCACGGAGCCCCCAAGACACAGCGCTGAAGCGCTCAAGGGAGAGGCAGCGTCCCCTGCATCGTGCCTCTCGCTGTCCCTCCCTGCTGGCACCTTGGGGGTCAAGTCCTGCAGCTCTTGCTGCACACACTGGGGGTTAATCCAGGCAGCTCTGTGCCTGGTGAATCTGATGTCTGATTGGCAAGGAGGACGGCCAGTGTCCAGAAGACTGGGCGAACCATCAGTGTCATCAGGGTCATCGCTGACCGCTTCCCAGGGACCCACAGGAGAGGCCTGCCGGGCCGCAGACTGTGACACCATGTTCCAGGCTCAGGGCTGGTGTAGATTCCTTGGTACGGTTGGGTTAGGACCTTGCACTCACCACATGGCCAGCTGGAGGGTTGTGGAACCTGTGATTCAAGAGAAAGGACTCGATCATGTTTTGAACCACAAATTCTTTTGACAAAGCATAAGAACCAAGAAATAAAGTTTGGACTTCACTCTATACAACAGAGTAACTTCCACTTGGACTTAAATGTAAAAAATTAATAAATAAATTGGTCATAAAACTATCAGCAAACAGGAGTTCCCGCCGTTGTGGATCAGCGGTTAGTGAACCCGACTAGCATCCATGAGGACTCGGGTTTGATCCCTGGCCTCGCCCAGTGGGTTAAGGATCCAGCGTTGCCATGAGCTGTGGTGTCAGTCACAGATGTGGCTGGGATTCTGCATTGCTATGGCTGTGATGTAGGCCAGTGGCTCTGACTGGACCACTAGCCTAGGAAACTCCATGTGCCGCAGGTGCGGCCCTAAAAATACAAAAAAAAAAACAAAAAAACCCTAGCATCAAACATAAGGGATATGACATTGGGATAGGAAAGGGATTTCAAAGAATAAAAATAATTATTTTTATATGAGGATAAAGTTGTATAAGGATACTGCTGATAAAACAGGTAAAAATGTAAAACACCCATGCAGTAAAATTAAATATCAAACCCCCAAATGGGAATACCATCCGGAAGTAGAGACACATTTCCATAGCTTATTTTTATTTAGTTTGTGTTTGTATTTCAACAAAGTAGACAAGTGGCGTGTGAAACTGAGAACAACCAAAAACAGGAAAAAGTGTTTTGCAGAACTTTATAGACCTTATAATACTTATAATAACAATTTCAATTTATGATTGGTCTGTAATGGCTAATCACAAACTGAATAGCTTGTGATGGCTAAAGAATGCACTGCGGATCTAGACTCTGTCTTTAAAATGGCCTGCTCACTTTTCAGCTCAGTTTTTAGCTTGAATCAATCAGGTAATGATGAAAATGTTGAGAGCAACACAAATGAGAAGAACTCTCATCCCAGTAATCACAGGTTCAGCACATGTGTCTTTCTCCCACCATCCTTCACACTGTGAAGTTCAAAGCAACCTTCAACAGCAGAAGCAAGGTCATCAAGGGGAAGGCCTAGGGGTGGAGGCATCTGGAACTCTGCAGTCAGCCTGAGGCTTCGGGCCTCCGAGAAACTGCCAGGGCTTTAAATACCATCATGTACATAGGTACATCCCATGTGGATCTCTTTTTTTTGCTTTTTAGGGCCACAGCCCTGGCATACGGAAGTTCCCAGGCTAGGGGCTGAATCGGAGCTACAGCAACGCCAGATCCAAGCCATGTCTGCGACCTACACCACAGCTCATGGAAATGCCAGATCCTTAACCCACTGAGTGAGGCCAGGGATGGAATCTGCCTCCTCATAGATATTAGTCGGGTTCTTAACTTGCTGAGCCACAATGGGAACTGGCCAGAGACATCTTTTATAAACTATAATCAGTCCTCATTCCCCTAGTCAAACTCCACCCTTCTTGATAGCTTCTCATCAAATCCGGAACCAAATCCACAATTCTTTCCTGGTCTATCCAAAATCCTTACCTGGTCTTTTAGGCGGGTTCCTGTCCTGGTCTTTTAGGCGGGTCCCTTCTCACCTGTCCACCCTCCAGAGACCTTGACCACGCAGCAAGCCCTGGAATCAGTCCCACAAGCTCTTGGCCACCCTCTCGGCCCCGTTCTAGTCCGTCTGCCTGGGACGTTCTTCTCCTAAATGATCACACATCCGGCTCCTTCCCGTCTTATGAATGAATGGGTTATGAATGACTTCCTCAAAAACGTCTTTCCTAACCACCTCTCTTCAGCAAGTCCCCTGCTTATTCCTCATCACATCACCTTGCTTAATTTTCATCACCGTCATTCTCACTTCCCGATATATTTCTTTTTCTTTAGCTCCTTAACTGTCAGCCCTGTCCACTCTCTCCCCCCACCCCCACAACTAGAAACTCCAGGAGAGCAGGAGACTGGTCTCAGAGTGGCAGGTGGGGGCTCAATAAACATTAAGAACCAAAAGAAAAAATCCCACAAAGTGGAAACCAAGTCACAGGCCAGGGAGAGACTGCTGTGCTAGACACAGCTGCAGTCGTATCTAGTACCAGTGACTTGCTCATCCAGAGCTGGAAGTCAAAATACGAGACTTTTTTTTTCACCCAGTGTTTAAAGATAGGAATGTGAAAATTGAACTAAAAATCCTTGAGTTTGCTTGATTTGAGAATCTTCCATTCTAGGTCAAAGCTTTTGGGGTGATGCAGATGTGTATATGCATGTGTGTGTATATTTCTTAAAAATTTTATTTTCATCACTGCTCTAACCCCAGTATATATACCTTCCTGAAAACACAGCACAAGCTCCAAATCACAGACACAAACTATCACAGGATTTGGTGAGAACTGCCAGCACTCACTACCTGAAGTGTTTCATTTTCCTTCTCCCGACTTTGTGCCCCAGTTTCTCTATCACACATCTTTCCCCGTCCAGTAATTTTGAGCGTTATAATTACCAAAAAATACCAAAAAACCCATTCTACTATGACTATGCTTTTATAAAATTCCCCAAACACAACAGCCTAGAGCAAAAAGTAAAGCACTTTCATTGCACCAATCCCCAGCAATCCTACTTCTTCCCCAGAAATAACACTGTCAACCATTTTATTCCTTCCAGATCCTTTTTTTTAGGCAAGAAGTAGATTTATTTATTTATTTATTTATTTTTGTTTGTCCTTTTACGGCTACACCCACGGCATATGGAAGTTCCCAGGCTAGGGGTCTAATCGGAGCTGTAGCTGCCAGCTTTCACCCAGAGCCACGCCGTATCTGTGACCTTCACCACAGCTCATAGCAACACCAGATTGTTAATCCACTGAGCAAGGCCAGGGATCGAACCCGCAACCTCATGGTTCCCAGTCAGATTCATTTCCACTGTGCCAGGATGGGAACTTCCAAGAAGTAGGTTTATTAAGATAGGACACTTGTGAGAGCTGCAAGCGGGCAGGCACGGAAGCTCTGCCTTCCAGACCTTTTTCTACAAACGAACATACATGTCAGTTCAGAAGGTGTGTCTTGTTTTCTTGTTCATACACACACAAGATTATATTGGACTTATTCTAAAGTACCTGCTTTTTTTCCCTACAGTATGTCTTGAGGGTGTATGTCCTTTTCCTTAAATATCTTACCACTTTCTATGGTATAAATACATCATAATTTCTGAGCCAGACTCCTATGGAAGAAAATTTATTTTCAGTTTTTTCACTAGTATAAGACACATTGTAGCGAACCTCTTTGTTCGTGTTGCTTTTGGTTGACTTTCTTTTACTAGATTTTTTCTTTTAATAGTCCCAAGTTTAGTTCTGAGTCCATCGCCCATGAAAACCTCACTATTTCCAAGAGAAGGAAGCTAGACAAGTCATGTTTTATTCCCAGTTTTCTACACATCACATCAGTTTTTGTGAGGGGAGACGATTACAGATGTGAAATCATATGAAAAATACACAACCTCAAACGAATAGTAAGTGTCAGTGATCCCTGTCTTTTATAAACAGGTTCAAGTTAATAATGCAAAGAGAGGACTTCCCATTGTGGCGCAGGGGAAACGAATCCAACTAGGAACCATGAGGTTGCGGGTTCGATCCCTGGACTTGCTCACTGGGTTAAGGATCCGGCGTTGCCGTGAGCTGTGGTGTAGGTAGCAGATGTGGCTTGGATCCTGCGTTGCTGTGGCTGTGGTGTAGGCCGACAGCTGTAGGTCGGATTCAACCCCTAGCCTGGGAACCTCCATATGCTGTGGAAGTGACCCTAAAATGCAAAAATAAAATTTAAAAAAATGCAAAGAGAATGACAGTATTTATGAGCCTCACAGATGTGGAATTGACTTACCTGCACAGAGCAAAAACAGCCTTCCTTCCTTATAAAAAGTAATTTGCAGAGGCAGATGCTTGTTCCACTTCCTTCCTGAAAGTAGCCTCACGCAAAGAGCCAGAAGGTGCTGGCTTTCCCGGGTTATAAAAACAAGAATATTTTCGAGCAGGAACAGGTGCAGGGAAATTCAAAGCCGTAATCTAAGGTCACAGCAGGGTGGTGGCAGAGAGCAGGATAAGCCAGGCTGGATACTCCGTAAGGAGCATGAGTTTCTCTGAGGGGCAGATGGACACAGAGGAGAAAGTAATGCTTGAAAATAAAGTCCAGACCCTCGTGACAGGAAATCATCTGTTTCTTGATCTTTGGGACAACACATAATTCATGAGACACCAAGGTATGGTTGCTAGTTTGTGTTGCTTGTTGCCACATTGCTTGTAGCTGCTAGTTATTCAAATAAACCAATATTTATTGAGTGTCTACTAACATGACTGGCATTGCTTTCGTTTTGATAGACCTGGGGTAACAGTAGTGATAAAATAGGCTTCCTGCCCTCCAGCAGCTTACATTCTGGTGGAGGGGAGACAGTGACCACACACATGCATTTCAGGCACTGATGGGCGGTAGGTAATATGAACCTAAGCAATGCTTGGCATCTTCTCAAAGTCCTTCCCACCGTCATAAATGAGCTCCTTGGAATCAGAGATGCTTAGGTGCAAAAATAAAATCAATTTCCAAACCAATTTTATTTTCTATTTATTTATTTTTGCATTTTTAGGGCCGCACCTGTGGCATATGGAGGTTCCCAGGCTAGCGGTCGAATCGGAGCTACAGCTGCCGGCCTACGCGGCAGCCACAGAAACACCAGATCCGAGCCGCGTCTGCGACCTACACAACAGCTCACGGCAACGCCGGATCCTTAACCTACTGAGCAAGGCCAGGGATTGAACCCGCAACCTCAAGGTTCCTAGTCGGATTCGTTAACTGCTGCGCCACTACGGGAACTCCTCCAAACCCATCTTAAAGGAAGAGAAACCCAGCTGCAAAGCTTACTGGCATTTCCTACTGAGATTTTCCCAGTGAGGGTAAGCCCGGGCCTGATTCCAAGTTAACACAGGGGCAGCAGCGAAGGCCCCAGACAAAGGAGAGCCTCCAGGACTCCCCCCTCCAAGTCACTCTGGAAGGTCCCTGACGAGAATGGCTGTAGCACTAGAGTCACTGCAACCTTTGCAAGAAGGGTGGGTGACTCGGCCGGGCATGAGCCTCCAGGACCTCTTAGTGACCTTGCACAAGCCTTGCAGACCATAAGCCACCAGCACTTTTCTGATGGTCCATTAACAGCTTTAGCTGCTAAGCCCCCGGCAATCTTAGAGAAACTCTACGAATGGGCACAAGCATGTTCGACTTAGGATTTCGGATTTTTTTCTGCCTCAGCACTAACTAGTACCTCAATACATAACCAGGAGCATCAGAGTAAAGAGTCATCCTAATGTCACCTTCTCAGTGAGGCCGCCCCGGCCGCGCAATAATGGCAACTGCCCTTCCCCAGTGGTTCTTCTCCACCTGTGCAGTTGCTCTATTTTTTTCATCTCGCTCCTCAGCGCTCATCCTCACTTTAACTTCAGTGACTCACGCCCACTAGAATATAAAATCTCTGAGGGGAATTTTTATTATTTATTTATTTATTATTATTTTTGAAGGGCCGAAACTGTGGCATAGGTAAGTCCCCAGGTCAGGTTGAGCTACAGCTGCGACCTATGCTGCAGCTGTGGCAATGCAGATCCTTTAACCCACTGCAGCTGGCAAGGGATCAAACCTGGGCCTCCGCGGTGACCGGAGCCACTAAAGTTAGGGTCTTAACCCACTGTGCCACAGTGGGAACTCCTGGGCAATTTGTCAAAAATTTTATTTTCATCACTGCTCTAACGCCAGAACCTAGTACAGGGGCACAGAATAGGGGCTCAATAAAAATATTCTTTGAGCTTATGAATGAAAGAATGAACAAATTCGCCAACATTACCCAAGCACGCTTATGCTGGTTATTTCTGTTGCGCAAGGGAAGCCAAGAACAGAGGTCATGCTGTAGAATAAATGTCTACAACCATTTCCATAGAATAAAGGATATTAAAGAAGAGAAATCACCAATGAGAGTTCAGGGAGAAAGAAAGGTCAAATTCATTTCTTTCGACTTTATGGTATCTTACTGAGCACGCTCAGTAAGAGACCAAAGCATGCAGAAGGCGAAACAATCTTTAACACGGCATTCGAGCTCTTTGGTTAATACAGCTCCCCAGGAATTCCCATTGTGGCGCAGGGGAAACGAATCTGACTAGTAACCATGAGGTTGCAGGTTTGATCCCTCAGTGGGTTAAGGATCCTGTCTTGCTGTGGCTGTGGTGTAGGCCAGCCGCTACAGCTCCCATTCAACCCCTAGCCTGGGAACCTCCATATGTCATGGGTGTGGCCCTAAAAAAAAAAAGCTACCCAGACCCTATTCCCATCTTTCTGTATCTACTTCCCATCATGCTTTGACTTTAAACAAAGGCTCCCACCCGCAAAGTACGTCTACAAACTCAAGCTATCATGTATCACACAGAAACCATTAAGATACCCAATGATGTGATTCCATGGCTTCCACGACAGTGACCAGGAATCAGAGTAGACTGCAATTTTCAGACAGCTCCGCTTCACTGCAGCACGTGATGAACACCGTGTTCTCATACTAACACAACAGAAAGGAAACGGTACCATATTGGGATGGTGGCTGGTGACATCACACGAATCCTCTCCAGCCAGCCTCAGGTTAGGCCATGACCCTTAACTTTGAAGGTCAGTTGTCAGAAGAACACAGAGAAAGTACATAAAGCAGGGTGGGGTGGGAAGGCGAAGACCCAACCAGGGCTAAGATCAAGGAACCCCAGATATATTTGCCTGAGAGAACAGCAGGGTTGCCCAAGATGCATAAATGACCAACTTCCTGTGGGCACCAATTATGTCACACTTACCACTCTCATTCTGCACAATGATAACACATACTTCAAGTGTCATGAGGCCAGTTTGGGAACTGAAATGAGGATCATTAAGGGACTTGCCCGAAGTCTCATCATTAGTAATCAGCAGAAGCAGAACAAAAACAAAAGCCCAACACCTTATCCAAAGATCTTTCTACTAGTATTGATGTGTTCCACTTGGGCTGAATTGAGCAGGACATTTTCAATTTCATTAGCAAGGTCATTTTAAGAAATTTCCATCAGATTTGGCACGAAGCATGGGATTAAGAACCACACAGGCCTTTAGAACAATTGTCCCCAGAATTTTATGGTTATGACATCCTAAATTAAAAAAAAAAAAAAAACCTTTGCATTTACATCTCCAATATAGGACTACTTCCTTATAAACTTTACATACATACAGATATTCTAATACATTGTATAATTATAAAACTTCATTGAAAACAGCGTTTCGTGGGAATTCCTATTGTGGCTTAGCTGGTTAAGAACCAAACACAGGAGCTCCCATTGTGGCTCAGTGGAAATTAATCTGACTAGTATCCATTAAAGACACAGGTTCAATCCCTGGCCTTGCTCAGTGGGTTAAGGATCCGGCGTTGCTGTGAGCTGTGGTTGTAGGCCAGCGGTTACAGCTCTGATTTCACTCCTAGCCTGGGAACCTCCATATGCCGCGAGTGCGGCCCTAGATAAGGCAAAAAGACAAAAAAAAATGATACCAAAATTTACCCAAAGTAAAGGCAGGTACCTGCACTTAAAAGCTTGCTAGATTCCCATATTTGGGCAAAATAACATGGGAAGTCATAATAGAAAACAGTCTGACAGTTCCTCAAATGGTTCAATGTACAGTTACCATATGACCAAGTAATTCCACTCCTGGCTATACCCAAGAGAAATGAAAATATTATGTTAACCATAAAAATTTGTACATGATTTTTTTAAATTGAGCTATAATTGACATCCAGCACTATGTAAGTTTAGGTGTACAGCACAATGAGTTGATTCATATACATCATGAAGTGATAATCACAATAAGTTCCCACTGTGGCTCAGTGGTTAAGAACCTGACTAGTATCCATGAGGATGCAGGTTGGATCCTTGGCCTAACTCAGTGGGCTAAGGATCCAGTGTTGCCATTAGCTGTGGTGTAGTTCGCAGACGAGGCTCAGATCCCACATTGCTGTGGCTGCGGAGTAGGCTGGCAGCTGCAGCTCCAATTTGACCCCTAGCCTGGAACCTTCATATGTGAAGGTGCAGCCCTTAAAAGCTGGGAAAAAAAAAAGGAAAAGTCTAGGAAGCCTACAAAGCGCTAGTGTTTCATGGGCTGTGGGGATCAAAGGAGCACAAGCTGTGGGTCAGGCTGTGAACAAAGGCACTGAAAGTTAAAAGGGGAAATACAGAGCAGATAAAGGGAGCAAGAAATAAATATGCTTAAAGTAGGTATGGGGGAGAGGGGAGTAAGTAGAAGTGAAAATGCCATGACTGAACTGTGTAGGAAATAGAAAAAACCTAGGCGCTCCCTTGTGGCTCAGCAGGCTAAGAACCGGACTAGTCTCCATAAGGACTCGGGTTCGATCCCTGGCCTCACTCAGTGGGTTAAGGCTCCTGTGTTGCTGCCAGCTGCTGTGTGGGTAGCAGATGTGACTCAGATCCTGCATTGCTGGGGCCGTGGCATAGGCTGGCAGCTGCAGCTCTGATTAAACCCTTAGCCTGGGAACTTCCATATGCCACAGTTGTGACCCTAAAAAAAAAAAACAAAAAACCCCAAGGGCCAGTAAAGACAACATCATCGGGGAACCGTATTCAATATTCTACAATAAACCATAACAGAAAAGAATATAAGAAACAATATGTGTGTATGTATGTGTGTGTGTGTGTGTGTGTGTGTATATATATATATATGTACGTATGTATATATATGATTTGCTTTGCTGTAATCAGAAACTAATGATTTACAACATTGTAAATCAACTATACTTCAAATGAAAAAAAAAAAAAAGACATCATTAGCATGATGACTGAGCAACTGGGCATCGATTGCCAGACCCTACACTGAAGCCTTCAGACATCCACCCTTATCTTTTTTGTGCCTGCGGCATGCAGAAGTTCCTGGGCCAGGGATTGAACCCACACCACAGCTGCAACTCAAGCCACAGCAGTAACAACAATGCTGGATCCTTAACCTGCTGCACGACCAGGGAACTCCCAGCCCCCCTTATCTTTACATAAGCACTTCAGAGGAGCTTCTGCTGATCCAAATTTATATATGGGAAAACAAAGTCAGAGAGCTTATGGGCTGTGGTCATGTTTGGTTAGGTGCCTATCTTTTAGAAATACACACAAGGAAGATTTAGGAATAACTGATAGAATTTCTTGAATTCACTTTAAAATATGGAGTACCATCGTGGCTCAGCGGTTAACGAACCCAAATAGCATTCATGAGGTTGCAGGTTTGATCCCTGGCCTTGCGCAGTGGGTTAAGGATCTGGTGTTGCCGTGAGCTGTGGTGTAGGTCGCAGACATGGCTCGGATCCAGCGTTGCTGTGGCTGTGGTGTAGGCTGGTGGCTACAGCTCCGATTAAACACCCAGCCTGAGAACCTCCATATGCAAGGGTGCAGCTGTAAAGAGACAAAAAGACTAAAGTAGTAGTAATAATAATAATAATAATAGTACAGTGGGAAGTGCTGTGATAGGGGCCCTCCCAGAACAAAGGGAGGGCAACCAGGGAAACCAGCATCCGTGTGGCGCATGCGCAACTTTGCGGCATTATGACATAATCAGTATCATGTGCAACTTTGTAGCAGAGACCATCCAATCAGAATTTACAGAATGTATGTTACCTTATAAGTGGGACAAAGGGACCAAAGTGTAAAAGAAAAAAATAACAGAGGGTATATAAGACAGCGCCCCACTGCATTCAGGGCTCAGCCTTTGAATATGAATCCACTGAGCCAGTGCCAGCACGAATAAACGCTGCTTCCTGGCAAAAAGCCTTGGAGTCCTGTCTGTCTGTATGAGAATCCTGCAACAGTGCCAGCGAGGGCTAGGGATGGAACACAGCTGGCCATGCTGATCACCGCAGAAGCCAGGAGAAGGGCACATGGACTGTGCTCTCTACTTAGTGTTTAAAATTGACCATGAGAAAATTCCCAAGTGAAAAGAAACCTTCAACAGTCGCTTTATCTGTTCGTGTGTCCCTAAGCCACCTCTCTGTTCTCCTCATCTATCTCTACACCCTGACACCCCCACACCCACTTGCACACCTATACTCTGCTCTACTCCTCTACCCTCCCCCCTTTATTCAAATGAACCTGTGGATCGGGACCTTCTCCATCACGCTATTAAAAACTGCATTGCTACAGCTAAACGCCATCCACGCTGAATGCTCTATTTTTCTCCACAGCGCTCATCTTCTGATTTCTCAACCCCCATCGTCAGTTCATTACCAACACTTAGAGGGCCTTTTCTATTGCCTGACAATGTTCTAAGCTCTCTTTTTTTTAACTTTAAGATTTTAATTTATTCTATTACAGTTGATTTACAGTGTTCTGTCAATTTCTGCTGTACAGCAAAGTGACTCAGTCATATATATACACACATACACACACACACACACACGCACATTCTCTCTCACATTATCCTCCATTATGTTCCATCACAAGTGACTAGATACAGTTCCCTATGCTATTGTTCTAAGCTTTCTAAGCATGTGCACACATACATTCCGTTCTTCAAACAAACTATGGGGCAGATAGGACAGCACCACCTTTACTGATTGATTGACTGGTTGACTGACTTATTGACTGATTTTTAGGGCCGAACCCAAGGCATACGGAAGTTCCCAGACTAGGGGTCCAACTGGAGCTGCAGCTGTCGGCCTACACTATAGCCACAGCAATGCCAGATCCAAGCCGCATCTGCAACCTACACCACAGCTCATGGCAACGCCAGACTGCCAACCCACTAAGCGAGGTCAGGGATTGAACCTATGTCCTCATGGAGACCTGCTGAGCCACAATGGGAACTCCCACCTTTATTTTACAGATGAGAAACTGAGGCTCAGTTAGTCAGTGGAGCCAGTTTCCCACCCAGGCAGTCTTGTTCCAAGTCTGCGTTCTTACCCACAAGAGCACAGGGGTGAAGGGAAGGCCTTTAAATCTCAGAGATGCAAACATCTCTACAGTACAGCAAAATTCACAGAGCGTGGAGTGGCTGCTGTGAGTCTAGCAATGTCAGTAACACTGACGTGCTTACCTCCCTCGGTTCAAATCTTCACAGAGACCAGAGTCTAAATTAAGAGTGAGAATCCTGCCCCCCAATAGATTTTACATAGGTCGTAGGATAGTTCAGATGGGTTTGACAATTGAACCATATTGTTTAAAATACCCTTAAAATAGGAGTTCCTGTTGTGGCACAGAAGAGGCGAATTTGACTAGCATCCATGAGGATGCGGGTTTGATCCCTGGCCTTGCTCAATGGGTTAAGGATCCGGCGTTGCCGTGAGCTGTGGTGTAGGTGGCAGAAGCAGCTTGGATCTGGCATTGCTGTAGCTGTGATGTAGGCTGGCAGCGGCAGCTCCAATTAGACCCCTAGCCTGGGAACTTCCATATGCCTTGGGTGGGGCCCTGAAAAACAAAACAAAACAACAACAAAAACCTTAAAGTAAGCATATATGGAAGTTCAAGGTTTCTCACCTCCTAGGTTTAAAATGGCCATCCCAAAGCTATCTTCTAAGAACAATTTCCAAACAAAGAAAGAGAGAATAGGGAAATGACTTGGTTGTTCTCTGACCCACTATAGTTTTTTGGAATAAAAGAATGTAGAAGAGTGTAAGGATTAAAAAAAAAAAAAAAAGCCCTCCACCGTCCAATTTTTATCACCCGAAATCAACCAGAGAAACGCACATGCTTGCAGGCTATGAGTGCTTCAAGTTTTTTTTTTTTTTCAGGGCCGCATCTGTAGTCTACGGAGGTTTCCAGACTAGGGGTCAGATCAGAGCTACAGCTGCTGGCCTACACCACAGCCACAGCAACGCCAGATCTGAGCCGCATCTGTGACCTACACCACAGCTCACAGCGTAGGTGAGCGAGGCCAGGGATCGAACCTGCATCCTCATGGATCTTAGTCGAGTTTGTTGAGCCACGAGGAGAACTCCCCATGGGTGCTATTTGAATGTCACCTGCCAGAAAAGCTTTGAGGTCTAATTTTCATTTCTATCTCTTAATAAATGTAATGCTAAGGATCCAAGAACAGAACTAAAGAATATTTTAAAACAATGTTCGGGAGTTCTTGTGGCGCAGTGGAAACGAATCCAACTAGGAACCATGAGCTTGTGGGTTCGATCCCTGGCCTCGCTCAGTGGGTTAAGGCTCTGGTGTTGCTGTGAGCTGTGGTGTAGGTCGCAGATGCAGCTTGGGTCTGGCGTTGCTGTGGCTGTGGAGTAGGCCAGCAGCTGTAGCTCCAATTCGATCCCTAGCCTGGGAACCTCCATATGCTGTGGGTGCGGCCTTAAAAATCAAAAAATAAATAAATAAATAAAACAATGTTCACACATCACTGTTGGGCAAATCACATTAAGCATGCAGTTTCCTCCCACTTTTACTTATTCATTATCTGTCAGCCTGAGGTTACAGATGACAAAACATTCAACTCGGAAACCTCCCTTTGCGTGAGTATTTTCCACAGTTCACACTCCATGTTCCAGACAGAAATAAAGTATTCATTCAACAAGGGATTATTATCACTCTTTTGTAGATGAGAAAACTGAGGCTCAGAAAAAGGAAGTAAAGACCACAGAGCAACTAACTCAGCAGCATGCTCAAGATCCTGGGTCCTTGCTCCAGAGCCCTCCTCAGTTTCACCCCTGCGCAAGCTGCCTCTTCGTGTGGGATAAAAACCCAGTGTGGAAGTTAAGGAAAAAAAAAAAGCATAAGCAACCAATCAAATATAATTGTTATGCCAACCTGAGAGAAATCATGCACTTACTAGCTGTGTGACCTTGGACAAGGCACTTAACCTCTCTGTGCTTCAGTTTCTTTACAGATTCTTGTGAGAACTAAATGGATTATAACATGCATATCTGAGTCTGGCACATAATAGTCTATAAATTATTATCATCATCAGTATTATTTTGTAAAGATTTACAGTTCAGTATAAGACAGTCTAGTTTTGGAGTTCCCATCATGATGCAGCGAAAATGAATGCAACTAGGAACCATGAGGTTGTGGGTTTGATCCCCATCTTCACTCAGTGGGTTAAGGATCCAGCGTTGCCGTGAACTGTGGTGTAGGTCACAGACGCAGCTCGGATCCCGCGTTGCTGTGGCTGTGGTACAGGCCGGCAGCTGTAGCTCTGATTCAACCCCTAGCCTGAGAACCTCCATATGCCTCAGGTGTGGCCCTAAAGAGACAAAAAAAAAAAAAAAAAGACAATCTAGTTTTACTTTGCAATCATTTAAATCAGTCATCTTTCAACTTTCTTTTTAGTTAAAACAGAAAAGCCAACCAGAGGTCTTATTTGGTATCATGAAAAGATCTACTATGACATACAGGCTCTAGTATTGCCCACATTTATAATCTCTGGAAGGCTGGACATGCTTATCTAAAAAGAACTGCTTAAATTGTCACAGTTATGCAGTCAACCATGTGACTCTCTCCTTTCACTATTAGAAATGTGAAGCTAAATTTAGTAATAAGAGAAACCATTCAAATTTGTCCCTGCTATTACAGTGTGCTATGACTTATGTAGTATGATTTGCTGTGACTTGCTGAGCTCTTTCCTCTGAAGACTTTCAAATGAAAATGCTTCTTCTTGGACGTTCATCCTTGGCTTTGACAGAACGTTCCCTGTGTCAGCAAACAAGAACTCCACCTCCAGAAAGCCAACAACGTTTTCAGAGCTAAATGGTGGCATGAAGAACGTGTCCAGTCAAATCTAAACCCCCAGCTGCCACAACGACTTTCACCTTTCATCAACTCCCAGAGCACATCCCCGACTGCATACACTCCCTAAGTCGATGAACTAGACAAAGTTTCTGCCCCCTGATGTCACACTGTGATGGGCAGTTTCACGGTGGCTGTGCCGGTGAAGAGGAACTGCGACAAGAGATTGAGAAACACACATCTTGCCCCTCCGGACAGGTAATCCGGCAAACGCCAGCACTGGCGTGAAGTTTCTGCCTTAACTAAGCTACAAACAAGCTTCCGTGGGTGGTCAGGAAGGAGGTGTGGGCAGAAATGCTGTGGTAGCTTAATTTGTAGAAACCACACTTTCTGCTTTTCAAAACACTACCCCTCCCTCCAGTTACCTGCAAAACCACCAGGGGCGGGGCAGGAACTAGCCTCCCACTTCTCACACAAGCAAACTGAAGTTCAACGAGGTTTTCTGACTTGCGGAGACCTCTCTGGTATTCGACCTCAGGACAGGGTCTAAGACACCCAAGTGTGCCGACCCTCAGTCCCTGCACTTTGCCTGCACATCTTCAATTCAAAGATCCTTCCAAATTCCACTGGAATAACACCGGGCAGCCCTTGAAATATCCCTTTTCCTCTGAGTCTTCATTCCATTAAGGCTAAGTAACCCCTCCTCTGAAGCTTCTCTACGTTCTCCAAGCTGACGGCATCAACTTGGCAGTAAGTAGGGAGCGAACCTCCCCGCGTGGTCACAGGCGGGCGGGGTGAGCGTGGAAGGCCGCATCCGCTTTCTGAGCTGCAATCTCAGCAGGTGGATTTCACACCTGGCGCTGGTACCGAACCATGAGCGGCGCTTTCATGCTCTTACCTAGCGCGGTGAAGCAGCAAAAAGTTTGTTTGTCACCAGGTTTAGGTTTCTTGGGGAGGCGGTCCTCTCCGGGCCTTTGCCATCTGTGCGAGAAAAGCCACCGGGTCCGGAACCCAGCGCCAAGGAGGGACCGCGCAGGGCGCAGGCTTTGCGCTCATCTAGGGTCGCCCTGCGCTAAAGTGCGTTGTGATCCGGCTCCGGCGTCCCTCCGGACACTAGCCAAGCACAGAATCGCCAACCTACTCCCTTGCAAGTCAACTCCATAAAAATCTGCGACTCCCCCTGCCAAGGAACTCCCCTCCCACCTTCTCCCAGGGGACTCAGCACTGCCCAGACTTACCTTGGGGTACCCAGTCTCCACTCTGCGCACGCCTCTCTCGATCCCCTCTCACCACCCTCCTTTCCAGCGGCCTCTTCCCACTTGCGCCCCCAGCCCCGCCGGGCTCACCCAAGTGGTGGAAAGCCAGGTAGGCGCTGTGCATGGGCTCCCCGCTGGCTCGGGTCGGAGCTGCGCTACTAGATCACTACGCCCCCCAGGGGCGGAGAGAGGGAACGAGGAGAGGGAAGCGGCGCCCTGACGCCGCCACCCCCGTTTCTCCCCACTCCAAAATATGAAAAATAAAAAATCCGCGGCTCCTGCTGCAATCCGAGAAGCTGCCAAGGAAAGCGAAGCGCCACTCCTGGGCCTGCTGCTAGCTGGGAGACGCCGAGGAGGCGAGCTCCTGGGAGGAACTCGGGCCCCCCGCGCTCCCCCGAGCTCGGGCCCTGGGCGACACGGGCTGACGACAGCCGGAGCAGCTATGCTTCTCTCCCCCCACCCGGTTCCCTCCAGAATCACGCCCTACCCTCTCTGGGGGCCCCGGTGAGAAAGAGCTTTCCGGGGTCGAAATGAGCTAATCGCAGACCTGGCAGACGTGAATGCCCAACACCAAAGCCCCAAGCTGCGGTCTTTAGCACCAGTATAATTGCCTGAACTGATGATCTATTTTTGTAACTGGGATTCAAGTCCGCCTTGGAACCAATGGGCCCAGCGGGGACCTGCAACTTACCCGGAGCGAGAGCCGCGTCTTTCTGACAGCGGCCGGCTGCTCCCCGCGGAACTCCACTCCCAGGGCGCCCCTGTCAGCATTCGTCCAACCTAATCGTCACCTCGCCCTCTTGCAGTGAGGGGGTGGGGTTGGAATCCCATCACAGCTGTGCCGCCGAGAGCGCGCAGATCGCGATGGAGGCTGGGGAGACACTGCCAACCAATACAGAAAGTTTTCACAAATAGAAACCTACGCCCCCGCCCCCTAGGGAGCCGCAGCGCCCCGGCAGCGCCCCTCACGTCTCTTGGGGGAAGAACCTCCCGGTTCCCTGCCCTGGTAACAGCACGCAGATGAGCCGCTCCTGGTTTGCTTCAGGAGAGGCCCTTCTCCGTAAAACCCGCATCGCACTCCCTCTGGTTCCTTGGCTTTGTCCTTTGTCACTTCCAGGCCATGGAACTACGTCACAGGTATTGTCAGCTTTATTTGCCAGGTGTGTCTTTGAAACATCCCCTCCTTGGTCCAGCCTGGCATGGAGTAGTTAAGAGCAGCGCATAGTCACTGCTTTTTCGTATTAAGACCTAAGTGGGAACCCAGTTGAAGGCTGTCAATCAACCGCTGACTTTGAGGGCAACCTGTGTGGAGCCTAGATCTGCTTAGACCTGAAGAACTCTGGATACCTGGTGTTCTGTCTCAGGAATTCAAGTCTGCTAAAGGCCAACGGACATGATATTAAATCATGGGAGTTCCCTGGTGGACTACCAATAAAGAATTCATGGTGTCACTGCTGGGGCTTGGCTTCAGTCCCTCTCCCAGAAATTTCCACATGGCACAGGAGTAGTTAAAAACAACAACAACAGCAATAATAATAACCTGGAGTTCCGGCTGTGGCGCAATGGGATCCACGGAAGCTTGGGAACGCTGGGAGCAGGTTTGATCCCTGGCCAGGCACAGTAAGTTAAGGACCCAGTGTATTCGCAGCTAAGGTTTAGGTTGCAGCTGTGGTTTGGATGTGATCCCTGGCCCAAGAATTCCATATGCTGCGGGGTGGCAAAAAATAAACATACAAACTAAATCGAGAAAGAAATGGGTTTAGGATATGAGCTAACACTTCCTGAGTCTTCTCTATGTGCCAGGCACTTTCCTTAATTATTTTAAGCAATCCTATCAACATCCCTGAAAATAAGAAATCATTTATTTGTACGGATCTCACAGTGGAGGGATCCCTGGCTCAGAGAGGTTAAGTTGCTTGCTCAAGATCACAGGGCTAGGGAGAAGCACAGTCAAGATTTGAAGGCAGAGGTATCTAACATGAAACTTTGTGTCTAATTTCCATCCAGCCACTAGTAATACATAGAAGAAGAATGAAATGAAATAGTCAAAGCCAGACCCTTTTTCTGGAATATTTAAAGGAGGAGAGGAATCAAGAGGAAGCTGAGAGAAAGAATCTTAAAACAAGAGCAAATGTCATGCAAAGTAAATCAGAGTTTACTAGTTAAAAAAAAAGAGAGAGAGAAACAGGAGTTCCCTGGTAGGCTAACGGTTAAGGATTCAGTGCAGTCACTGCTGTGGCTCTAGTTTGGGAACTTCCACATGGCTCTGCAATGGCCAAAAACAAAACCAACAAAACCCAAAATGAGTAGGTGGTAAACACTGCCCAAGGCAAGAAAAGCCGTCTTGTAGGGAGACTAGGAGGTTTTGGACCAAGACGGTAAGTTTGGGCAGTTCTTTGGAGTTCCTGTTGTGGCGAAGCAGAAAGGAATTCGACTAGGAACCATGAGGTTGAGTCTTCGATCCCTGGCCTCACTCACTGGGTTAAGGATCTTGTGTGGCTGTGGCTCTGGCTCTGGCTGGCAGCTGTAGCTCCAATTTAACCCCTAGCCTGGGAAACTCCATATGCTGCCGGTAGGGCCCTAAAAATAATAAATAAATAAATAAATAAATAAACCCCCAAAACCAGGTTGGGCAGTTTCCTCTGAAGCCACTTTAAAATCACCTTTACCAACAGGTAAAGAGATAAATATGCTTGCTGGCCTATGCATTGTTGTGCGTACATCCTATAAAAGTACCTTTTTTTTTTAAGGGCCACACCTGTGGCATATGGAAGTTCCCAGGCTAGGGTTGAATCTGAGCTATAGCTACTGGTCTACACCATAGCCACAGTAATGGAGGATCTGAGCCACATCTGCAACCTACACGACAGCTCACGGCAACACTGGATCCCTAACCCACTGAGTGAGGCCAGGAATCGAACCTGCATCCTCACAGATCCTAGTCGGGTTCAGTAACTGCTGAGCCATGAAGGGAACTCCTGGGCATCCTATAAATACACACTTTCCACAACTAGTCACAGCTAAAGGAGGCTCACACTCTGGAAGAGAATCTCCAGAACTAAGATTTCTCAAATTAGGAATGCTCGCTGGAAATCAACTCTGTCCACCCACCCCAGGGATCTGGAAGTACAGTTTTCCAGGCACCAAATGCTACAGGCTAGGCTTTCCAAGACTACCTAACTGGTCGGCCCTGAGAAAGTCACAGATAATTACAAACCAGGAATCATGCAGGAAAAGCAGAGGCGGCTTTGTTTTGTTTTTCACGGGGAAGGTCATCTTCCAGGTTACAGTGTCCTCTGACCTGGGGGGAGAGTAACAACCGGGAACAACTTAACACTTCGGCCAGCGGCCAGCGAGGCCCCTGGCCCAGCCTCCGTTTGTCACACACAAAGCTCCTCTGTGGCCAGGACAGACTCACAGGAGACTAGGAGCCTGGCAGCCGCCCATACAAACTCAGGCAGGCTTCACAAGAAGTGACTTGTGCCCGGAGCAGACATGCAACCCTGTTTTGAGCTCAGCTGACAGAGCCAGCAAGGGGGAAATCGGTCTCTGTACAAAACAGGAAGGAAATGGGCTGAGATCAACGGCATAATGAGCTTCAAGAAGGTACCTAATGGCATCCTCACCCTGCAGGCGTCCAGGGAAGGAGGGACCAGCCTGCAGGGGAAGGAAGCCAGCACACGCGCCAGGGAGTGGAAGAGGCAGAGGGAGCCCCATCGGGCTTGTCTCCATTTCTTCTCCTTCTATCTCTCTGAAAGACATCCACTTTTTAATCCGCCAAAACCCAAATTTGTATGATTCCATTTACATGAGGAAGCTAGAACAGGCAAATTCATGGAGACAGCAAATAGAACAGAGGGTACTGGGTCCCGGGGGAGAGGAAATGGGGCGCTGTTTCACGGATGCAGAGTATCTCTTTGGGATGATGAGAAAGTTCTGGAGATGGAGAGTAGTGATGGTTGCACATTAATGCAAATACGGTAAATGCCACTGAATTATTTGAAAATGGTTAAAATAGTAAATGTTCTGTATATTTTACAATTATATATATATATATATATATATATATATAGTTTCTCTCTTCCCGTCTCTATCTATATATTTAAAATCTATCATCATGATGTGATACTTGAATATTTGATACTTCTTTGGAGTAAAAGCCAAAATGAAAGCAAATGCTGCAGTTCCTGTCATGGCGCAGAGGAAACGTATCCGAATAGGAACCATGAGGTTGAGGGTTCAATCCCTGGCCTCGCTCAGTGGATTAAGGATCCGGTGTAGCCATGAGCAGTGGTGTAGGCTGCAGGTGCGGCTTGGATCCCATGTTGCTGTGGCTGCAGTGTACACTGGCAGCTACAGCTCCTACTGGACCGCTAGCCTGGGAACCCTTAACCATTCACCTGTGGCATATGGAGGTTCCCAGGCTAGGGGTCCAATAGGAAAAAAGACAAAAAAAAAAAAAAATGCTGAGAAGGCCCCTATCCCCTGGGGATTAGCTTCATAAATTTTAATCTTGCTCTCTTTCCTTTCATTTAGGGGTATCAGAGCTCCTAACACCCCTACTGGGTTGCTGCATTTCCCCCATTTGGAAGGAAGAACTGTCCTGCTATTTTACTACTTG